>JAKEEE010000078.1:0-600000 GCA_021498325.1 Bactrocera minax | reverse complement strand
TTAATGTGTTACAACATTTTTGTAATTCTTCCCTTACTTGTTTTGTTGTCTTTTTGGCATGCCTTTGCATCCTATTGCCGTTTTGCAACAATGCCATTCGGTAAACAAGTATGCCTGTTTCTTTGAGTGGCTGTGTGTGTGTGTGTGCGTGTGTGTGTGTGTAATGCGCCCTGCTGTTGGCAAATGACAACAGTTGCATCGATTTTCCATTTTACTGAATATTAATATGATATTGACTTTGATATTTTATTGCATATCTGCTGCAAATATGCATAACTGTGTAAATGTGTGTGTATGTGTGTGTGCTAGCGTATAAGATACTCATATTTACATACCAATAACATCGTCGAGTGTCGCCTGACTCGAGCAGCTAAGAAAATGTGGATAGAATGCGACCATCACCAGACCGCCATTGACTGCCTGAAAGGATGCGAAAACAAACCAAATATGTGCACACATACAAATAAAGCCACTTAAATGCATATACATATATATATATAAATACAAATTTATTTAAAACGGTTAGTGTAGTTGAAAATACATGTGTGTTTGTTTATTGAAACTATGCAGCCTCCTACAGTTTCCAGTACTTCCGTGCAAGCCAAAGCACAACAGAGTCATTTTGCGAAGCCACACACCCATACTTAAGCATAAATATCTTTGCATATGCGTATGTATGTGAGTGTATATTCGTGCAGCGCAAACAGAGATAAGGGTAGATCAAATCGTCTGCATTGGTTAAGTGTGTCCTTCACAAAATTTAAGCGCTACGAATTTTTTAAAATACTCCTCTGAGGCACCGACCAACATTTAACGTGCGCTCCTTGTACATACATATGTACGTGCATACATGCATACATGCATACACGTACAATGCACCTACAACGCTGTATGCTCAACATGCATCGGCCAGGCAGTCAAATAAGTAACCAATTGATTGGGAAAGAGGACACTCGAGAGTAAAGTTGCGCGCTGTTCACTTTCCACTCTGAAGTTTGTTGCATGAGTGCAATATTTTACCGGTTTTTATACCATAAACATATACAGCCATTTGTGTGTGCTGATTTGGCAAAAGCGTACAGGCGCAATTCGATAAGCCATTGAGTTTTTATATTTATCACGTGGCCACCTTAAATGCAA
The DNA here is from genome assembly GCA_021498325.1 of Bactrocera minax. Classification (NCBI taxonomy): domain Eukaryota; kingdom Metazoa; phylum Arthropoda; class Insecta; order Diptera; family Tephritidae; genus Bactrocera; species Bactrocera minax. Next base: position 598,860 of record JAKEEE010000078.1, on the reverse strand, counting down.
CATTGTTGCGGTCAACCGATAGTCCTGCGGTAAATTAAGTGAGGTTAGGTTAGACTAAGCTAGATTAGGTTGTGTTAGACTAGGTTATGTAAGGTTAGGTTATATTGGGTTTTTAAGGATAAGTTAGATTAGATTAGGCGAGGTATGGTTCATAAGGTTCGATTAGGTTAAGCTAAGTTACTTTAGGTTGGGTTTGTTAGGTTATGTTTTATTACTTCCGGTTATTTTTAATCAGGTTAAATTAATTGGTTTGAACGTACAGGAATTGACACAGGCCCATTTGAGACGTGAGTCTAATGCCTGAATAGGCTTAACTGAAGTGAAGAAATAATTAGGCGTAGAACCCATTGCAGTCAGGTCTTATTCGTATGTTTATATCTGGTACGGTTACAAAAAAAAAGTGACTTTAACCGAGTCTACAGCAAAATGCCAACTATTTGTTCATATCTGAAGTTGGCCCGAAGTATCCCTGTATATCTACTATAACCATTAAGACGGTGATGGTGGTTCCGCTGGTCGAACGATGTGAGCATAACCAATGATCATTACATTCCGAATGAAATTGTCATAGAGCTTAACAGTTAATATATTTCGTCATTCGCCGTTGTGGTTTTTCCGGCATTTCAATGCATGTTCTCAGCCTCAATTCTTCTGCAACATATTTTACGAAGAGCAGGGAGAGCCGTTCCACGAATACAGTTTTTTGAACATTTGGTTAAGAACTGTTGCCGCAGCAGGGAACCTCAGAAATAATTGGAAATATTCGAACTGATTCCACATGTTGGTGAAAGACGTATCATGTTGGATTGCAAAGCTGGTAATACTGTCGTTGTTTTGCAAGAGTCTCCAATCTAGTAGTACCACACCTTGTGGTACCAATCTAGGGTACCACACTACGTGGAACCTTTTTTTTTTTCAGCTTCATCCTGATGTGTTGAAAAGCTATACATAGCTTACAGAATGATGGTTTGGGTTCAGGTTACGGTGCTACGGTTGTTGCGGGTTTTCTCGAAAGTCATTCAGTAGTGCTGCTTTGACCCTTTCCTCCAATATCAACTTGAATAAATCGTTGTAGTGAAAGTGATCCAATCTGTAGTCCGCGTCTATAACATTTTTTAGTATCCAATAGCTTAGGAGAATCATCAGAATTCAGAAAGAGATAATAGTGCTCAGGAGCAGAAGAGGAGCATGGGCGGACTAAGAGTATGATTACGTAAGTAAATTCGATCGATGGACACTGAGAATACTGTCTCAATAAACTACATGCCAATCAACGATCAAAGCGTCTTCTGCAGAGCCATATCCAGTCCAGATTGCGTTTGAACTTCAATAAGGTCATGCAGATGATATTCTGAGAATTGCACGTGTGGTCTTTTCGCCTAAATAGCCTTATAAAACGATCCCCAATGCTATGTAAATTATAAAACCGATTCGGCTGGAAAAGTTTAGTTGATCTGTTACCGATGAAATCTGTCTGATAGTCTCAAAACTATAGAGATCCCTCCTTTTCAAGATAACATAAATACGAGCTCCACAAACACTGAAAACCTTGGACATACATCAAGAAAAAGTATGGAATCGCCCATTTAGAATGTTTTTGAAATTAAATCTGGTCACCTCAATGGCTCGGTGCTTTGAGATTTCGGTCGTATAAAGGATGTTCATGTGAAGTTTTGAGCAACATTTTTAATTTGAGGATACAGGGGCAAATATATACATACGGGGTGCACATTTGTTCATATCTTTTTTAATTATACACAAAAATCACCGTCTTTCGAAACCACCCTCGTACATTGGCACATCTCGTAAACTCGCATATTAATATTTAGATAAGTGCGTGCGTGGCTGCGAAATATTTTCCCTCGGCGGGTCAATTGAGAAGAACCCACCGGTGAGTGGTTATACTGGCGCATGGCTCGTAACTTGCTCGCAAAATGAATTCAAATGCAGTGGCATGAAACTGAAATGCCAAACTAGTAAAAGCAGTGAATATTGCAAAAAAAACAAAAGCAAAACCAAAAACAAAAACGAGATATACGAGAGATATGAAACCAAAAAAAAAAAAAAGAAAAACGCCATGTAAAAACTTGTGCTAAATGGCGAAAATACAAAAGATGGCAAGAACTTACAATTTTCTGCAGCACATGATCTGGCACATTGCGCGAACTGTTGCATATGGCATGCGCGGAGGAGTGGGAAAATATCACGGGCGCCTTCGATGTGCTCAACGCGTCCAACATTGTGGGCACCGAGACGTGGGACAGGTCGACAATCATGCCCAGTCGATTCATTTCATGCACCACCAACTAAGTTGCAGCAACGCGAACAAGAAAAATATGAAAAGAGACGAGATGTGAGCGAAAATATAAATCAGCAGACCAAAAACAAAACAAACAAACACACATATAAAAACAAAGTGTGCAACGACAAAAATTGGTTTGGTGAGCTGGAAAAAACACGCCGTTACAAAATGTGTAAGAGCGCGCAGATAATGGCGAAAATGAATGATACGTATATACGTGTGTGTGTGTGTGTTTGTGCTTTTGTAGGAGCGAATATTCAGCGAATAATGTTATTTTGAAATGTAACAAGAGTGAAGTATTAGCGGAAGCGGAAATAAATTTTAATGAACTACAATGTCTAAGTAAAATTTGGATAAAAGAAAATTTATTTTTTATACTATAATATATATATATATTATTATATATTTATAATTTGTTATTTAATTATATTGCATATTTTAAATACTTATTATTTTATATATAAAATATATTACATATGTACATAACATCTAGCAATATCATTAATTACTTTATGCTCTTATTATATATCACTTTATCTCTAACTTTAACGCCTACTTAAGCTTCCATATCGGTGGGGAGTTTCCCCAACAAATTAAGCAGCTTTCTGAAAAAGTTTCATGAAACGATCAGTTATCAATTACGTCGTGTAAAGACATAGAACCATTAAGATGAGCTGGCTCCGCCTGCTTCGAACATTCGATCGCTCATTACTTGAAATTGGTTACCAAAAAGTTCATCTGGTCTTTAGCAAAAACCATTACACACCGGAAGTTAAGTCAATTCTATATGATGGGTGGCTTAAGCACCATCAAATACGGTCGGTACAATCAACGGGTGGTTTGAACATCATCGAGACATATCTTACATTATTCTACTTTATTCCTCAGAACTGTTTTTGAACCTCATTCCATACTACAGAATACTGCAAAGTAAATTAATTTCTATGCAGTCCCATGGACTGGGCGTATTGAGCCTATGGTTAGTTTGAAACGAATAGCCGTTCAATTCAAAGAAGTTTATACCCATGCAAGAGACCTCATAACGTATATTAATCTTTTTCATGCGGTTAAAAGAGATTGATTGAAGTCGTACTAAGGCGGTGCCGTACCTAATAATCTCAAGCTGCGCTATCTAAGCAAGAGCTTAAGGACTAAATAATCTAGTGGTCTAAATCATGGATTTTTTTGCTTATAATGAATAATGCTTTACGAGCTGCAGTTACTAATGAATACACGCCGACATTACCAATGCATAGCATTCTTTTTAAGTTCTTCAGCTCAGTTCCTGGAAAGATGTTTCCTTGCAAAAATCAAATTCTATATTCACTTTGATTTTAAATTCCTGAACCTACAATCGATACTAAGCAGAGGTTACACTCCTCATTGTGGGTGAGTCCTAACATTTTATTGAGGGTGAGTCTTGGGATTTGAACGAACTTTCTATTTAACTTTATTATTAAAGTCACATGAGTACTGAGCCACATATGTACTTGCCTCTTTCCATGTTCTCTTAAAAAAGTAATTCTATTGCCTTTGAGCTTTCCTGATAAAGACTAGCAATGCTCTCGAATACCAAAAACTTGGCTCCATTACTGTAAATCGCCCTTCAAATCTAACATTAATTATCCGGAAAACATTATTAATTAGATATTGTAACTCTACTGAATTGTATTTGGTCCTTTACTACCAAATTTTAGAACTTCACTATTTTTGAAATCTTTAAACTAGCTTTTAATGGACCATAGCCTTTATGTTGTTGATATTAAACATTTTACTTGTAGAGATTCTAAGAATAACATACCATGTAACCACTACTATCAATATGTTCCAGGAGCTAACGGATATTTTGGGAACTTCTGATTGTATTTTCGACACACTCGGCAACATGAACGAAAAATGTTTTCCGTCTTTGTGACCTCTTAATATTGATAACGACTTCGTTGGAACACTGCTCGATCTCCCACTCTCTCTCTCTCTCTCTCTCTCCATCTGGCGTCGGTTCATGGTGATGTTATGGAAATCTGCTTTGCTAACGACTGGATAGCCACTCTCTAATAGAGCTAAACAGACAGCGGCGACCTCAGTGTATTATAGGCGATAGCTAAGCTTAGCTCTAAGATTCTGTTCTTCAAAGGTCGCACGCGGAAAATTGAAGCCTATTCATGACAGCGTTCTAGGAACCGTTGAACCACTTATGCTCAGTCTAAAAGAGTTTTCTATTACAGAAGGGGAAACCAAATTTTTAAATTTTCACTGCCTACGTTACATGATCATAAAAGAAAAAATGGTGGAAAGAAATAAGTAAATTTCATAACTTTTACAAACTTCTTCATAAATTTCTATTGAGTTTCCTGAAATAATTAGATTTAAGGGCATAAACAACTCTTCAATTTGATTATATTCAATCATTCCACCGTGAAATTAGAAATAATTTTTACTACATACATAAAAATGAAAGTAAATGTATTATATATTCCATATTTTTCTTCCGTTTCTACAAATACCGCATAAATTAACATCTCTTTTTACCTACTTTTCTGCGCATTCACTTACCTTGCCAAATTTGGAGAGTCCCCCAATATGTGGATATTTTCCCGGCTCGTCAACCTTACAGCAATCCGCCCTACAAAGGTAAAGTAGTAAAAAGCATACATCTGTATATTGTACAAATATTCAAATATGTATATATAATAAAATCCATCTAAATAAGCAACAGCAAAAATGTCAAATATGAAACACATTAATCCACATTAAAAATGCGCTGCCAGATGAACACTTCTTCACTTCTGGAAGTGAATTTTTCATCATCATAATTTGAGTGAGCAAACACAGACACACACACGCACACAATTTATTTGCAAGGCAGTAAGGTTATCCCTACCATAAAAAGTGAAAAATGTATTGTATTTAGCGGTATCACTCTGAAACTAGTTGTAAGTGGAGCACTTTTTCGCCTTTTACCCACGACGAGCTCATTTTATGGCTTTAGAAATAAATTTTAAAGAAAACCCTTAGACAAGCTTTGATCTAATCTAAAGTATTTAAGTGATGAGTATTTTTTCAGAGGCATATTACTTTTCTACTCTTCCCCATTTCATTCGCTTACAACCCTCTATATTCAAGGATTTGCAAAGTGTTATTTCTCGATTTAATGAACATTGTCATCTATCACAATTCTTAATGAAAAACTTGAAAATATAATTTTAGTTCTGTCAACCTCTCAACTCACTTAGAGACCACTACGTAGATCGATAACGGAAAGTGATCCATTTTGACATTATATAAGAGAAATGTCGAAGGTTTTGTTACCGGTAAGGGCGCTAACCACTTATAAAAAGAATGGACAGCAATCGGAGCCTCACACTTTTTTATATAATATACTTCTTCATTTAGAAACTCTTATAAGTGTTAAATGACCATTTTTTTCGAAATGATAATGCAGGTGATTCAGACTTGATTGACATATAAGACATCATGTTTCTCACTGAAATATTTGGAATACATTCTTCAATCCCTATATTTCTAATTTAATCCGATTTTTGTACCAAATGTGTGCCAGCTGATTTTTGACCGAAAAACAAAACTTTTGTTTAGTAATTAGGTAAAATAGTCTATAATAATAATACCAGGTAGTCGTTATAAACCTTTCTTCACTGGGATACCTTTAAGAAGACCTTTGAGTACGCATTTTTGAGCACAATTTCGTAGCAGATGAACTCATCAAAAAATGTGAAGTATCTAAATGGATGTATGTGTCATTGAATAGGTTCATAACACAAGCATATATTATTATGGATCATATTTATCACATACCCACAAATGTATACATATGTATATATAGGAGTCTATTTACATAGAGAGATTTAAGAATTTCCATTACAAAAATAAAATAATTAAGGTTGTATTTGAACAAGTATTAAAAGATTTGAAGTGTCCTAAATCCATCCACCTGTGGATTAATGGGTTCGCAAGGTAGAAATTATATACAAGTTCAATGCAGGAAATGTTCTAAGCAATGGCATTGGACACGAAATAAATGAAAATTGGTGCGTTGAATATTATTTTTGAGTCCAAAGTTAACCTATTGCGGAAGGCTACTGGATTATAGTTGCCGGTACACTTGCACTACATTGAACGATGTGCTTTACGTGGGTACTGCCGTATGTATAGCCTAACTCCACGCTGTTCAAAAACACAACGCATCAATAAAATGCGTTGATCAGCGCCCCGTCAGTGATAGCTTTTTGCTAAAACCAACAGTATCGATCGGTATTGTGTAAATGGACACAATAACCACCTTGGTAGGGCTCAAGGCCTATCTAAAACCTCTGCCGTACTTTGGGTCCGATACCCACTTGCAATTCAACTGAGCTGCATCACCTAACAGCTCTAACGGCTTTCAGGTATTAAACCACAGCCACCACGATACTCCCCGAAAGGCCTACAGTAATGAGCAGGTTGGAGCAACCTGTAACTCCAATGGTCCCGGTCCGGTCAGACCTCATAGCCGGGGCTACTTCCAGTTGAGCTACCCATTCAACTCAGATTGGTGGCATTTGTAGCTTGAACTCAAATGCCTCTTTAAGTGTGTGCATAATACATTTAAAGTGTTATAAACTCAGTTCAAGCTAAATAATATAGCACTATTTCTGACATGGCTGAGCCTATTTTAGAGCAAGGTCTATTTCAAATGCAATGCATTTTATGGATTTTAGTCGCTTTTTACGACAGGCATGCCTTACCACCGATTATTCTTATCCCGCGATCCGCAAGAGGAATTGTATACTACAATAGGATTTTACTTACGGATTTTCCTTTTAAGGGTACGGATAACAGTCTACTTGAAGACGCAGATAACAGCCTTGAGTTTATATTTGTGGGAAGCACCGTTCAAAGTATTTGGCAGCACTGCTCAAAATTTTTTCACAGAAATCGTTAAACGAAACATAAAGAAATGGAAAACAATAACGTTCATTCGAATTTAAAATAGTGTAGTAGATTTGTACGTTCGTCATGAAATTACTCAATTTTTGTGCGTTAAATGACTCAGTTTTTAAAATTTGTTAATAATGGCAATTTAAAAAACTTTTTTTAATTATTTACCAACTATTAGTTAATAAGAATACAGCATTTAGGTAAAATTATTTTAATTGTACCAATTGCCTGCGGTAGGTATTCGATATATACTAGTATTATAAATTTTGATATACTGTTGTCGAACGGATACTATACTCGTGCTATTATAGGTACGTAATTGTGGTATTAGTCTACTTATTATTTTTAACACACGCTGGCCTCTCAGTAAACAATGTAAAATCAGATAACTTGAAAAGGAAATGCTGAAACCATTACGGTCATTGCATGCCGAGCTTAATTGATCCCAATGACTACTGTTTCTAGTTCAAATTGCTTTCATGCAGCCATAATAATATTGGGATCATTACCAGTAATGTAACTGCTACCATAGACCGTCCTATGTGGTATAAAGTAACTCTACATATGACCCTCTAAATGACCCTCTACATATATACCCAAAACAACGAATAATCAAAAGATCTCGGTCTTCAAAACACTGGCAAGGTAACTTTTTACATTTTCTTTTCTCAGGGAGTACTTGAAGTAGTTAAAGCAATAAGCTTTATTACATTATTGTTGTCTTAGAGCTGCGATAATGAAACATCAGTTATAACGAGTCAGTTGGTTTTCCAACGAATTTAGCGAATTTCTCTACATAACCTCAAAAGTTTGTTCTCACAGCGCATTCTGCTAAATGGATATTGAACTTTTCGAAACAATGAAGGTCAAATCTGACGTCTAAATTGGCTTTGCGCTGACCTTTATTTGTATTTTGTTGACAAATAAAGCAAAAAGTCTAAGAAAGATTGCTATTGAATTAAGAATATTTCTTATTCTCCCAAACTCTCAAGCACTGTTACCGGACATTTGAAGACATTTGAAACTTGAGCACGTGAATCAGTGACACCTTGTATGGCTACCGCTACAACTCTTAAGCCGAAATTTGAAGTCATTGTCACCTGTTCGATATAAAAACATTCGGCAGGCGAAATGCGACGGCTTTATATCGAGTTATTGACTAGTTCCGCTCCTCCTACATAATGCATGTCGACTTTTGTTTCAGAGATCACTTTAGGAAGACAAATTTTTATCCTAGCAACGAGCATACAAGCAAAACTTTTTCAAATATTCAATCAAATGCTGAAGCACTCGTTATGCAATGTATAAGCTTAGTATGTATTATGCATTAAAGGTGGTCAGCGTAATGCGCTTAACGGTTTAATTTTTCTATGACTACATTGGCCGCCGACTTAATATATATTTATTATATGTATATACATACCGTGCCATTTATTTACGTATATTAAGCCGGAAACTCCTCTAGATGTTAGAAGGCAACAGAAACAAAAAATTATGATACAAAAATCAATGACCTCGCTTTGCAAGCCAAAATAGAGGCTTAAATGCAAAGAGCATAGGCATTAGTTAAATTTGTTTGCTTAATGAGCTTACATACATATATATGTAATATAATATATATATAATATACAAAATGTATATTCTTATGCCCATGCTATAGTAACTGCAGCTGAGCAATGGCTAGCAAAAAAGTCAAGCTCAAACGTAAGCGAGGGAATTGTGCAATTGGAGAAAATCTTTCCTCAAGCATTTATTTATTTTTTGATTTACATTGAATTTTTTTTTTTTTTATTTTTATTTTTTATTTTTTCGAAGATCTCTTTGCAATTTCATTAGCCCCCTAACTTTCTGTGCTAACAAACTCGAGCATTAATGCATTGAATTGGTGCTTCAAATCTTATACGCTTACACTATCTTTTATATTTAAAGTTTGCCACATTTTTGCGACCCTTTTCAAAGAGCAGACGCACACACACGCACACATATGTACATAAAGTAAAAATGGAAAAAAATTCCACATATTTGTAGGTTGGTTTGGGCAACCAAACGTATAAAAAATGCTTTTCACATTGTAATACAACTCTGTAAATTCATATATGTACATAGGTTTGTGTGCATCCAACTGACGGCACACATACACACACATACACTTACTCATATTTTTAATGCCTGCATATATGCGCATACATTTTTGAAATTTCCACAAAATACCCAGCATTTCCTTATTGACACATCTAAATACACGCGATCACATAACCATTCACATACACACGTGCATATATGCACATTCACGCATACATACATACATACCATGGCGTATTGCAGGTGTGCGTCAGTGTCAAATAGCGCGCACCAAGCTGATAGAACATACGTAAAACGCTGAGGCTGGTGCCAATCGAATGGCCACCCTCCACCCCAATCAGACTGGCAATTTTTCCACTCTTGTGAACCTCTTCAATTCCTGAAAGTATAAAAAAAGCAAAAACAAATTAAAAAAGGCGGTAATACGCAGAGTGAAAACATGTCAAAAGAAATATTTAAATCTGTTTTAGGAAATGTGACAGTTAATGGTTACGCACATCTGTATATACAAACATACATACAACAATAATACCCATTAAAATATACATATATATATAAATGGAACATCTGGCGCACAGAGGGGTATGTCTGAACTGGGTTGTTGCAAAAACTTTTGCACCACTTTTTCTGTAATTTCTTTTTAATCTTGGTCGATTTTGGGTTAAAATTACTGCTTTTGAACTGTTAACTGTCGATCATATGTTTGACACGAACACCACTCGGAGAGCAGGAGCGCAATATAATTGTTGACTTTTAGGGCGAACTGTATTTTCTTTTCAAATTCTCCAGTTATAAGTATTTTTTCACTGCCTACCTAGTTCCGGAAGAGGAACGGTTTTCAGAACAGAAAGTTCAGAATACAATTCGTAACCTCATTGGTGTTATTTCTTGATGTGGCTGCCGATCTACGGCTATTCTTCATTATCTCTCCACTTTCCAAAGTAGAATAATAGCAACAACCAGCTGTAGGAGACAGTTTTTCTGCAGAATAGAACACGCTACGGACAGTCGGAAAGCACTCTTAGCGGACGAAAGGTAAAACGGGAACAACTTCGTTAGATGAAAAATAACTAGCCTGAATATTTGAGGAAATTAAGTAAAACTCTCTCATGAAATAATATTGATAACATGTCATGGAGATATAGAAATTAGCGAAACATTCAGTATTTTATCATCTCGTCACTATTAGTCGTTCTAGCTTTGTGGTTATAGTGAATTGGTGTCTACTTTACGACCAAAAACCGCCTCATGAATGCATTTTTTTACGAAAATACTGTCTCTGGTTCAAACTTGAAAATATTGGTCCTGAAGTCATATTGACCAACTTGATGTTGGATTCATTAAATGTGATTTCAGAATGTGTTAGCTTCATCAGAAAACAATCACAATCAGAAAACAAAAATCTAGTAAGACCTGCTATGATATATCAGGTGCTGTATAACAGAAGTAAATTGTATTTTTTCCAAGAAATTATTGGCATATCTTTCTCGAAATTACGAATATAGAAATATTGTGCGTTTTAAAAGTCTGTTGTCAAATATAGTGTTTCTTGAAGCTAAAATTTGACTCCAGCGCCATCTATCGAATACAACGTTGGTTAGTATTATATTTCCCTTAAAATAGCCACTTGTGCTATGAACACAACCTTTAGTAAGAAATAAAATTTTCTATAGAAATCACACCTACAATTCTACATGTAAGAGTAAGAAGGACAATATCATACAGTATTAAACAAATGCGTGAATATTTTAAAATTTAGGGGCATGGTTAGGCCCAATTTTAGGCAAACATGCCGAGCAACGAAAAGGGAACACTGATGAGATGGGACCTGAACCGGGTTTACTTCTCATATAAGGCTTTATTATATTCCATCTGTTCTCTTTGCAGGCTGAACCGTGAGACTTCTTTTATCTTCTATTAATGGGTTAACCTCATCTCGTATATATTTGGCATCAAATTAAAAATCTTTCATAAATGATTGGCCATTATAGTCCATACATCAGATACATCACATACTGTATTGAAAACAGTTTAAAGTGCAGTTTTTACAAAAATGTTTCGATATCAGCGCCATCTACCTGGTGAGCGTGAAAATAGGTTTAGTAAAGCGTTTTCTAAATGATTTTCATGAATTTTTTTTATAGAATGAAAAATTTACATAATTTATTGAGATTTTGAGAATATTTTGTATATATATTTGAATATACACTATAACATTTTTGAAGAATTTCTTTGAAACACACCGATGATATCATTATGCAGATCACAATCAGACTCAGAATCTTGCATACATTATGGTAATTTTAGAGAGGTCCAAAGAAGAAAGATTGATTTTTAATATTTTTCAACTTCTTCTGCAAAAAAGGTTGTTGTTTTTTTATAAATAATGATATTATACAGACTTTAGGTTCATTAAGAATGCAATACTATAAAGAGATGATTTGTTGAAATTTTTTTAAATCAGTGTGTATGCAAGTTCAAAAAAGTCGTTTTGAAAAAAATGCTTTCAAAAACATTCGGACAAATAAGTCGGACGAAAATAAGTCGGAAAATTTATTAAAAATTTTGTAAACATATTTCTTAATGGTTTCAGTAACAATTTGTGAAATAAGAAAGTCTATGTTTTAAACTGTCTAACCCTATTTTCCCCTTAAATAAAAGCATTAGTTACACCCAAATACACAGAGTAGCTTTTTCCAAAGTAAATCCAACTGCCTAAGTGGATTTAAGTGATACTTGTATACAGCCTGCATATATATACAAACATATAATGTATACCTTCACAGCAAAAAATTATTAGAAATTGATAATCTCCTTACTAAAAGGCATGCGAAAGTATGAAAAGCATATTTTATTATGTGCAACTGAATTCCATTGTAGAATATTATTTTCATACATTTTACTTTGCACAATTTAAAGAATTCTTAGAAAAAAAGTACAGCTATTTTGCAAATGCTGCACAGACCGGCTGCCACATGCCGACGATGCGAGCTCATCCACTGGCTGACTAAGCCACACAGAGCGATGCACACATGCATATTTATATATGTATATTTATATATATAAAGTGGTATTATGTAGAGAAGCATTTGACTTGCAGCTTACCTGAAGCATCTGTGACGAAAGTCATTTGATTTGGATACAAATTCACCAGACGTCGTATCAAGTCTATTTGTTCCAGTGTCAATTGTACAGCGTCCATATGCTGCGAGGAGCACGGTACATATGCCGACCAAAACTGTTGTTATTGTTGTTGAAGAAATCGTAAATGTAGAAGCAGAAAAATATAGAGAAAATTTACAATGTAGAAGCAACAAATAATTTTACATGTATGTGTGTGTGTGTGTGTATGCGTATGCGTGTGCCATGTAAGCTTTGAAACCAATAACCAGGCGAATGAAACAAAAGGCAAAAATGCATAAAATTTATATTTCAGACAAAAAAGCAAAAGTACGCCTGTTTATCAGTCGACAAACTCAATTTGTGAAGCGCTGCTTCCTTGCTTGCTTTGTGTGTGCTATGGTAAACTTATGAAATTCCACGATTTTTGCTAGGCAACCTGTTGAACGCCACAAACTATGCAACGAAATATGAGAAAAAGAAGGTGTTGAATACCTGCAAGTCGATGCATATGACTCTGTATGTGTGTGTGTGTGTGTGTATGTGTGCGTGTGTGTATGAATTGCATTTATGCTATGTACATACCTGTGCCGACACCATGCCCTCTTTCAATCGCGGCAAATCGGTGTGACTCCAAGCGCTCGCCGACCACGGCAACACTTCACGCAAATCGCCGGCAAATGGGAAATCTTGCAAACGATTTTTCAAAAATTTTCGTATATTCCATGCCAAATCGTTGTGTCTGTGATGCGGTGCGGTGCGTTGCGGTACATGTGTTGATGACGGCGTTGAAAATGGAAAAGCAGAGAGAACAAAAGAAATGTGCGGTTAGATTGGTGTGAAAAAACATTGTTGTCTGGCAGCTTGGCGATTTCTTTCTACTATACCACATATGTAAGTGTATATGTGCATTTTATAGCTCACATGGTGTAACTATACACGCACTATAGTAACTGAAAATTCATATAGCTTGCTGAACGCCTTAATTTTTATTTACGCTAGGTTAGATTAAGTTAGGGTACCGACGGTAATACATTTAGGCATAGTGATACCTGTGTTGTGAAAAAATGATTAAAGAAGTAGTAGAGCAGAGGAGAGAGGTCAAAGAAATACACCACAGTGATACTCTTTATACCGATTGAAGCCGCAAAGATATATTCATGGAGCTCACAAGCGCACCTGAAAAAATATTTCTCTGATTCATGGAAAAGTCTCCCAAGTTGTTGGAAGCTTAAACATAAAATACCAGGTCACAAGTAAAACATGCGGTGACCAATGCATTTCATAATCGTTTATACAGCAATCACGGTACCATTCCCAAGACAGTCGAATCTACATAAGCGAAACGGATCAGGACTTTCATCCGAGCCATGATGCTCCTGGCATCAGCAGTATACCTCAAAATCGTTAGGGGGATGTTTTCTCCCGCTACAACAACAACAAGAAAACAGACCAGAGCTGGGAGTTGCGGCTTGATTAACATGGCGTCTACCGTGCCTCCTTCCGACCAAGCTTTTACCAGTAGACACTAATAATTTTAAAAGTCCGGTGAGACATTAAAAGCATTTCGGTGCAAAAGTACATCCATACGATTATCGAAACGCTCAATTTCTGCCAAACGAAATTTTCCTCGGGGTATCAACAAGTTCCGAAAAAATAAATTATATACCAGCCATAGATAGCTATGGTCCTCCTAATTACAGCGAACTGCATCATTAAGTAATGAGAGACTCAGATATCCACTTATCTGGCTATATGATGTGGCATATATATAATGAGAGAATCCCTAGCTAATAAATATAGTACAAGATATCCGACACATTTTTATTATCTTTTCAACAATATGACGCCAAAATAAATGCATAGGGGGTATCAACATTAGTAGACGACAGTCGTGCCTGTGGTTCCACCTTGAGAGAGTTGACGGTTGAAAAAACCGGCAAATTTCGAATGTAAATACCCCTGCTTAAATTTATGCAGTATATTCAGATATTAACCCCTGTACCATCAACTCATTCAGGAGATCGTTTACGACAACAGTCCATAGAAGGGGTCCTATATCATAATGTACGGGTATAGAAAGAGAAAAGAAGTCCGAAATTTTGCAATCAAATAAAAAGTTTGGCCTGCGAACTTAGCTCGTGCCGTAGTCGTAGAAGTCGTAGAAGCAAATCAGAGGAATTTCTCATTTTGTCGCTCAATATATGATGATTTCTCGGGCCCATTGCAAACCTCATTGATATTCAGCTGAAATTAAATCTTATCTTTCCACTATCTTTGGTTCGGTATTCGGGTATGTAAAAAGCTTTATAACCAACCATTTAATTACTAGTGATTCATAATATAGGACAGGAACTCCTTACAACTATTAAAAGTTTCGATTTCAATACTCTCACAACATGTTTCCACAGAGTATACAAGTTTTGTTCACCTAAAGCAGCAAATGAAGACATAAACGTGTACTTTGGTATAGAGGATCCTAGTAGGATGGGGCATCTGTGAGAATAAACTTTTGTAAAAACGGATATGGCCACGCCCTCAAATAGGCTTAGTATATATATCTCGGAAACCGTTAAAGTTATATCAATCAAACTTGGTACGAGTAAGTTTTCTAAGCATATCATCATATACTAAAAAAATTAATGAAATCAGATAATAACCACGCCCACCTCCTCTACAAAAGTTTTGTTGAAAACTACTAAAAGTGCGATAACTCGCTGAACAAACAGATCAGCAATATTAACTCTTGCAGCGAATATGATACGGAAGGGCTGCATAGTAATCCGTCTAAAGTTTTAATGACGGACGTGGCACCACCCACTTTAGCAGAAACCCCATATCTCAAGAATGCCTTAACCGATTTGAACAAAATTTGGTGGGTGCATTATGTTCGCATTCTTATGTTACATTCTGAAAATGGAGAAATTAGAAAAAAAACCTCGCCTACTTTTCATATAACACAATTTTAAGTTTCATCTGATCCTTTCACTTTAAAGTAGATAAATCGAGCATCAATTAAGTTATGAAAATCAAATTTTATACAAATAGTTCTTCCAAGATATGCCATCTCATGCGTAATAATAGTTGAAATCGGAATGTAACTTTTCAAGCCACCTGACTATCTGAGTTTTTATCGAAAATATGAGTAAATATGTAAGATATCGTAATGAAATTGGAGGATTGTCTTTATATAATAATAATGTGGTTTGGTGTCAAAAATGGATAAAATCGGGTAAGCACTTCACATAGCGCCCATGCACTTAATATACGGATTTTCAACCTCTGGGTACACTTTATACCTTATATTGCGGTCAATATGTAAGATATCTTAGAAAAATTAAGTGAACGTGTAATATCGGATATACCATAGTTTACTGACGAAAATATGTGAAATCGGTCTACGAATTATCCTAGTCCCATATACTACATATAATGATTTTCGCTTTTCGAGCAGACTTTATGCCGAATATGTCGGTCACTGTGTGAGTTAACTTCCCAAAATTGCATGAAAACATGTTCCTTAATGTACTTGAATAATGAAAAGAGTTAATGTGATCAGTGCAGATCTTCCTCTATCCCAAAAATGCCCGATAAAAGAATTCCCGACTTTCCATCTGACTTTAAACGGTTTTTGTTGGTCAATATGTGTGATATTTTAGTGAAATTAAGTGGATATGTTTTCTTAAAGACAATGTGACTTCGCGCTAAATATTAAAGAAATCGGTCTAGACAGGGATCTAAGCCCCAATTAGGATCTATTCCTAATATAATGATTTCCGTTTCTCTGGCTGACTTTTTCCTTATGTCTTTCTGGAGTCTATGGCCTGTAATATAAGTTAATAAGATACCAAATATGATTGCAATCCATTGACAATTTCGTCGGATAATGAATGTTGAACTCTTCCGCAACATTTGTTAATATAAAGTCATGCCAGCACCTGAAAACATTTCCCCGCCTCTGATCCTTGCACATTGCGAAAGTATAAAATATTCGGTTACGCCCGAACTTAGCCCTCTCTTACTTGTTGGCCTTAAGTTCGACTTATGGCTCAGTTAATTTATGGCTTACCTCTTCGACATGGGAATATGTTGAATAAGGTTCGTCATTGCTCTCATGTTCTCTTCGTAGTGAAGTGCTACCAGAAAAAAATTTTCCAGTCAGAAAAAGTCAGATATTAGTTGAATTTATTGCAAGTTATCTCAGCTTTTTTAACTACAAAAATCTGATTTTTTAAATATTTAATTCAGTTAATGAGCTTTTTACAAAGTTCATTCCCTTTTCAATCATTCTTTTTCTTTAATTTTGGAATCAACGCACTTAAAAAAAAAACAAAAAAGAGAAAAATCGCGATTTAATTTTCACTTTCTGCATTTTATTTCCTATTTGCAATTTCCACTTTTTCCTACATACAAATACTAAACAGAGCGATTGATTGCATCCGCTGTGATAGCCTCATTCATTTTTATCATCGTAAGAAAAATAAACCGTTGAAAATTTTTATCGCTACTGAATGAATTGACTTCAAGGGCAATTGAGATTTCCAATACGGTCAGGAATATCAACCATTAAAAAAAAAATACACTAAATTTTTATCTCACTATCAATAAAGGAGATTTCTTTTCATAAAGTTTTTCAATAATCTTGCGTAAAGTGGAATTGAATTCTACTACTCAAATTAGTATGGTTTGTAAGGTTTCTTGATGGCTCCAAATTTTTAGATGGTGAGTATTTAGTGATGAGTTTAGATTTTGAGATGAGTACTCGTATGGGTTTTTATAGCAATTTCATTAGAAATACAAAAATTTTAACAACTAATCTAAAGCGTATTTTTTTGTAGGTATGGAACTATTATTGCAAAGCAAACACAGAAAATTTAACAAAGTGGATAATTTGACTTTATTAGTTGGCAAATTTTACAACAAAAGTTCATGCGTCCCATATTCCACCCCGTTTTCCTGCATAGTCCGTCTTAACCCCCCAATATCACGCCAAATTGTGGTTTTAAACTGTTCGGTCCCAACTGGTTTATCAGTTTAGACATACAAATAAATTCAAATATAATAAATAAATATATATAAATAAATTTCAAATAATGAAGTCTAATCACATGACCTATGAGCCCAATTGACAAACCTATTTCCTCGATCACCAAAACGCAATCAATCTTGAGTTTATAAATATGAGCCAACAATAATCTTCATCATATATACAGAAAGTAACTTTTTTATCTGTCTTTAACTGTCTCTCCATATGCTTATTTCATGGTTTGCAGTTGCAGGCTTACCCCAAATCGAAAGACAAAATCCTCCTTTCCAGAAAATTAGTTCATTGCTGAAATTAAAGCCATTAAAATTAAAACTTTCGGACAAAAATAAAAACAATTTGTAGAAAATTTGTTGCTTTTACCACCAAAAGCAATCTAGTAATCGATGGTTCATATGTTCGGATCTCTGTTTGATATTTCAGGTAGAAATGTCTGTCTGATTGAGCCGATAAAGGAATGTTTTGTGAGAATATCCATATTTACGCGACTCACTTCGGGTTCGGTTCGGGACTCACTTCTCACTCTGGCAGAGATTTCACTCAGTATTGTGAAATCGGGATTGCCACTGATGCCATATGAAACTGATGAATCAGTAAGCGATCGGTATTTTAGGAGATAACTCGAGGCAAAGAAAGAACTTGCAGGGCTTCCAAAACCTTCTCCCAGATTACATACAGTTCGAGTAAGAGATCTGAAGGGGTACATTCCTTAAATTGTTACTGATTCGTTGGTCTAGATTTTGGGCTCTCTGCCTTGAAACATCCGAAGAACTCGTATCAGCTTTAATACCTTCAATTGGCCGTTTAGCGAATTCCGCTATCGATTATAAACTTTTTCTTCATACTGTGCTAATATCCTGCCATCGAACTAGCATACCGACATCCTTTCCTAGCTGACATGCTCGCATCATTCGTTTTAATATATGTTAAAATATTTTTTCATATTTCTATATTTTAAAGTAATTTACAGTTTGTTTTTTTATCTTCGTTTTAACTAGCTAAAGCTGAGCCAATTTTTTTAATGGCCACATATTCTATGTCAAGTGGTTTTTGTTGTTGGCGCTTGGCACTAAATAAACTGAATATACTCGTGGCAACCGGAATATTTTTGTTTAGCCAATTTTCTGTCAATAAATGCATTCTTGACAATGTCACTGTGGGCAGCTAATAAATGTATATATGTAAGGGAGATTCTAAGCGAATGTTAAACGTCAAGGCGACATTATGTTGGTTCGCTGCCAATTAGCCAATAGACAGTTGTATAACATATATGGCGGAAACCAGAAGGAGCACAAGGATAACTAACTAACTGACAGCTGATACAACGTTAAGAATTATATGCTGATGCAAGAAGCTTGATAATCCATAGTCATGTCATAGTCCAAAGCCACTATATATATATGGATTTTTGCATGAATGCTTAAAGAAAATACGACAGACTTAGGATAGTTGAGCTTTTTCCAGCTGAGTCGCTCATCAGTGGTGCACTGAACCATTTACCCAGTTTTCCCGAGGACGTTCTCAATATTGGATCTTTCAATGATCACTTTTACCTACAACCCTTCTCCTTATTACTTATGAATCGGAAATACAGTTGGTTGATGAAACTGTAAAAATATATATCCACATTCGTTATATCCGTCTTTAGGGTAGTCTAATGAGGCACATAGTACTTTATGCCTTATTTTTTCAATTGAGCTGAGTTCGAAAAAATTTTATGAATAAGGTTATATTCCATAGAAAAAAGTATGATTCATTTCGTATACACCTATTAAGACCTTCTCAATGTAGCCTCCAGGAGTTAGTTTGATTTTGAGTAACTTTTTGTCATAAATACCACCTGTCCTATCCAGTTATCCAACCAGTTTTATACAGTCAGTGTAAGACCAATATAACAGTTACTGAAAAAACCCAACAAGCGGTGGCTTATAACCTATAGCATTCTTCATTAGGGACTCTTTTATTTCACTCTTTTTTTTATCGCTATAGAAGCAGATTGCTTTATTTCTTCATTCGGCTTAAACACGATTTGTAGTTATATATCAGCAAAGATAGATATACAAAGAGGTTAGTTATATTCAAACATTTGCTTTGAATTCGCTCGAAATTACTGTGTGTTGTTGTACTATGTGCCGTTAGTTCATAGTCTCAATCTTCCTTGTACTCTATATTCCTTGTACAGATATCTATTTCACAGCGCGAACTGTTATACATTTGACAACTGTGATCTGACATCCACTCGAGGGCTGTCATCTGTCATGTGATTCCTGGAGGAAAGAAATTTTCGAATTTAATCTGTCACCGAGCTTATTAATATAACTTTAACTGCTGAGCAAATCGTTAAAACTGGTAGCGGAACTCGCTGAAGGAAATGTCTATTGTGCAATCTAAACCTTGGAAGTTTTGAAATAGAAATTTTTCTTGCGCAAAAGACACCGCATATGCGGAAACAAGTTATCATGTTACAGGTGATTATGAAGTATACCGACGCAAAGTTGTCAAATAATTGGACAAGTTAGATGTTGTCTCTTGTTTTCCACAACATAGAGATTCAGAAAAAATTTTCTAATATTTTTTAAATTTATCTACTGTCAAACTTTTACTACAAAACACTTAAATTACCCATAGTTTTGCGAAAGCGTGCCGCTTTAATGATAAGCCGCCCTCAAAAAGCTTAATTGGCTTGTAGCACGTTTTTAGCTCATAAGCTACTTATCAGGGCGTGTTAAACAGTTGCTCGTAAAGCTCTTATCCACCCCAAATCTCGGCAATAATTTTAAAGAGATATACATGTACATAGATGTGAATACAATTAAGTAAGTTTATCTTAAATAAAGCTAACGGAAAATATGAAACCAAACGGATATATGCATTTTCACAGGCCAGGTACTACATATGTAAATAATATATATGGTCATACCCGCATATATTATATTTTGCAAATTCATATGCGGAGAAAGATAGAAAACCGTTATGTAAATATGTGTAGCATATGTATATATATATATACATTTAAAGCATTTCTCACACTTTTCCGCTTATGAATTTTGATTGAGCTGAATAGTTGCTGCGCTTGCACGCTGGGATTTCGCTTGGCAACCGTGCGACCGTGGTAACTGATTCAGAAAGCTGCAAAAAGTTTGACATTTATTTTGGCTTTTCAAACACGTCAACCGCGCCAGTGGTCAGGTGAAATGATAACATAAGGAAAAAAAAATTGTCAATTTATCTTTTCCCGTTGCTTGTGTCCAAGGGGATTTCGACATTTATTGGGGATTTGCGCAAGACATCAAAAGTGACGACCACAGCGGTGGCTGTTAAATGGCGTGTAGGGTGCGCCCTATGATGGCGGTACAGTGGGTTGTCTCTTAATTTTTAGACATACATTTCAATGTCAAATACTGCATAGAAGTATAGTACATCTTGCAAAGTATCATGGCTGATATTCATTCTAAATAAAAGTTTACTATATATAGCGGAATCAATTAGCTTGGAATTGGCGTAGAGCTTAGAGAAAAAGTTTTCTTAGTAAAAAGCACAGTAACTGAGAAATGAATACGCCGTCACAGTCATATCACTAGATAAATGTACGGAGTAATTTCCCCCCTGTTTCTCACGCCTAGCCGCATACTAATTTACTAGCAGCATACTTGATTTAATTAAGCGAATTCTTGGAAAGTGCTGAAAAGTTTAAGTGGTTTCCTGAAAGCTGTTTACTTCCAATTGAAAGTACTTTCACATACACATCGCAAGAATTTTTTTTTATACCAAGTTGAAGAAGAAGAATAGCAAATAGAAAAGATCAAGAAGAATGATAACTAGAACCAACTGGTGAATTACGGTTTATTTTACAATATCGAAAATTTTGGATCCTACTAACGCAATAAGAGTGTGTTAAAGCGACTACTTTGATCCAGACTTACTTAAAACCAGTGCAAACATGACAAAAATAGATTGGATTTACTTTTTTATGCACTTGTTATAGATACCGACCGACCTTCTGAAGTACCACCAACTTCTCTAAAAGGGGCGTGTTTGAGTTTCAAAAGCAAAAAGGTTCGCATAGAGTTTATTCCGGCGAAAAAGGGTGGCCGAGCATTGTTTTTATTTGTGTTTCGTTAAAAATAAAATCCTTATTGCTAAAAATTAAAGTTTTTTGATACGATTCGGATGATAATACATTTCATATCAAAAATATTAACCAAAATATTTTCAGTCGCCACATAAAAATAGACGAAGGCCTCTTCGAACCCAAATTCTTTATTCTTGCCGTTTCTGGAGTTGGAAAAATAACTTGAGTGAACTCACTCAAATATTTAAGTTCTGGATGGTAATGGAGTCGTCACCCTAAAGCTTGGAAATATTTCAAGAATTCCATTTTTTCATGGCGAAAATCAGCATGGTAACTCTCCGTTCAATATACCTTTAGTTTAATCAGATCTCCAACCCTGAGGTACCCAGAGGGTACTTTAACCTCTGTTCTTGAAAAACAAAATTTCGCACCATACAATATTAATAGGCTCGTACCTACCTAGATTCCTTTTGGAGAATTTGGTCACTGTGCGCTGCACTTACCTTGCCTGCCTACCAATAGAGCATTATCATTCAAACTATTTGTGTATATATTTTCTTTGATATATATATATGTAAATACATATGTACCCATCTAAATATGTCTGGAACTATGCTAAGGTACTTTACTAAGGTAGCCTAAAAGCTGGAAAGATGTGTTCAGCCGTTTGTGCGCTGTGAGCACATTGTTGTCATTCTTGTTGTTAGTGTCAACCTCAATGTTGCCGTTAGCAGATGCAAGAAGTTGTGAAGTTGCACATCTGTAGAGATTTGTTTATTGATCGCTTTTTCATCCTTCATCATTCGGTTTTAGTTTCCCTGCAACTCTTTTGCGATTTTTTGCACTTTTTTGCAGTTTTTACTTTTGTTTTGGATTAATATTTTTTGTTTTAGTTGTTTGGCGAGCGCTTGGCTTTTCACAAAACTTTCTTTTTTTTTTAATTTTTATTTTAGACACTTTTATTTTTCATTTTTCATTTTTCATTTTTAGTACGCTAAATAAATGTTATATTAAAGGTAAACGGTGGGGTAGAAGCGAGAGGGCGGGTTGTGGAGCGCAGCAAAAGTTTTTCAGCTTCGATATTTTTTTGCACTGAGTGCCATTTTGCATGAATATTTGGCATGCATGCGCTTTGCTGCACACAGAGCCCTTTGAATGCACACACACACACACACACACATACATACCAAGTATGTGTATGCATTTGTATATATGTATGTTAGCATGCGCCTCTGAGCACATTTCAACTTTGCTTTCAGCATTTTAAGGCATTTATAAACATACCTACACCATTGCAAGCACATTCACGCATACACGCACACACACACAGTTGCACGTGTAACTATACTATATACGTGTGGACAGCCTGTTGCTTTAAGTCTCCCCCGTTTCGGTTCGTGTGAAGAATTGTCGCAGTGCTCCCAGCACAAGATGTAAAGCTTAAGAGTTAAAAGCTGCTCCGAACAACACCTTCATCAGCATATTTCTACTAACGAACACACCCACCATCAACATATTTATATATGTATATGCGAACATATCTGTATAAATTCTTACATTTCCAAGCGCATTGCTATGCTAAATACACAACAGCTATGCTTAATTGCCTTCTTGAGGCTGTGTCATTCGTTAATTACGCCTTTCAGTTTGCTTTTGTTGTGTCGTTTGGAGGAGCGTTATGGCGATGAGCAACGGTAAAATATGCAAAATGGGTTAATACTCTAGGAAAGCATATTCTATTATGCATATATATAATATAGAAATTACTTAACGCACATTATGTGCAGGATAGCATGCTAAGCCTTGTGTAAGTATATACAAGCATATGCACGAAATTTTAGTTACAGCTATGTGCTGAAAAAAAGCAGTGAAATGATATAGTAATTAAAGTGACCAATACAAAATGGCAGTTGTTGTGTAAAACCCGACTTAACAGAGTGCTAGGCGAAATTTCTTTTATAAAGAAAAGCTTTTTTCTATCCACCCCAAGTGATCTTCCCAATAGAATTAAAGTCACAATTCTGATACTGTTTTCGAAGTTGCTCAGAAATTGTTGCTCAAAAAATCCATCAGCCGTTCAAAGCTGTAACTCATACGCCAAGCCTCCCATTATAACATGTGTTTACGGCGCAGCAGTCAGTACTAACAAACGGCCAAGGACTATAGTTGTTGCTGTCCTTGACCAGATCTTTTCCGGTTATATAGAACGAGCTGTCCTAAGAACGAAAGGTTATATTTCTTCCATGATAGTAATGTACCCTTTATTTAACAAATGATCAAAACATATCTCAACGATGGTATTGGATAACAAGTTCAGCTGGTAATCCGAACCTTGCAGCATCAAACGACCATTCATTTCCATAACATTTAATTATACCTATTTGAGGAAGATTAACTGATATTTGCTTTAAGATTTATAATTTTTGTTCCATCTTAGTGCATAAAACCAGATACCGAGAAGTATATAAAAGATCAACAGGAATATATTCGATAAGGTTATATGAGCTTATCAACCCGAGCAATATATTTTCTTGTATAAAGCCATCAAATGATGTACACTTCGAACAGACTGAACTTTTGCATTGAAATTTGGACTGAATATTACAACTTTATAAAAGCAGTAAATAGTCCAGGCGTTTTTGATAAATGTAGACTATTTTTATCGTCCGCAACTAATATCTTTAAATATTATACTGTTGGTACTACTAGTAAAAAATGATTCTGAGTAGCATTAAAGTTAACTAAACATACGATTTGCATAGAGGGCTCGAGTTCTACTTTTATAAAAAATATATTCACCAAAAATAGATAACCACCATTTTCTAGAAAATGTCCCGAGACATTCGCCCTCTAATTAGGTCAAGGGAATATCGCTGGCGTAAGTACTTATTTATATGGGGTGGTACAAATCATATCCAGGAGCTTCCAGTAAAGTGTTCTTAAATGAATAATTCCCAACGGTGAAACCTATCTCGAATGCCTTGCGGCTCGAATCAAATACTCCCGTTCGATTTCGTGCCTTATTTAGTTTAATATAATCCTATCGTCGAAACCATGGACAGCTTTCATTTGGAAGTCAGTAACGCGATGTGTCAATTTAAAAGAAATTTACCAGAAGCTGCTAGTTTGAACTCACTCACACTTGCTCTAATTCAGATTGAATTCTCTCACGCACTAAGGCTCCTACTCCAAACTTAAGCTTTAGCCTTAAGCCTTTCCTTACATAGTTGCTTTAGATCCCAAGATCCCAAGATCAAATTTTCTTGTTACCTTGATCATCCATCGCATTGTTTGGAACATCAAACGGATTGGCGAAGGCGCCTTTCACCTTAAGAGATCGGACATTTTAAGGACATATACTTAAATAGTTCCTAGTTCGATTGCAGTGGTCGTCATCAAAATTTGAGTGTCTCATTTGAGACTTTGTGAGCTTGTTCATTGAACTCCAAGCAGAGTGCTCTATGCACTACAAAACCCACATACAGAAACCTTGTTTTATTTCGTAGACTCTTAAATAGCGAGTCCCTTTGGGTACGATGAATCCACTGGCAGCTACACCTTTTGGCGGAGAGACATAGACTCTTCCCTTATCTTTTTAGTACGACTGCTGTGCTCTCCTGTTGCGTGCCGAAGGGCTTCAAAGTTCTCTACTACCAAGGTATAAAAATGAGCCTGGCTCTTATTATTGAACAATTTGCATTTCAGAAAAAAATTTTTTTGCAAATTCAAAAATATGAATATATTGTTTCATACAAAATTAATCAAAACCAACAAATTGTTATTTTTCTAAACACAACTGTATTCTGCGGAACTACTTTAAAATATTCATTCAATAGCAATGCTCTCCATCGCCCATTGACCTATTAATGGCGGTATTAGCAGCTTTAAGCGCCTATTGTTGCGCAGATACTACTCGTGGTGCTTGAGAATACACTCGTGTTTGAGGATACTTATGCTTCATTCTGTACTAGTACCATATATAGTAAACTGGTGCATATTACGCTTGTCAAAGAGTACGTAAATTTTATGCAAATAATCGCATATAAAATGTTTTATCGCTTTTTACAGAACTTCGGTTATGCTTTACAAATCCATAAATCTAATTTCTGTGCAAATAAAAGGCGCAAATTAGCTAATAAAGCCGCTCAAAAGCCTTAATTTTATATATCAACTATAAATTTGTGCTTGTCTCAAGAGATTTATGTGCAAAATGTACTCTTAATTTCTCTTTTCTTTGCTCTCCTTTATTTTTATAAAACGTTGAAGCAATAACCGTTTGGTCAATCTGAACCGCGAACACAAAATTTGTATGAATATTGGTATTTTTATGTGATTAGCCGTGGGGCAGTAAAGAAAGTCGATGGATAAGAAGAGCAGGACTCATAAGGAAAAGTAAAAGGAGAAAGAAGAAAAGTGTCAAAATGTAAAACAGACTCGTAAAAGTAGACTGTAAAAAGTTTCCAATTTCTAAATCATTGTAAATTAAATGATAGCAAGTTTGTTAATTTTACACATATATGTAATACATACAATTGCATATATTTGATTACGTTCGTTGAGAGTATTGGAAATGTTGAAATCAGTAGCACCCTTTTACACGTGCTTTATAAAATATTATATACATTCGAAACTATAAGTGTGACTAACTTTTATATTTTTCATGGTCTTCACCGGTTCCGAACATATTAAATTATGGTTTGCAAATCTTTTTGTCAGCCAACACCCTGGAAAATAAGCCCTCTTAGGCTTAATACGCTTCAGTCGGCATTTTGTATGGATCTTCGAACTCCTAATGGAAGATTCAAGGAACATAAATATTTAGAGAATATTGTTTTTTATTTGGACTTTTGAAGTTTCTAACACTGGACGTAGTCACAGTTGTGAGTCCAGTTTTTTTACATAGCGATAAAACTGCCAGGTAATAAAACACATCAACCATTAGACTCTCTATCAAGAACTCTCAATGCACCGTGCCATAACATTTGTAACTCATTTAGTACTAAAAATATTTCGTAAACACCGATTTACTTTCATGCTCTCGCAACATGTTGCCGCAGAGTATAATAGTTTTGTTCACCGTCCGTCTGTTCGTGCAAGCGATAAATTGAGTAAAAATTTGGGTATATTGATAAAAATTAATACACATATTCCTTGGCACTATGAGGAAACGATATTGTAGATATGTGGAATAGGATTAAACGAAAACTTGTGAAATGCTATAACTATAACTAAGCCACAAATTAAGTTACAAAAATATATTTTAGCACATAAAATTGCAATAGGAAGGTCAACGGCGGTTAAAAATTTTTTAAAAAGTAAACTTACACTAACCTCCTAATAGGCTTAATGTATCTTACAAACCTCCAAAGTTGCATCAACCAAACGCGCTGATAACAAATCACTCCGGTACCTTCTTAGACAATGTAAAAATGCCTGAAATCGGATTAAAACCACGCCCACTTCCCATATAACGTTTATATTGAAAATTACTAAAAGTGTTTCCACATGTTTAAATTTCACAGCCAACTGGTACTTGAGCGCTTCATATGAATCGATATGAAAATTGGACAATGGGTATGGCAATGCCTGCCTTTAGGTGAAATCCTCTAACTCAAGGTTTATTATACCAATTTCTATTAAATTTGGATATTTAGATAGTACCATATAACACAATTTTAAATTCAATCTGATTATTTCATTTTACAATATATAACTCAAGCAGCCGTTGAGATATCGGAATAGAAATTTACACAAATAGGTATGCCATTTTCAGAAATGTTGTCAGAAAAGAAAATTTCCCAGAAATGTTGGAAACCAGGCCGTATCTTTTCGAATCTCCAAATAACGAATATGTGGACTTCAGCGCCTACGACTAACTTTTTATCCAAAAATGGGTAAAATCGGGTCAATGCTTCCTTTTACTCCCATACACCTAAGATAAAAGTTTTAAACTTACGCTTGGTTTTATACCTTTTATATCAAACAATATGTAAGACATCTTAGCAAAATTAAACGAACGTATTATATAATATTGGACATACCATAGTTTAAGGCTGAAAATGTATGAAATCGGTCAACGAAATACCCCAGCTCCCCTAGACTACATATAACGATTTTCGTTATTATAGCGGACTTTATTGCGAATATAGCGGTCAATGTGTGAGTTATCTTCATAAAATTTTCGAATGAAAAAAATACATATTCTCGGGTATACATGAGTTACATGCCATAAATTTAAGAGGTACAATTTTTAGTTTAAGAAACAGTGTTAAACACAAAAGGAATATTTAATACGACTTCAGGTAGGGTTACTTGTGCGGTAAACTTTGACCGCTTAGTGGGTTACAACCATATTCTTCAATATTGCTTAAAACTACCGAAGTGCTCAATAAATTCAAGTTGAAAGCTTCACTATCTGCATACTCTTTATTTTTTACTTGTTTGCCAAATTTTGAGTTGTTATCCATAAACATAAGTAAGTGATAAACTCCATGCACATATGTAGTCTTAGTTAATAAACTTGACAATAAACTCGAGTTTATTGCGCGAACTATATATTCATTTATTCTAAATCAGCCACGAACTTAAGCAATTCTTCAACTTCGCTTGAAAAATTTGATAATATAAACGCTTAAAATTAAATTGTGAACGCCCTTAAAATTCTTTGAAAACGCACCACCGAACAGGCGTATTCAGGCCAATTGCAATTGCAGCTAATGATTTCATACCGCTTCAATTGAGATATAATCTACACTTAGTGGAGCATGACAGTGTCGAATTGGCCTGTGGGTGTATGTGATCCACTTAGAGCGCTTCCATCAAATTTCAACGAATTTGCATTTAAAAATTTCCATTCAAAGGACACAAATTCGCAGAGAAAATATTCAACAAATTGTGCTAACATACAACACATACATATTCACATAAACGCAATGAAGCAATCAATCAAATATTTCCATGAACCCGCAATGTTTCTGGAAAAAATGGGAAAAATCCCAACAAATTCAACAAAAAAGAGGGCAAAGAACTAGTTAATGACGAAGCGGGTTATGTAATTTAATACTCACAGCTATCGCATATTTAGTTCCGAATAAACGTGTTAGCAAAATAAAATATAAGCATATGTTTGCGCTTATTTTTGAATAAAGCATTACACTGAAAAATAAAATTTTAGAGTTCGCGAAATTGAAAATGGTTTCAGTTGCCGAGCTTGTTTCTACAACCCTGAGAAGACTATTAATTTAGCCAATTAACGAATTACTATTGTATTTAATTAAGTTACAATTTAATTAAAGAACTTTAATTATTAAAAAATTTTTTTGAGAAAATTTTGAAAAAGTACCGCTAGAACTTATCAATTTACTCAATTCGAGTACAGATTGAGCAAACTTTTTCTGAAATATACAGATTGCTCCAATTTGAGCCACGCAATGCCCTCTTTTTCTAGTACTAAATTTGTCATCTCTCTCTCTCTCTTTCTTGAAAGGAATTATATCACCTAAGAAGTATATCGATCTTTACAAAATAATGGCATTTCTTCCTGTAGTTATCCGTGCTACATAAAAATATGGTTAAGATCAGCATTTTAAGTCAACCTCTACCCTGCCTCTCGATTCTTTTAGCATGTCACAAACAAATTAGTTAATAAATTGGTTCCGCTCGCCACACCTTTCGTACTTCACCACCTCAGTCGTTCCAATTTTTTTATTGATTAATATGAGTTGATGGAACGAAGTTGACATCGTTACCCTTAAATATAAGTTTGCATAATACCTTCAAGGTTCAATTTCAAACAAGATTAGTATACGGTGTGACGGATATTAGGTTAAGAAATATATTTTGCAATTTCGAAGGCCCACTAATTCTTTTATTTGTGTTGTCTTTTAAGTCATTTCAAAACCAATGACAGGATTTTAAGATATCGATTAAACATGCCTGTCGAGAAGAGCCGACTATTATCATATGAAGATACTGCAGATACAGATAGACAGGAAACACTACGAGCTAAAACCTTTTTGGTATGTTTTTGTCAAAAACGTCTCCATATCCAAAGGCACAAGAGGCTAAGTAGTTACTGCTTAGTTAAAGCTAGGCTATTATTGCCTTTCACACAACTTCATATCTATCTGATTTTTTGTAAAGATTTATAACCTTTCAAGTGCGTGTAGTGCGATACAGTGTCACATTGTTACTTCTGAATAAGAGTTGACAACTTGCCAGAGCATTCTTTAATATTCTATATTTTAGAACAGATAAAAAGACATGGATTCGAGTACACAATTGACCGAATATTTCTTAATAGAGCGGCGCGGAAAGTTCTTCATACCATCCGTATGAACTCAATTGCTCTCAGTTTATAAATATTGGAAATGGGTCCGCGTGTGATAACAGAGGTAGAGGCGGCTCAGATTTGACTTGAGTTAAGTTTGGCTTGAGCTTAACTTTACTTTTCGTTTCGGGCTAATGACAAATTATGTAGCAAATTGACGTTTTACCGCTTTCTGACCAGCTTATCTGGAATCAATTAATATGAAGCTTACATAAGTGATGGCAATGACCCACAAAATTCACGTGTTCGGCCAAAAATTTAGTTTTGTGTAAACTTACACATATTATGTAAATACAAAATAAGTGCAAAAAATTGTCGAGAGATTTAATGCTAATATTTACATAATGCTTTAAGCAATAAATCTCCTTAAAGCCAATTAATGGCAAAAGAAAAATGTTTTTCTACCAACACTTATTCGCTGTTCGATCGCCATTTTGTGCTTATGCACATATATATGTGTGTGTTGGTGTGTGTGCAAATTCTTTATTATTTTATTGTAGATATGTATGTGCATTGTATGTGTGCATTTTTTCCCGTTAGTTTAACATACCCAAAAGCTGTTCCAACCGCAGCTGGTGCATCAATTTACGACTCTGAGCGCCATTCATTTAACATAAATACTTACAAAAACACTTAAGCACATGCTTACACCACGCCATATGCAACTACGACAACTGTTTGTGTGTGTGTTGAGGGGGGTAGGATTTATGTGTGCGTGTGTGTGTGTGCTTATAAAAGCAGCAAAAACTGAAAACGAAAATACTATGGTACACACATTTTACTAATAACTCGTAATCTATTTCTGTCGTGGAAGCAAGCAAATGCCTGGCAGCCAAGCGACTGCAAAGTAGAACCGCACACACACGCACACACACACTTACATACATTGCTCTAGGATAGTACAGGCACAGTGTTTAAGTCGCAGTTGGAGCGCTGTCAAATGAGAGATGCGCATCGGTTAGTTTGGGGTACTACATAGGGTTGAATGAAAAATCTATTCCATCACTGTTTTTAGTTCGGTTGACATGTGAACATTAATTACAGACAAGTAATGCAAATATTTTGCAAAAGAAATTACAAGTTTATACATATGCCTGTGCTTTCTGTTGTTTACTTACACATTTATGAATATATGTATATAGATACCAGCTGAAAAGTGGGAGAGTTAGTAGGTAAAAATATCCTTCAACTTGTTGAACTCCAGAAAACGTTATAAAAAATATATAATTGTTTATAAAATAATAATTTTTATAGTCTCTTCAATCTTCAGCGACTCTACCAGGTATTGAAAAAACTGTAACCACTTCGATATGCTTAGCAATTGGCAACAGTATGTATTCAATAGGCGAAAAGTCAGGTAAATAAGTACGCTTACGTTAAGTATACGATGAGTTCGGAGCACAAATTTCGTCTGAGCTAATATCTAAAATTATAGAACAAAAGTTTTCTAAGTGCAATCGTGCTTATACAAGCAATAGCAAGCCTCAGCGTACAAAGACGAAGTACGAAGTACAATTTTCTCAGCAAGGAAACTATCAGTTATTCGAAACATAGGTAGAGAAACTCAGCCCATCGGAAATTATGATTTTCTTTAATAAATAATATCAGTGAGGTAGGTAATAAAGCTCTTTGTCTTCCTATCAAAAAATAAGCACTTTTCAACCACTTTCTCATTGGCTCAATAACTGCAAAGGAGATTTCGACCGAGTTCTACATAGCGATTTTTAGTTAAAACACCGAGCGAAGACAACTCTGTTTTCTGAGAATTCCAACTTGCTGCAGAACCACCAGCAAGTAATACTTTGATTAGTTTCAGACCTAACATTTCGATCGGGTTTATTGAATCTGTTGGCAAAGACTCTTTCTTATTCTCTTGAAAAAGCCACGAAGCAATTGCTGAACCAGTTTTATAGAATAGGGAACGATAAGCAATAATCACATGAGTATTTTAATGAACATAGATGTTGTAATCAAAACTACTTCATAGCGTGGTTTATAAAAGTGCGATGTGGATAGAAAAAACTCGTTATAATTGTCGTTTACGCAAATCTATAGTTTTATGGTAAAGAAAAGTGTTACTTTTCTTCAAAATAAATAAACCGAAATTTTATCTTTTTCTTCACCACTTAATGACAATGCGGAAATATTTGTTTCCGCTAACAGGACTGTTCCAAGTATGATTTGAAGCATCGCACTCCGTCGCGAACTCAATTCGATCGAGAGACGTTAACAGTCTAGACAAAATTAATTGCCATTAAATGACAGACAATTTCAAGCGGTTCGTTTTCTTTTATCAGAGCGTTAATTAACCAATGTTTTCTCCAGGTCGATTCCCACGAATCTACTTGATTAACCATGACATTCGGTTGTACACTGCCGGAATTGAGCCGAATTTCGCTGCTATTTCGGCGATCTAACCCTGCTTGCTCCGGTAGGCTTTAAAATTTGTTTCTTGGCTTAGCTTCTGACTGATATCGAGCTCGTTTTTGAATGAATTTAAGGTACTTCAGACATCACGCTTCTCCCGATTGATTTGCTACGTAACTTACGGGTTTCCTGTTTACACCAATCATGAGTCAATTAATTTGTTACTACTTGACAAATACATATACGCATATTTTATAACCCATGTCTGAAACATTGAAACACACCCTCGTACACATATTAACCCACTTACTACGCGCTCCTTGCAACAAATTGTCTTAATCATATGTAAATAAAAAGTTCCCTAGACAAATAACTATATGTAAACATATATATAATATGTATGTAAATTTACATAATTATATAAAGCACAAATCTACAACCTCATACCATAAAATTATCGATAACATTAATAGTACATTGTGCAACATACCCATCAATGAGCGGCGACTCGCGCAACACATGCTTCGCACGCTGCAAGCGATAGTCGAAATCATTCACCAGACGCGTTTGTTCCGGCATCGCCAGCATGAGTGGTAAATATAGGAAAATTAAGAAACTGAAGCCACACAACACGTAACAACCGTCAAGTAGCTGCTTCAGCAAGTTCATTGCCTTGTTTATTGGAAATTTTGGGACTGTGCGAAAGACGCTGCAAGCTCACACGCTCGCTATACACAGCACTTGTCGGTTCGGTCGGTTAACGGAGCCAACGCACGATGTTCTTCACATGCAATATATTTTGAAGTGCTTCTGACGTGTCGGCTGACTATTATTTTGACTGACTCTTCCGGCTGGCTGACTGATGACTTTCGCTCGCCAACTGACACACCAACTGGCTGGTTGGCTGGTTGGCCGGCTGGCTGACTTGACTTGACTTGGCTTGACTGCTCAGCTTAAGGACTTTGCGCGCTCTGTCTTCTCGCTGTGTTTGTGTTGTTGGCTGTCTAAGTGCTTCGCTACGTGCTTTTATTGCTACGGTGGAGCGTTGTTTCTCTTATCTCAATGCAATTCCTTTCGACTTGATTTTGTTGCTCATTTTTTGTTACTTTCCTTATTTTTGCACAATTCCTGGAGCTGCCATCTTATCTGCAAATAAATAAAAGCGTAAGAATGGAGTCGTGGAGACACAACTTAAGAGTCAAGTAACGACAAGTACAAAATATAAAATGAAATGGCAACATTAAAATGTGAAAAAAGGAATTATCTTTCTGAAAGCAGTAGCTAACAAACAATTCGTAGATTTAATTCCCTTCATATACACATATACAGATAGTAGTGTTTGTTGTAAGGTATTACTTCCAGCGCATTGTGCTGCGTATGCATTTGCAGTTACTAAAGCAAAACTATACGGAGAAACGGAGTAATAATAATAACAATAATAAAAACAATGAAAATAACTGTAGAATAATAAAAGCTCATCGCTGAGTGCAATCGTTCCGCTTCGAAGTAATTGCGAAATGTAATACCCGTGAAAGTGAGAACTCGCTGATTTGTTTTCTTCTTTGATAATGTATTCGTAAAATTAAATTTTTTAAGTGTCTCCTTGAACATACCATCAACCAGGTTAACCAGTATCGGCAATAGTAATAAAGAGTAGACTTAGAAATTCGATGTAAAGCTAGTTTAGCCAACAAGATTTCTGTGACCGAAATAGATATTCAGAAGTGAAATCTTACCTAGAAAAGCTAGCCAATATGGTGTAGAAAAGGAAAGTAAATACTCACGGTTCAAGCGAATACGTCAAACACACTAACGGTAAAATGTTCGATCTTCATATAGTGTGTTCGGTATCCAACAGCTAGGCTATTATTCTCCATATTGATTCACACCGTGTTAAGCTAAAACTTACTGATAAACTACCAAAATCTCTGGCCGAGTGGAAGAGAAAGACCGTTCCAACGATATTTGGGTCAACGTAACCGGAATGTACACTAATTTTTAACAGACCAGGGAGTGTCAAATCGGTAACATTTCTCGAAATTATTTCATGTGTAACAATGACCGAGAGAAAGAAGTCCCAAAGTCTCTCAATACTATTTATGATAAAAGGATTATACACATTTTTGTACCAATCTAAAAGCTCATACTCAATTTAGTTCGACCATTTTTCATATACTAGGTAGTGCCGTTATATAAAGAGATAAATAAAATTGAGCTGACCCGTTAGTCGCCTAAAATCGATACAATTTTGCCCAATTAGGCTCCATGCTCCTACATCTAATATATAACAACAGAGTTAAGAGCATTAAGGAAAGTTAATTACGGTGGAAATGGGCTCCAGCGCAGATGATTACAGCTTTACCCTTTAGCACTGGCAATTTGTTAAACGCAGTCGTCTGACAGCTGTCTAACAACAGCATTTGATAGCCATTTCGCCACGGCATTTGACAATGGCTGTCAGCTTTGACATAACTAATGTCAGGTGGAAAGAAAAACATCAAATAAATTAGTATAGTAAATACATTACTTTTTTTATGTTTAAGAGCATG
This sequence comes from Bactrocera minax, assembly GCA_021498325.1. Taxonomy (NCBI): domain Eukaryota; kingdom Metazoa; phylum Arthropoda; class Insecta; order Diptera; family Tephritidae; genus Bactrocera; species Bactrocera minax. Next base: position 564,060 of record JAKEEE010000078.1, on the reverse strand, counting down.
TAAGATTCGTTCTAATTGCGCCTCAAAAGCTATCAAAATGGATTTATCAAGTTGACAGCTACTACAAATTTTGATCTGTTGATAATTTCTAATAACTAGAAAACGGAATGAAGGAAAAGCGGGAAATTAATGCGAGCGGAAGAGAGAAGAACAAGAAACACGAAAGCAGCAAGAGCTCCCGACGAAACTAATCGCAATATCTCTGGCGTGTATAAATTTTTTTGCAAAATATGTGATTAATATTGATATTAATATAATCAGACTTTTTGCACAATTAGGTCAGGTTTGTAGAGATATATGTATATGTATATGCCGCCAGTAGGCTCTATAGCTCAATAATGCCAACAGGTGCCTTAAGCGATTGCTAACTGAAGGGTGTTTTCTGACTCAGTCGGGACTATACCCTCGGATCCTAAAGATTTATAGCATTTAAATCTATTGAACGCTCATCATCCATGAAACACTGCATCCCTCATTGTCTTAGCTCTTGGAATAAAGAGAGTATCCCTCGACAGCATACTTACAAATATACAGTTTATTCAGACAGCTTTCTTCACTTTCACAAAAACGCATTCATGAACTCACATTATGAACGCACATTTGTATGTACCCTGAAGTACGTCTATGCCCAGCACTTATTAAATCTCTGCCTTGCTTCACCTAACCTAACTTTTTCTACACAACTTAGCTGCAAAATTACTTACCGCAGAAGTTTCGTTTATGTTGCCCATTTAAATTAAACAAATTTCCTCGGCACAACCACCACCGTAAATATTTACATATACACACAAACAAGCGTATTTTAAAGCAAACAAAAATATGCCACTCGATGTTTGCTGTTGCTTTAGTACGCTCTCGATGCATTGGAATAAAATATTCCTACTATGAAGCGCATATCCTTTAACGAATACACATACAAACAAGCATGTAGTCAAAAGTATCAAATGGCTTTAAACAAATGCGCGCTGACAGTCTGTATGTGATGCCACACACACACACACACACGCATGTGAGCTAACATGGTGGCAACTAGCGCACTGCAGCAACTGCCATAGACAGTGTCATTTCACAGCGCGTTGCCTGTCTTAGCGTTCAGAAGTCAACAGCTGACTGGTTGCCGCATGCAAACTGGACGTGACTGAAGGGGCATAGAGGGAGGCGTATGAAACTTGCCGACACGCTGACTGTGCTAGAAGCTTGACTAACAAAAAAGGCAGTTGCTCACTGACTCGCCACCGCCGCCGCCGCCGCCGCCGCTGTTGCTACTGCTCACTCGATTGCATTTGATTTTCCAAATTACCAGCAATGAATTTGCGAGAATATGCAGCACGAAGAGACATATATACATATGTATATATATATATATACATGTATATATATACATATATAGACGTATGTACATGCATGTGCTTTCAATTGAATATGTACGAATGTGTGAGAACGCCTGCGTATTTACTTGACAGCAATTTCGTACGCACACACATACACACACAGATATGTATGTATGCCCATATAAATCTAATAAAAGTATACATATATGTACATACATATATTTGCATGTAAAATGTCTTTCGCCAACGATAAGCGTAATGGATCGAGTTGAAGTGCAACAAATGTGTGACACCGGGGATGGGGTTTACCAAAACTGTGCGGCAACAGGCGGGTGATATGAGTTAAAGCTGCTATTGCTGCTACTGCTGCTGCTGCTGGCATAACTGTGGCATCCAGCGTTAGTTGTGTCGGCGTACCACCAACCAATTTGACTATGCTTCGTATGTCCTCTGTGAAAAAGTTTGCCACAACTCGCTTGCGGCATTCTTAATTTCGCCCATTTCCCTATTTCAATTCGGCTAGCTCACTGGCTTGGCTGCTTGGTTGCTTCGCTGCCTGACTGCTTGTTGGCTCCCTAACGCCGCTTGAGCACCAACGCTTTACTGCTTTTTTCTTCTTCTTCTTCTTCGTTGTTTTTTCCGCGTTTTTTTTTTTTTTGCAATGTTAGCCTGCTTTCGGTGCGACAGTCAACTACAGTTGCCATGAGTACTTCTATGACTTTGACTTGGTCTCAAAATTTACTTTAGCATTTCTAATGTTTTTTTAGGATTTTTTGCAAACTTTTTTTTTATAAATTTCTTCATTTTGATTACAATTTGCTTTCGTCGTTGGTGTTGTTGCCTTTTTCGCAATATTTTTGTGTATACTTTTCGTTGTATTTAAAACCCGCGCAACATGTTGCATTGGGTATAATAGATTTGCGCACCTAACGTTTATCTGAGCCAAAGGAGATAAATTACAGTTATGTATATCAAAATCTTCAAAATGACTAAACGAATCGTTTTACCGTTATATCTACTTGTCTATCGAAGTGAGCGTCAAATTATTATATTCGACACATGTGGTCACCCCTATCACTTATGCACCAATTCTATTTCTATTAAACCACTTATCAATCACTGAAAATTTTGACACTGCTTCTAGTTAAAAAATAGGCAAACTGAGACCTTAGCCACGCCTACTTTCCATATAATATCATGGCATTTGAATGCCATCTTTTCATATGACTTGGCAGCGGATAACTTAAGAATTAAGTAAGCCAGCATATCAAAATTTGAAACAATTCATACCTACAACAACATTTGGTATATTGATACCTTAAAATACACCTAAAATCGGCGTAAACTTATAATAAGCTAGAATAATAAGATATGTCATAATGAAACGAAGTGTATATATTCAACCACGGACATAATATTATGGTACCTAAAATAGGTACAAACGATACACATTTTCTTTTAACAGCCATATACGGGATATTATGATTTCTATTGGGTCGGTTAACTTTCCCTCATAATCGGGTAATAAGGGAGATATCTTAATAAAACGAGGTGTGGAAGTAGGAATTATTGTAATATAAAAATTAGTGAAATCTGTGCATATCTTCGCCAAACCACCCTGTAAACTAAATACCATTCCTTCCACCCCGTTTACCTCAACGGGAATATATTAGACATATCTTAATAAAATGGAATGTTCGAATATTCTACAAAGCATAGTGTAATTTGGTACCAAAAATTAACGAAATTGGATTAAATCTTTTACTGGCTACCGAAAATCGAATATAATAATATTAGTCCTTCTACTTGACTTACTACGTATATCGGCTAATAAGTTAGTTATCTTCTCTAAATTAGGTGGAAATGTTTTCTTAACCTTATTGTAGTTTGGTACCGAAACTTTCTTATCTTAGTCTATAACTTCTAACTTATCTTAATCTAGCTAACGGTTACCGCATATAAGGAATTTAAACTTTGGGAACAACTTTAAGGCGCTTATATCGGATAATAAGACACATATTTCAATGGAATTAGGTGCGAATATTTTTTTAAGTTTATTGTAGTTTCGTATTGAAAATTAGTGAAATCGGTGTGCATTTTATACTGGCTACCGAATACCGAATACCGAATATACGGCCAAACAGAATGTAAAGGTTCAATATGTTAGATATCTTAACAAAATTAAGCAACAATACTTAACTAACTTTATTTGGTACTGAAAATGAACAAAATCAGATTTCTAACTCGTTCTAACTACCGAATACCGAATATTAGGCACGCACTTTCTCCAGTTGATTTCATACCGCTAATATCGGCCACTAAAAGAGATATCTTGACAAGACTAACTGTGTATATTACTCGTAGTATAATATAACTTTTTGGCAGAAAAGCAGAGAAATCGGCCGATACTTTTTGAACCTCTCCATACAACGAATATACACATACATATACATACATATATGGGCACTCTCCCCTTTCTATAGTTAATTTGCTTAGATGACTCGGGATATTTTATACTCATTACATACATATCCACAGTATGTGAGAGTGATTATGACTCTATTCCAGCCGCAATTTGTCCACCCTACTTGTTTATACATCAACTTTTATAACATCCTTTTTGCGAATTACCTTTTTTACATTTCTACATTTTGATTACAACTTATTTTCCCTGTTGTTGTTGTTGTTGTTGTTGTTCCTGTTGTTATATTTTTGAAATATTTTCTTTAATTTGTTTGCCGACGAGCGAGTGTCTTGCTTGGCAAATGGCGACAGTGAGTTATCAAGTTGTATACATAACGGCAGTGACAGCAGAAAATAAAACGATAGATAATGGAACGAAAAAATGAAATAAGGATGAGTTAAAATATCAAAATTAAAAAAGAAAAAATAGAAAAAACAATAAAAATAACAAAAAAAAGAAGTGCGGTTGTCAAAGTTTAACCCAAATATTTATTTGTAAAAAAATTGCTGCCACGTTTTCTTTTTCGCCTCTAATTTTCTTAATATTTCTTCTTGCTAACGGCTATTGCTACATATGTTTGTGTATATGTATATATGTGTTTGTGCTTACTTGCTCATCAGTCCGCCCACCCTTTGCCGCTTAGGAGTTTCACCATCACATGCTTTTTCGTTTTCTATTTGCTTTTTAATTTTTTACGCCATTATTATGATATTTGTTTTCATCTTATTCTATTTGCCAACCATTCGTCCTTTAAGCGCATATAATAGTAATTCTTTGCATTTCTTATGAAATATTTAGCCACAAAAGGATACTCACACTCACACATACACACATACATACAAACACACGCTTACTAATGCCCAAGCAAACACAAAAAAATTAAAAATATTAACAACAACAGCAACAGCAGCATATACAAATCTGAGAGAAAAGAAAAAAAAAAAACTAAGCCAACAAACGGGAACAATAACGGTTAGCAGCAGTGGTGCTGCCAGCCGACGCAAAGGAGGAAGCAAACAAAACCTTTTATGTAATTTCCTTTTGGTTAAACTTTATCACAATAAAACTTCTACACTCAGCGGCCGTTGGTATGTATGTGTGTACGTTTGTGTGTGTGTGTGTGTGTGTGTGTAGATACCTACTCGCGTAACTAAGGACATGGCGTAGCGACTGGAAGTGCTGGGGGTAGCAATACAGGACACATACATGCAAACATACACACGAGAAATCACACACACACACACGCACATACAAATGAACATAGACACTTGCAAACAACGTGCAAACTTTGAAGTGGAATATTTTTGTTTACACTTCTGCTGTCACTATAGCGCACAGGCGCATGTGTGCGTGTGTGTCACAGGCATGCGGCCTCCTGCGCATCGGCGGCCACTTTGTGGCGCTTGTGCAGTGTGCCGCAACTGGCTGACTGACTGACTGGCTGGAGGCTTGAGCAGCCAGTGTGTGAATGCGTGCGAATAAATGTGCCAATTTGTTGTTGTTGTTGTTGTCTATGCACATTACATATAGGTAGGTGTATACATGTAAGCCTCACAAGCGATCTAGGCATACACGCGCCACCCGCGCTAACTCCCTGCCCTGCCGATCACCAACATACGCTTGTCCCACATTTTATGCCAGACGAAATTGCGAATTGTCAATGAGCGCTATAAGCGTTATGTGTGTACTGCTGTGTATTGATTAGAATCCATTGATAAAGATAGTTGCGTAGCGGCACACCACGCGCGCGCCACTTCTCTCTCTCACACTCTCATTTGCCAGCTTTTGATAAACCTTGTTTACCTACACACACACACACATATATATATATATATATGCAATGCAATTACTGTATACAGGCGCACATACACACACACACACCTTAGCTGGCATTATACGCTCGGTCACACCATGCCATATCGATTTGCTGCTCAAATTTAATGCCTCCCCACTTGTACACGCCCAGTTTTAGAAATTCCACCAGCTGCATTTGCTACAAACGCTTACTGTTGATCTGTTGGTTTGTTGGTTGTCTGTCGCTGTCGCTGTCGCTATGCTCTGTGCCATGGCATTTTAGTCACCCACCCGCCCGGCTGGCCATTGAAGCTTGTTCGCCTACATTGACTAGCTTTTGTTGGCACAACATGGCGTATGAGTAATTAACATTTGCTGCAGGCCATTGTGAAAATTTATGCTATTGTCCTGCAGAACACACACACATACATATAACGTATTGCAGCCGCAAAGCATAACTGCGTTTGTATATGCATGTGTGTGAGTGTAATGTGTCTATGTGTATGTGTGCAGTCACAACCATTTCAGCTATTGTTTATACATATAGGCAGCAATTAATTTGTTTGTCTCCTCTTGTCTCTGCCTATGCATATAAACATGCATACATATTTATGTGGCAAGTATGTGCGTGTGTGTGCGCGCGTGTTGGTCTACGCGCTCATCTATTTGTGTGCATTGTCTGCGGCACATTGTTTGGTTAGCTGGTCAGGCGGTTAGTACAGGTGCCACACTCATGCATTAATATACATACACACACACGACAGACACACATGTGGGCGCGTGTGTATAACTGAAATGTTGCCAAATGCATTGTCACAAACATAAAATGACGCAGCAGACAACACTCGCCTGCCAACTGCACAACAATGGCAATTTTAATTATTTTTGTCGCACTTATAATTATGCATTTCTGTGCAACTTTACCTGCATTAATGCTTACATATAATAGTATATATATATATATATATATATATATGCATATATATGTGAGATGTAGCCACATTTGCTTATATGTTTGTGTATGCTCACCTTCGCAATCAGCAATTTGTCGTAAATATGTCACGTGTGTTGCACGTTTCCAAAGTAGCCTTACTTTCATTGAGATTATTACAGTTTATTTTCAATTACACACACATGCACATATATATATATTTGTAGTTTTTAAATGCTCAAGGCCGCATCGCCTGCGCATAAACATATTTTCACTGTAAGTTATATTTTATTATTATTTTCTTTTAATTTTGTTGTTTCTTTTTTTTTGCATTCATTCTTGGCAAAACATTCCCATATTTGCATAAGCACACACATATACAAGTTGTGTATTTATATTTATTTGGCCTACTTCACCAGAATTTCCGTTCCGCACTGTGGATTCGCGCGTTGCGCGCACTCAACTACCGCCTTATAAGTAGCACTGCAATAAGTTGACGGTATATACATTTATATATACATATGTACATACATAGGCAGCCTCACGCACACACACATATATATATATAAGTGACTTTAAACAGTCATTTGTTGTATTTAGATATGATTTATTTAAGTTTTTGAAAATCCATATTTCTCATTATAAATCTGTCACGCACTATTCAATGGAAGATAAATAGATTTTAGCTACTGTGGACAGAGAAAAATGATGGCAAAACCAGAACTTGGTAAAAATAAAAATAAATAATAAGAAAACGAAGCAAAATGAATGTGCAGAGCTTTTCTTCACAACAAAAATAATCGGAAAAGGGAAAAAATTTCAGTAAACTAAATTAAATATGAAAAAATAAGGAAAACATGAACGGATGAACTCTTCAAAAATACAAAGTAAACGAGAGAGGAAAACACTTAATAAATGAAATAAAGTAAAAAATAGGGTAATCGAAAATGTATAAAAAAAAGTAAATAAAAATTTATGTAAAACATGAAATTGCAAAAACAAAAACAAAAAAAAAATTCAAAATATAAATGAAAATCTTTACAACAAATGCGGCCACATACATTGCAAAGTAGTATAAGAATGTGTATAAAAATCGTAAAGACGTTAATATTATAATTTATTTAATAATAATTTATAAATTAAAATATACATGAAACCATACGGAATACATATTAGTTATAAAAAATATAAATAATAACTAAAAAATATTGAGGAAATTTTTATAAAAACATTAAAATATAATAAAATAATAATGAAAATTATTAAATAAAAGTATAAACATAAATAAAAAGTTAAAAAACGAGAAGATATAATTACCAATCTAGTAATCCAAACCAATCTAATCAATTAATAATAGTACTAATAATTATAATAGTTATAGCACTAATTAAAGCAAAACCATTTAGATATAATAATAAGTCACTAAAAATTATAATATACATACATATATATATAACTAATCAAAATAATAATAAAATAGAAAAGTAAAACCTTTAAATTAAATTAAATAATTAAATTAAAAATATAAAACAAATGAAAATAAAAATATTAGAACGGAGTTATATAAATAAAAAAAGTATTCGAATATTACAAAATACAAATATAATTAAAAATTAAAAAAAAGCAACAAATTATTCTTTACAGAATTTAGAAATAATGACAAATAGAAAAAATACTAACAAACAAAAAATTTAATTAATGGTAATACACATTATAAAAACCGATGTAGAATAATAAAAGTTATTTAAAAAAAAAATCATACAGGAAAAAAATTCCACTGTCAAAACTATAAAAATATACAAACACAAAATATGAAAATGTGTTTAAAAGTTAAATTTTAATAATGAAGCTAATTTAAAAGAAGTAAAAAAGGGCTAAGTTCGGGTGTAACCGAACAGTTTATACTCTCGCAATGTGCAAGCATCAGAAACGGGGAAATGCTTTCAGGTGCTGGCGTAACTTTATATTAAAAAATGTTGCGGAAGAATTCAACATTATCCGACGAAATTGTCAATGGATTGCAATCATATTTGGTGTCTTATTAACTTATATTACAGGCCATAGACTCAAGTACTTTCATTGTTATATTTTGCTTCGTGTTAGAGATCTTTATATTAAAATCTACCAAATTAACTCAAATAAGAAATATGCGATATAAACTCAACCAAAGTGGTTTAATAAATATATTAGATACATGAAGAAAAAGTCACCCAAAGAAAAGCGAAACATTACATTAGGAATAAGGGGCTTAGACCATGGTCTAGACTGATTTCTTTCATATTTAGCACGAAATCGCATTGTGTTTAAGGAAACATATTCACTTAATTTCACTAAAATATCACACATATTGACCAACAAAAACCGTTTAAAGTCAGATGGAAAGTCAGGAATTCTTATATCGGACATTTTTGGGATAGAGGAAGATCTGCACTGATCACATTAACTCTTTTCATTATTCAAGTATATTAAGGAACATGTTTTCGCGCAATTTCGTGAAGGTAACTCACACACTGACCGACATATTCGGCATAACGAATAACGAAAATCCTTATATATAGTCTAAGGGAGCTAGGATACTTCATAGACCGATTTCACACAATTTCGGCAGGAACTATGGCATATCCAATATTACACGTTCACTTAATTTTGCTAAGATATCTTACATATTGACCGATATATACATCTTATGAAGAAATCCGGATGTTTGAAATTCTGATATTAAAAATATGAGGGCTAGGGGTAGTATTCATCCGATTTCATTCATTTTTCGCACCACGAGATATTATTAACAGAAAAAGGTATTGCCTGACTTTCATTAAGGTACCTAACAGATTGATGGATTGATATATATGGTATAAAGTCTACCCATGGTTTGAACTTCCTTATATAAGTTATTTGAGGTTTAGGGATTTATTAACCCAATTTTAACCATTTTCGACACAAAAGCACAATATTAACAGGAAAAGGCGATCTCTGAATTTCAATAATATATCTCTATATAAACCATAGGTACTGAGGTTCACATATTTATTATGTGATTTGGACCATTTTTTGGTAAGAAGCGGCATACCTTATTCAGCATACCGATTTTCACAATGTAACATAAGTGTAAAAATTTAATGTTATGTACCAAATTTGGTTGAAATCGATATTTCCGTTCCTGAGATATAGAAATTTACCTTAAAGTGAGCGGTGTTACACTCATTGTCCAAATTTTGCACAGATTCCTAACCAGCCTTTCCCTACCATTAAACATTGAACCTATTAAGGGGCGGAGCCGTACCTATATTCCTATTACGCCCACCTGCAATACCTACCTCCTCAGAGTACCAAGGAACATATGTGCCAAATTTCGCATCTCAATTTTCGCTCCAGTTATCAGACGGATGGACAGACAGTCACCCGGAATTCAACTCGTCGCATTATCCTGATTATTTATATATAGATAGATAGATAGATATAAATTATCTGGAAGGGTTTTAGGTCTTACAAACAACCGTTAAGTGAACAAAACTAAGATACTGTGTTGCAACATGTTGCAAGAGTAAAAAAATATTAAATAAAATTATAAAAATACATGAAAAAAATATAGTAGGATATAAATACCATTAAAAAAGTATTGTTGATTATAGCAAAAAAATTTAAATGTAACAATGAGTTGTTAAAGATTAAAAATTTTACAATAAATAATGAAATAGAAAAATAAAATTGCTCAAAATAAAACAAAATTAATTGAAAGAGAATAAAAGAATAATAATGAACAAAAAAATGTAAATAATGTTAACACAAATTATAAGAAACAATATAGGAAGAACAACAATAAAAGTTAAAAAATAAAATTGAAAATGCTAGAAAAATTTTCCAAAGCCAAAACTATAATAATATAAATATAATATATAAAAAATAAAATATAAAAAAAATATTTTAAAAATATTATAAACGAAAGAAAACCTCCACAGAACGACAAACATATAAGTATACACATGAAATATATCTAGATCGAAAAACAATATTAGGAATACAAATTAATTTACTTCTTTTTGATTCGATAATTAAATATCTGCCATCACATTGAAATATAAAGCAGATTAAGTTATCACTGGCTGTCAAATAAAATATGATTTTGATTCCAAATCAATTTATGATATATTTTCTGATTTGAATTTAACTTTTGCTAACATATTTTGTTTCTGTCGCTATTATGAAAATTATCTGTATTCATAAAACATATTTTTAGGCGCCAAAAGGAAGCGCTAAAGTAATGACTTCCAATTAGCTAAATAGCTAACAGCTTAATAACATAACATTTTCTACATCACTTACCATATTGAGATTTTGTTTGTAACTCCCAGAAATGAAGCATGTTTAACTTAATTTGTTATCTTGGAAAACCCTTCTTTTAATTTTTCAATAGTTTCCAAATACAAAGTCAACTGAAATTATTGCAAATTCTTACTTGCATAACAAATGCTTATTCCGAAAAAGTTCAATGCCAACAAAAAATTAAGGGATTTACCAAATTTACGCGCGCTGCAGAAGTTTGAAATTTTATCCAAACCCCCGAACAGAGTATGTCGAAACGTTCTACTTGATAGAAGAAATAGATTTATTTGAGAATGTTGGCATATTTTGATAATAATTTTAGCAATAACAGTCTCACTTGTTGACAATTAGACTAAATGCTGCCAAAACGTAAAAAACACAAAAACTTATTTAAAATTCTAGCTAATTAAAATGGTATAAAAAATACGAAAAAATTAAGAGTGGCTCATAATCAAACTGTTTAAAATAATTATACCAAAAACTATGCGGTTTTTCTATAAAATCTTAGAAACTTTGAAAATATTTTTTTTTATTAATAATTTATTTGTTTATTTACTTCATTAATCGCTTGACGCCACAAATTTGCGCAGTATTTAATTTCTGGCCATAAGAAATTTTAACAACGGCTTACCATCAATTGACTAAATAACTTAATTCATTAGCTTTACGAATTTTCTAATCATGCCAGATTGTACTGTAAGCTTCATTAACATTTCACATATTTGACTATTTAAGTTTATTTACTTTGATTAATCATCCACCTCATTGATTGACTACAGTCTCAATTTTATTTGCACTCACACTTATTTCCAGTGACTGCACAGACTAATCGGATTTATTGTTGACTTCTTACACTGTCAGCTGGCACCATTGACCATCCACTTCAAAGCGAAAGTTCGCTAAATTATTTAAGCGAAACCTATATGTATTTGTAATACTTTTAAAGTTAATGTAAGAGAATGAGATCACTAACGACTCTACCGTGACAGTATGGAACCAAGGCAACAAGAAATCAGATAAATAAGTTCTGTTGTGAATTAGCAATAATACTAATTATAATTAATAATAATACAGTGAAATTCTTATGGATTTTATTACTTTATAAGTCAGTAGTTTGTTTCTAAGTTTATGGTTCAAACAATCTATATGTGAATTAACCAATATAAACCCTCCGCAGATTTTTCGCTCAGTGCCCAAATATAGAAAAAACACAAAAAAAAGTATTACTAGTTACTTTTTCGATTCTGCCATAGCAGTTCGATCTAACTGACCAAAGGACGCCGCTCAGCTGCTAACTTGTTGATTGAAGAGCGTTTTGACATATTTCGACCTAATAACTGTTCCTTCTCCGAGCAGTTTTTTGACCAAAAGTAGAACATGAGTAATACGAAAAGGTTTTAAATATATCTAGCTGCTGTCAAAACCTAGTTATTTTAGAATACTGTAATAGTGAATATTTTTAGTAGCAGCAAAAGCGCAAATGTTAATGAACGGATTAATTGATACCGCAAAACCATGGCGGAACACCGTTGAATGTAATTTTAACATCTTTCTCTATATATTCTCAAAGAACTCGTTTTCGAACACTATTTTTCACGCCACTCATCATGTGATACTTCTGGAACTTTCATCGTCCTGGAACCGTCCACCAAACCGTTTGCCATCAAATTCATGATCCTCATTTTAATCTATAATTAAATTAAAATATTTTGCTAAAAGGGGACAAAGTTTGAGTGCATTGCTGGCATTCAGTGGCATTCTCATAAAGTACGTCCGCCATTCGTAGGCGGCTAGAAACTTGTAGAACTACACATTTATTGCATAAACTTAAGGCGCTTGCACCAAATAGCAGTAGAAGCTCCAATAAATGTCTAGCAAAGTTTTACCAACTCGCTGAGTTATTTAACTAACACTTTGACCTTACATTAACAACTGCTACTGAGTTAAACCCTTTAATTTTTGATTGATTTGTATTCAAGTGCTCTATCACTAACCATTTAACCCACCAAGCTCTGGCGTACTAAACAGTTTATACTATAGAAAACAACATATATTTTGCAAGATGTATACCTACTCCAATCGAAACTCTCATAAACCGTCAACAAAGTGTCTAACTGCCTTCCGGCTATAGATTATTGCTCTTATTTTAAATGCTTCTCCATTGCTTTCATACTTTTACAAAGTCAGGCGTTCCGGTCTGCTTGTGCCTTATCAAATAACCAACTTGGATGGCGCACTACTTTCATCTAGCTTTGCGATAGCACATATTTACCGCCTTCACTTTATTGTTATTTACTTTGGTATTTTTGGTTTTGTATTTTTTGTTTTTTTTTTTTACTTTAATTTTATTTTTTACATTTTTGTCATATTCCTTTACTTTCTCATTTGATTTTTTTCATCTTGCTTAATTTCGCTCTACACCCAGCCAACTCCCATTGTGCCACTAACACTAAAAAATAGTTCACTGCCTTAGTTTGCCCGTTAGTCGTCTGTTTGTCTGACAGTCGCACTATTTGCTGCCACAATTCACACTCACGTACCGCCACGCGCACGGACAGACATTCGCAACAAATCAGCTTTAGATACAAATGCTCCGATAGTGATAACTAACATACATACAAACATAAATATATATATATATATATTTGTATGAAAGTGTAACTTATGTCATGTTGGCAGCCACACGAGTAACGCCAACGGGGCGGATAGTATTCAATCTCGACATCAACTACAGCATCTTTAGCGGCAGCGTTGCTGTGCTAAATCGCTTGGTTGTTTTGTGTGCGACGCGGCGCGGCGCGGTGTTAAGTCTATTTCTTATTTTATTAGTCTACTTACAGGCGCTTAACTGCCTGTGATTCTGACACTTCGTTTTTATATTTTCATTTTCACGCGCTGTGTATGTACATATGTCTATCCGCGCGTAAATTACACATTAATGAGAGATATTATCTAACTACAATTAATTAGGTTAAACGTTTCGAAAGCAGTACAATTGTGCGACTATTTTTGGTTGAACGAACAGGCGCATACGCGAAGTGCACGTATCGTGTGTCTTTTTTTTTTTTTGCTGCTGCTGCTGCTGCTTGCTCACATTCGCGTCACGGTCGTATTTGATGCTTTGTCGTTTTTTTTTTTTGTTTTGTTCGCTTTCGTTTTTTCAATTTTATGCTTTTCCGACGTCCTTTTTATACGCCCGAAATCGGCCTGCTTTTCCTCGTTTTTATTGCCACAACGATTTTGCCGCGTATGCAACAGCGCCGTTCCACGTTTCAAAACCAACTAAACACTTGTGAGCCGTCGCTGACCGACGCTAGCGAAGATGATGATGACGACGCCGACGATGAGGACGACGAGGACGACGAGTACGACAAGCACGACGCCGACAACAGGATAAGAGCCAGTCATACAGACATTTCTCCATAATGTACACACATGTATGTATGTATGTATGTATGGGTGTGTAGCTACGCTCAATAACAAACGAATCATAGAAGCGTGAAAGCACAATGGACTGTTAACCCATGAAAGCTCAACAGCGCGCCGACAGGCGACAAAAACAATGCAATCCAGATTGAGTGCGTGTTAATAAAAAAGCTTGAGCACATAAAGTGGCGTACAGGTTTGCAAGGCAAGGCAAATAACACGATAGTGCCAACACTACCATACATGCGTTACACATAGAGCGCGAGAGCCATTTAGAGAGTGACCTAACGTATAACGATACGCAATGAAATTAATTGGAAAATCTTGTTGTGGCAGGTTGCAATGTTTTTGTTATGAAGTAAACAAACAAAACCCATCAGAGTTGGCCAAACAGGTCACAAACACATACACATACAGACATACTACAATTGCACATTGCACTCTAATGAGTTGAGTGCGTGCGTGAGAGCGCAAGTGCCGTATTGGTTGTGAGCGCCGTAGCTGGAGTTTCCAGCAAGTGGCAGTTTGAACCACTGTTGAGTTTGAGAAATTGTTGCGAAAGGTAGGAAATAAACATAATTCATATAAATGCGCTTATATATCTCTACATTAAGGCTGTATACAGTAGGCCATAGCTTGATTAACGGCTACTGAAGTTGCAGAAAAAGTTCATACTCAACAAAATCCTATAATAATAATCTTATTGTATTCGCCGAAAATGATTTCAAAGGATTTGGCTATAATTCAACAGTCTAGAATGCATAGTGAAAGCTTAACCAACAGTAAACTTCGAATAGAAAATAGTTGCAGTTTAAGCAAACTTGATACAAACTCTCTAACCCATATAAAACGTATTCCATAATAGACACCGAGTCTAAGAGAGTTTTACACTGATAAAAGCTAATATTTTCGGCATAGTGCTTTTAATTTTCGGTCGCTTTATTTTTGGATTAATGAAAAAAAGAATCTATCAACGGTTTGCTTAAATATTTTTCTCTACTCTTTCACACTAATCTCAATCGAGTTTGCTGCTGAAGTCATCTTTTGTCAAATATAGTTAACACTGAAAATGTGAAGACGCATGGAGTAATATTACCAGCTGCACAGCTTTCACTTAAAGCTCGGCAGACTTAGTTTCATTACCAGCCATTTGACTTATCATAACAATTTTATGCCAATATTCCTTTATACCCGCATCTTCGGATCTTTCACGATACTTTGTTGATCATTCATACGTGGTTTTCAGTAAAGTTTATCGAGCTTTCACTTCTTTTTTGCAATCGTATTGACGTTGTCCAACAAATAAAGAAGCCTACAAATTTTAACCATATTTGAGCGACGATTTTTATGATAAAAGATTATATATATTGCAGTAAGAGTGGGAGCTAGTTATTAGAAAAGCTTTTCGTGGAGTCATTGCAAATCAAAGGTTTCGGATTAAAAAATGTTTGAAGGGAACCGACCAAATTAATGCATAAATACCCTTCGGGCAGAATAACTCGCTACTTTTTTGTTGGGAATTCAAAAAGAAATCTGAGAGTGAAATTGCTTTTTATTATTATATATTAATATAACTAATTTTAGTAGTCCACTAGCAATAAAAAACCAAATTTATTTTTTCTCTAATTTTTTTTTTCTAAAAATGTACAAAAGAAAATTTACTGCCTTTACTGCTCTATACAAAGCACTTAAAAAAGAACATGATGCCATTTTAATGGTGTAAAAACAATTGAGATATTAACCTACAGAAACGTTAGTGCTTAAGTATAACTTCAATTCACACACAGCTCCATAAGTATAACAATAGAATGTCGTACGAATCGAATCTCATTCTTACTTAAATTGTTTTCTAGTTTACTCAAAATCATTAACTCGCCAGCTGGAGCTTTTGAGCTTTCACTCTGAGCAAACCTGCGCAGTGTGCACTCTCACAACAGCTTACTACGCGACCGTTATGCTACGGAAGAGCATTTTGCGTGCTCTCAGCGCTATCTTCTGAATAGTGGTAAGTTTTGTTGATTGAAAATGTTTGAATTGCATATTTTCGTACTTAACATTCCGCGCAGAGACTCCTCGTGCCCATTCAAGTAGGTTAACTATTTGTGTATGCAAGTCGGTGTGCGTGTGTGTGTGTGTGTGTGTGTGTGTGTGTTGCAAGCATACGGTGAATGAATGCCTCACGGTCTTTAAATAGTGGTAAATCATCATTTCACACCATTGAAAGTGTTGCAATGTCGTTGCCGTCGCCGCTGCTACCACTGCCACTACTTCAGTTGCTGCAAAACGCTTTTACAGCGCAAAACAAAGTTAAATTTTTTTTACTCTTTTTGGTTAGGTGGCAGCTGAGGCCAATGTTACAGTTTCAATTAATTAAAGCATTTTCATTTTCATTTTTTGGTATAGTTATTGTTGTTGTTGTTGTTGTTGTTGTTGTTTTGTGTTGTTTTGTGTTGTTTGTTTCATTGTTCGCGGCTTTGCCACTTGTAATCGCGAAGCATGGGACAAGACAATGGGTACCTAAACAACGCCCAGCGCACGGCTAAGGGCAAGGATATGAGGGTCGGGTCTGCGCACATCATTGTAACCACGTGCTGGGTTAGATGTTGCTGTTGCTGTTGCTGTTGTTGTTGTTGTTGCGTTTTAAGCGTTTTTAGTGTTGCTGCTGGTGTTCAGTGACACTTCGTCAAAGAAAAGTTTTCGTTTGGTCCGCTATTCCCCCTCCCCTTTATGCTATGGAAATATATAATTAGTTATGTGTGGTAAGGTGATTTATGTTTCTCAACGAACTGGTTTATTAATTCTTACAATAATTATTGTGTTACAAAACTTTTTGACTATTTAATTGTACGTTTAATTAGCGAACTGTTAAAAGTACTTTAAACAGAGGGTTCAGCTTCGTCGGGACCCTTCTCAATCTTGGCCATAGTTAAATGCAAAGATCTAAATGTATTACGCAAGTGAACAGGGTAAGGTAAATGTGCTATTGAATACTTTGAACTTCGCAAAGCGCTTAAAACATGCAACATTTCCTGGAACTAATCCGCGCTGAGGTGTAGTGTTTATTACTTACCTAAACGAAGACAATTTGATAAGTCTGTAATTTGTGAATTTCTTTTGGAGTGAGTTGAGATGGAATTGGTTAACTTCTTCTTCCTCTTGCATCTGTGGTGTATCCACTTATCAGATTTTAGCCGAACTTACGATGGCGTTCCAACACTGGTTGATTTCGCTTATTAAAAAATACAATATTTAAAAACAAATAAGGCAGCGCTAAGTTCGGGTGTAACCGAACATTTTACAAAGTATTATATAAGTATATATATGTAAAGTATATATTATATATAAAGTATTATTATAAAACAAAGTATTTACAAAGCTTTATATCGAAAAATGTTGTGTAGGAATTCAGCATTCATTATTCGACAAAAACATAAATAGATGACAATCATTTTTGTATATCGTTAACCTATATTATAGGTCAGAGACTCACTTACTTTCATTACTATGATTACTAAGATAAAATACGAGTATATGAAAAAAATTCAACCAAAGTAGCCAAATTTGATATATTGGGTACTCGAGAAAAAAATCAACCAGACAATCGGAAATCATTATATTAGGGATATGGGGTTTAGACCAAAATTTAGACCAATTTCATTAATATTTAGCCTTCAGTTTCATTAAGTGTATAATTAAAGTCAGCTAGAAAATCGAAAATAACTATATAGTATATATTGGGGCTAGGGCAGATCTGGACTAATTGGACATCCTCAACGACATATGCTAAATAGTTGGACATATTGAGCTCTGTGATCGTTATGCCCTAATCTAGGTAGTCGATGTTAATCACAATTTTCCAACCGATTGGACAGTCTGCGCCTTCTTCGATGTAGGTTCGCCGATGAAGTCCACTGTTTCGAGTGTTCCTTGATCTCTGGTCTGTACCAGTGCATCAATGTTTCATCGGCGATCACGAAACATTGGAGAAACTCCTTGGGATTGAGTTTAAACAAAGTCAGGTGACACAGCTGCTGCTGTGACGTCGTCTCACGGTTGTGCTTGCTTTCTAAAGACCAATATTTCATACACGAAATGAACCACGCACACTTTTGAGAACCTTACAATCTTAGCTCTCTCGCGCACTTTCAATAGGCGGATTGTTTATATACGTTTTCGGAATATCTGAGCGTAGCTCAGCAAAAAAATAACGTGCGACCACGTTGAAACTCGTTAAACCAATTGATGCCGGCCACCATTGAAGGTAAAGAATCATCGTATACAGCATCCAAGTGTTCTTTGTGTTCACTGCGCGATTACCCATCCAAAACAAGAATCGTATGACCCACCAGTACTGTTCTTTTTTAATTTTTCTAAAATCCGCGTACATGCACGCTTCCAAACGCGGTCAAAACAAAACTATGTGTCGGATTCGGCTGAAATTAGAAACAGTATTTTATAGGATGCTTTTAGAGATATAAAATTTCCTAACAAGATAACAGTCAAACCAGTTGTCGAAGTAAATACCGATATTTGTTTAGCATACTTTAGCAAATTATCATGTAAAAACATATGTACACGGTCACCTTACATGTCGTTTGAGGAGATATACGCATACAATTCGGTACCGTTTCTTGCTTCTCTCTCTCTCTCTCTGTGTCACAGCTACTATATTTTCGAAATAATTTAAATTTATATTATTATTTAGTTGTATTTCATTGTAAGCAGGCAAACTATGCTTTGTGTGTGATTTAAGGATAAATCCAAGCTGTTTGTAAGAGAATATCATTTTGGCGTTCTTTTGTTGGTAACAACTCTAATTTGCAACTGAACACAGTTAAAGGAACGAGAACTGTTCAATACTCAAACCGGTTGTAAAACCAGAAACAACAGAAACCAAGCAGGCAACACCTTCACCAAAAAAATTGCACTGCATTTGAGGCGAAATGGATGCACTCAAGGATTGATAAATCAGACTCAACTCACCAACATGCAAACACCTGTTAAAAAAATATGTATGAATATGTGTGTTTGACAAAGTAAGCTCTCGGACGCTCTCCATGGTGTCTTCGCACACCTTCATCTTGCTTTGAATTGCGCATCTTTGCTCTTTCGGCTAAGCGATCACCTTCGACTTTCCATTAAATTCCGTCCATTCCATGCTCTAATTGAACATGTGTATCGGAACTACATTCGGATACAGACATACAGACATACAGACATACATACTTATGTGTCACTAAGCAAACTGTATCGATGGGAACTTTTATCAACCACTCAGCGCAACAATTCGAACAGTTCATTTCCATTCGTCTTGGCGCGCACTTCGAAGCCTAAGCAAACAGATATTAGGGAATTTCACGATCGATCCAATCGTTAGCCGCCCCCCCCCACCAAAAAAAAAACAAAAGAATAAGGAAATATAGAAATTTAGAAATAATATTGAAATTGAAAGTTCAAAATAAATAGTACTAATTGATACATGTATAGATCAACAGCGTTATAATTATCACTCACTTAACGTCAGCGTGGCGTTCTTATTCCACTGTCGACATTACTCAATAGCGAGGTCAAACTCTTAATTGAATTATTACTTCGCACAGTGACACTCAGAAGAGAAAAGCAACACTAAAATAAAATAATAAAAATAAAAGTACCATACAGCCGCCCCTTCGTCAGCTGGTGTTGCATTAAGCGTTGCTGGCAGGTAGCAATCAACCAACCGTCAGCCAACGGGCAATGGCATATCAAGTGAATTTACCGGCAACCCTACGATGCGGGCCTTTGGTTGTGCTGCTTTTGGCGCTCATCCTGCAGGCCTTAAACGTACGTATCGCTGCCGCCTTTGTCACCGCCGACACGCTGAATAGCGACAATGTTAGGAAGCCTCTCACGTTAACAAGTAATACACCACCGAAACTGCCACAGCCGTCGGGCACCTGCAAATCCATTGAGGTGCGCACAAGAAGTGATTTCGAATTGTTAAAGAATTGCAAACGTGTGCATGGTCATGTTTGGCTGGCGCATATGCAGCTGACGCCGAGTTATGTCAGCGCTCTAGAATATCTTACCGAAGTGGAGGAGATTACCGATTATTTACTGGTGCATCGCGTTCATGGTCTATTCTCGTTGCATCATATATTTCCACATTTGCGCATCATACGCGGCCGTCGTTTGCTCTTCGATGAGTTTGCGCTCGTCATATATGAGAATCGCGATTTACGCTATTTGGGGCTCAACTCGTTGATACGCATACAGGCCGGTAATATTAGGATCGAAACGAATCCATCACTTTGTTATGTGAATACGGTGAATTGGGTGCAGTTGCTGGGCAATAGTACGCGGCAGCATTTCTGGCACAAGGTGATATTAAATAGTTCAAATTTGCCTGCATCTAATAATTTTTACTTTTTATTTGTTTTCTTTTCATTTTGTTGTAGAATAACAGATTGCTCAACCATTGTACGCCATGTGAGCGCACCACAAATCCAATTCTCGTGGCAGACAACCTCCCGAATAGGTTGCGTAAACATTGCTGGGGCTACAATATTCCACAAGAGCGGCCGGCTACGAATAATTTTATCGAATGTAGCACGGAATGCGGTGAACGTGGTTGCAATGACCAGGGTGGATGTTGTGATCATAATTGTTTAAGCGATTGCGATGGCATGAAGTGCAGTTTATGTGCGAATCTGAATTTGGAACAGCAGTGTGTCGATGAGTGTCCACCAAATTATTATCAGGTAAGCGGCATATTTTCAATTTCGATTACAGTTGTTAACCGCAATCTTTTATTTTTTATTTTTACGACTTTTATTTCGTGTACTGCAATTCTAACCTAACTCGCAGACCGAATAATCGAAAAACTGATGCGTGTAATGAAGCGTAATTCAGTACCAGAGCAACGGTTACCCATGGGAGAATCTAACAGAGATCAATTTGTTTGGAAATTATTACACTAGCCGGAAAAAAATTTTGACGTATTGACTTCCTATTAGGTAGGATTCGGTCAAGACTCGAGTATCATATTCCATTCGGCTGTCTTTAGGATCCTCTTTCCAAACAGTACACCGACTTCATCTCCTGTATAAATGCACTGCTCGCAGTAATTTTCAGTTAAAAGTCTGGTTTGCTCTATGTAAAACCGAAACCGCAAAGAACATTCCACAGTTTGTGTTTTGTAACAACACCAATGTTCAAGAAGTTTAAAATTCCTGCATGGCCAAGAAACGGAAAGAAACGGAATTGTCTCAGTGCCTAAGAAAACAATCCAATCACTGCATACTATGTCCTTATATTTCCAAATGCTGATCTTCACTTTGATCAATCCCTATTTTTTGCTGAGTATTCTTTACAGATAATCAGGTAAACCTTCTCCACTTTGTTTTTGAGGGTTGGCATCTGTTTGACTTGGATTCGGCATCGAATTTCTATTAACTCCATTATTAGCCGCTAGGCACTCACATTGCAGCCGAACAAAGATCTGAGATGTGACCTGAACAGTTATAAGCATCTACTTTTACCACCCCACATTCAGGTTGTAGGTTCAGATCGGTGATATGATATGGTTTTATGGTTTTGTTTGCTTTCAAGAAAAATGTAGATAAAGGAAGATCCTTCCAAAACTAAATATATGTTTACATAAAAAATATATTTGGTTTTGGATACGACATTCTATTTCCTTTAGTTTGAAGGGGGGTAGGATTTTTATGTCTGAAATCTTTCGACACCTCGTTCGTCGTTTTTTTACCGATTTAGGAATATAATCCCGTTAGAACATCTTTTAACTCTTTGGAATAAAATTTAGATTTTTTAGATCCTCTTAAATCGTAAGGCCGTAGCCCTTCAGCTGCTGAAGTATTGTATGGTAAAATGCCGTTCGTGCTGAGTACCTTTTTGCTGATCTACTGTAAGGACAGGTTTCGGACCATTTTGTGTTATATCTGCTACATTCTTTAACACCTCCGTATACATAGTTATATATCAAAATGTTTTCAGCATGAAGATCGTGATTGCATAAGCGCATCGAAATGCCGACAATTGGATTCAATACCGTTAGCGGGTACTTGCATAGAGAAATGTCCTAAAAATTATTTGAGCACTGTCGATGCAAGCGGGGACAAGACGTGCAAATTGCAATGCACTGGAAAATATAAGATACACACAACAGCTGATATGGAAAGCCTACAAGGCTGTAGTAAAATAAATGGTTCACTCATCATCGAACTAACCGATATTAAGAGTAAGTTGGAGTGTATATATAAATAAAAAATTAACTAAAAATGTTTATGCATTGTAGCCAAAATCACTCACTTGGACGACACGTTCGTTAATGTCACCGAGATCACAGGCTATTTGAAGGTGGTCAATTCTCCACAGTTGCTCACGCTACATTTCTTGCGCAATTTAATCACCATACGCGGTGATGAGCTCGTTGATGATTTGTAAGTCAACTTTTAGTTTTTTCAGCTTTTTTGGCTTTTTTTTTTATTATTTTATCATATTCTCGCAACATGTTTCAACAGCGTATAATTGTTTTGTTCACCTAACGGTTGCTTGTAACACCTAAAACTTATCGAGATAGATATAAAGTTATACGTCGCAAAATGATCGGGATGTCGAGACGTGTTGAATAAAAGTTTGCGCACGTAGTGCAAGTGCTTTTAGGTTATGTCATCTCAATCCCAAAAATATTCGAAAACAGACTATAACTTTTCAAGCCCCGAATACTGAATATGTGGATGCCTGTGCATATTGCTGACTTTTTACCGAAAATATTAATCACTCTGTCAGATATTTTAATGAAATTCAGAAAGCATCTTTTCCTGATAAGAAAGTGCCCTTGTGTCGAAAATGGGTAAAATCATGTGCACAAATCACACTTCTTCACCTAGCCCCCATACACTTAATATACAGATTTACGAACTTCCGGTTGACTTAATTGTGAATTAATAATTTGTGAAAATATGTTGTCGAGCATACTTTAGTGTAATATCAAATATTAAGTTAAGTTAAGTAAGCTGCTTAGACCTTTACTGACCCCAATATAGCCTATATAGTGCTTCCAAATTTCCAGGTGAACTCAAACCGTTTATGTAAGTCAATATGTGTGATATTTTAAAGGAATTATATGTTTTCTTAACCATAATGTCGTTTAGCGCTGAATATGAATGAAATCTGTCCAAACCTTAGTCTAAACCCTAATATAACATTTTACACCTCTGGTTGATTTTTTCCTCATATACCCAATAAATCAAAGTTAGCCGCTTTGGTTGACTTCATATTGCACGTATATCAACGGAAGACATCTCAACAAAATTATGCGAGAATATTTGACTACAGAATGTCACTTGGTAGTAAAAATTAGGGCACTAATGTGAAGACAGTGATTTGTGTTAGTCAGATTGATTTCAATATAAATATATCGGATATGAAGCAACAACAAGCATGAAGCATGAAGCAATAGTAATGAAACTAAGTGAGTTTATGACCTATAATATAAGTTAATATTATGTCAAATATGATTCAAATTTATTCAAAATTTAGTCGAATAATGAATATTGAATTCTTACGCAACATTTTCCTATATGAAGTTTTGCCAACACCTGAAAGTATTGTACCGCCTTTGATCCTTGCACATTGCGAGAGTATAAAATGTTCGGCTACACTCGAACTTAGCCCTTCCTTACCTCTTTTATTTATATACTACTTTTGCCATTTTGATTTCATTAGGTATGCTCTCGTTGTTGTCGATAATTATCACTTGTCTGAAATTTGGATGCCAAATCAAAATGTTGCCATACTAAAAGGCAGCATTTATTTCCATCTAAACCCGCGCTTGTGTTTGTCTAAAATAAGTGAACTACAAAAATCCTTAAAAACCGCCAAACCCATTACCACAGTGAATGCGTCGCCACACTCAAATGGCGAGCGTGTGATTTGTGAGTATATATAATATTTCTACAAATTATTGTGTTTATTTAGCTTTTTTGGTTTTTTTTTTCTTTTTTTTTTTTTGATAATTTACAGGCAACACTCCCATAATTAATTTAACAGTTACACTTGAGGATTACAATTCTACAGCTGCGCGCCTGAAAATAGATATATTCATAGTGAATAATCTACAAGTTATACTTGGATATGTGTATTTCTATAAAGAAGCGCCGAAGCAAAATGTAACATTCTACGATGGAAGACACGGTTGTGGTCATGATAAGTTCGTATATGCTTTGAAAATATATTCATTTGTTCTTTATGATTTATATACGTATATAAAAATTCTTACCAATTCCCATTCCAAAAAAAAAAATACAAAAAATTACAAGCATAACCTTGTTTGTCCACAGCTGGCACACGAAAGTGAATCCCACAAAAAATATCCGTTATATCCTTAGCAATTTGAAACCACACACGCAATATGCTTACTTCGTAAAAACGCTCACAATGACTGATTATCATTTACCTTTGGATGGATACTCGGAAATACAATATTTCCGGACGCTACCGAGTAAACCGGGACCGGTGAAGAGTATCTATTACACAGCAATCGCTTTGGATAAAATAGTATGTAGATTAAAGAATAGAATAGTACTAGGAACTTTTCATGAATTTGCCTTTATTTTAATATTTTATAAAGATTTTACACTGGTGGCCACCACGCAATCCGAATGGCATTATCGAAAAGTACATAATTAATTATGAAAAATTAAAGATCAGAAAAGAAAGTTAGTCACGTATTATTATAAATAATGCAAATTTTTTCTTTTATTTTTTACTTTTTTACTTTTGTATTTTACAGATGTGACACTAGGTAATTATCCAGATTTTCGTAAATATCCTGAGTCCTGCGATTGCGTCTTCGAAAATCCAGAGGACAGTGGACCTTTACCTTCAGATGAAAACTATTATGATAAGGAGCAAATCACTTATGAAGAACTTTTGGCAAATATAATTTATGCGTCGTAAGTATCACGAAAAAGTAATAAATTTTGAAATAGTGAGTATTTTAGTGAAATTAAGTGTCCATGAAAATAATGTGGCATAGCGCTGAATATTAATGAAATTGGTTTAAATCTTGGTCTAAATCCCATATACCTAATATAATGATTTCCGATTTTCTGTTTGATTTTATCCTAACATACACAATATATTAAATTTAACCCCTTTGGTTGAGTTTATACATAATTTGAAGTAATTAGGTCGATTTTAATATAAATATCTCGAAATATCGAACTGAAGCGAAGTGAGTCTATGACATGTAGTAAAAGTTAATAGAATGCCGAGTATGATTCTAATCCATTCACGGTTTCGTCGAATAATAAATTTTGAATTCACTTGCAACATTTTTTTCTGGGGTTTTGTCAACACCTGAAGATATATCACCACCTTTGCGTCTATTTGCGCGAATACAAAATATTCGGTTTGCAACCAAACTTAGCTTTTTCTTAATTGTTTAATATAAAGTTATGCCAACACCTGAAAGTATTTCAGCGCCTTTGACCCTTGCAAATTGCGGGAGTATAAAATGTTCGGTTGCACCCGAATTTAGCATTTCCTCACTTGTTATATTCTTTAATGCCTTCAAATTAACAAAGTTTCTACCTTTTAGTCGTAGAATAGATAATATTCGCATACGTCGTAGTGCCGACACTACTTCCGTTATTGAAATTCCGAATTTTGGTGGAAGAAAATTGCCAGTCATACTCAATACTATCAATTCTTTTACGGATAACACAACAAAATATAAACGCGTAATACGCGAAGTACCAGATAATGAGGCTAAGTCGGAGAATAATAATAATAAACTGGAAGGAGAAATTAGTAAAGATGATCACGATCTTGATGAAGAAGCGAGGAAACGGGGTGAAGAGGCTCTTCTTTTGTTCTATCAGCAACAAGAAGAAATAGCACGAAGGATGCAGGATACGGGCCCGAACGATTTTCCAATAATCAAGCGGCGACTGGTTTGTCCTATACCAGATGCGTCCACTCAATACCAATTGCAAAACAATTGCCAGCCGCAGGAAATATTCAAAGGTGTTGTAACATCGGGTAACGTACATTCATTAACATTGGCTGGTCTGGCGCCTGACCAAACGTATCGCATTACAATACGCGCATGTGTCGCCAATTTAACTAATGGTTGCGGCGAAGAGGCAAGTATTTTTGCGGAAACGGTTGGCAAGAGTATGGAAATATTCCTTGAGGGTTTAAGAGCTTTAGACGAAAATTAAAAATCAACACTAGCTTCATACAAATGTGGATGTATTATTTTAATAATTAATAAAATGAAGTTTATAATAATTTTTTACATTTGTTACAATTAACTTCACAAAGTACGTTATTTAGTTTTGAATGACTTAAATTAATTTCTTCTAATGTAAACAATAAGCGATTACCGCCAATATGTCGATAATGCAGTAAATGATGTCTGTAAATGATGCCACTGTGTTAATTTTGTAGTTTATGAAATAAATAAAAGTCTGTGAAAGGAAAGATGCAGAAAGCTATACAAACAAAAAATAACAAAAAAGCAAATTATTAAACGAGCGTAGGGTGAAATTTGCAAAAATTCTTTCTTAAAAGAGTTACTTAAAAGAAAAGTATGATTAGCAACGAAACTTGTCAATGTTCATGAAATGCATACAGTAGATAAGGCAGTGTTATATATTACTAAAAGACAATTACTGTTGGCAACACTACAATTGGCAATTTTTCAGTAGGAGAAAAAGTGTCAAAGTGAGTGTATGTGTTAAAATTTTGTTTGCTACAAAATTGATTTTTCGTTAAAATACTGCCTACAATCATAAAATTGATTATATTTTGTGTTACGAAATTGTTATTGAATCCTAGTTTAACGAAAATACGTAGTCCTACTATAAATTGAAGCACAAACGTGTGTATTATGTGCAATATATGTGCGTCATCAATGACGCTGGCAAACATCAATGAAATTGAAGTTCATATGCGGCGGACTACCTTGTTAAACGAAAAATATAGCTAAAATTTTTTTTCTTTATTGTCATAAAGCAAATAAGATATGTGTATGTAACAACGTTCTATAAGAGTTTATTAGTTTGAATGTATGAGTTGTTTATTAATTAAAAATAATACCTAATAAGAATCTAGCCATTCAAGAAAAATAAGTAACAAAGCAACAACGGAGAAAATTGAAATTCGCAACGAAAGCGCTCAGCATTTAATTGACTGCTTCACAATTTTATTAACATTAATTAAATAAATTACCAGTAAAGCAATACAAAATTAATAATTGCGAGAGTAAAAGCAATCATAAAATTCTTGAAGCACAAACCTGCTTGTTAAATGTTGTTGGTATACAAAATAATTGGAATGTTTTTTGTTTTAAACAAATATAGTTTTATGAAATTGTTTACACACAGTACTTTGTGCTGTGGATGTCCTACGTATTCATGATTCAATTATATAAGGTTTTGTTGCGTGCTTCTTCTTAAGAAAATATTTTTAATCGTTAGTGTCAAATTATCTTTTTTATATATTTATCAAGATTTTTATGTTTGCACTTTGATTATTTTTTGCCTTTTACAATATATTTGTTATATATATATTTGTTTCAGCTATTGGCTGGAATATTTGAAAATTTTAATTTTGAATCATAACAAGGAAGAATGGGCTAAGTTCGGGTGTAACCAAACAGTTTATACTCTCGCAATGTGCAAGGATCAGAAGCGGAGAAATGTTTTCAGGTGCTGGCGTAACTTTATATTAAAAAATGTTGCGGAAGAATTCAACATTATCCGACGAAATTGTCAATGGATTGCAATCATATTTGGTGTCTTATTAACTTATATTACAGGCCATAGACTCAAGTACTTTCATTGTTATATTTTGCTTCGTGTTAGAGATCTTTATATTAAAATCTACCAAATTAACTCAAATAAGAAATATGCGATATAAACTCAACCAAAGTGGTTTAATAAATATATTAGATACATGAAGAAAAAGTCCCCCAAAGAAAAGCGAAACATTACATTAGGAATAAGGGGCTTAGACCATGGTCTAGACTGATTTCTTTCATATTTAGCACGAAATCGCATTATGTTTAAGGAAACTTTTGCACTTAATTTCATTAAAATATCACACCAGGATAATTCGTAGACCGTTTCCACATATTTTCGTCAGTAAACTATGGTATATCCGATATTACACGTTCACATAATTTTGCTAAGATATCTTACATATTGACCGAAATATGTGGTATAAAGTACCATGCCCATCATCAAAACTTTAGACGAATTCCTATGCAACCCTTCCATATGATATTTTCTGCAAGATTTAATGTTTCTAACGTGTATGTTCAGCGAGTCATCGCACTTTTAGTATTTTTCAACATAACTTCTGTATGGGAGGCGGGCGTGGTTATTATCCGATTTTACTAATTTTCTCAGAATAGAAGTTATGTCTTAATTTGCTGCTTAGTTATAACACTTTATCCGTTTTCGACCAATGGCATTTTGTGGGCGTGGCAGATGTCCAATTACGACCATCTGCAATACCAACCGTCTTACGGTGACAAAGAACACGTGCACTTTTCAAGTTTCATCAAAATATCTTAATTTTACTCAATTACAATTACTCAATTGATTACTCAAGTTATCGCTTGCACGTACGGATGGACAGACGGTCAATCGGATTTGAACTCGCCTTTTCATCCTGATCATTTATATATATATTATATGTCTATATCTAACTCGTTTAGTTCTAGGTGTTACAAGCAACCGTTAGGTGAACAAAACTAATATGCTCTGTAGCAACATGTTGCGAGAGTATAAAAACGTATTAAAGAGTTGATTTTGACATTATGAGTGAAAACACTTTTGACAAATTATTTTTATTTTTTTTTTGCTAACGACACAACTTTATATAATTGAATCATGCTTCGGAGTGAATTTGTGAATTAAATTGATCAACTCAGAGTCAAGTCGTTGTTTCCATACAGTTTGAAAGGCTGAATTGAATTAAATCTAAATAAAAAAATTAGACCATCCCAATGAAAAATAATGAAAATCCTAATCGTATGGAGGATTGGGCAGAAAAGTAAATTGAAGTTTTTAATAAATCTATTTTTAATAAATAAATCTAAACCAAAGAGAAATTTAAAAACATCCGTAAAAGGGGAAATGGAGCCAATTTCAAAGAATTCCCACTTCTTAAACATTAAATTCCTTATTGACAATATAGTCAAAATAGACATTTGGACAACATATTTCCCTCATAATGAAATTTGCAGCAACATAAATACGCAATTTCTCATATGGTAAAAAAATAATATTCAAAAGGAACGACTTATTTATAAAAGCATATAAAGTAAATCGACGATAGCATGAACTTAAACTTTTGAAGAACTCTACAGCAGTATATGTTTGTAAATTTATTTTAATTATCAAGCACGTTTATTAAATTAATGCGGAGAAGATAATATTTACGCAATATTTGCTTATCAACTTTTACTTAGGTGTTTATGTATGTATATACAAAATGAAGGAAATATTTACATATGTACATATGTGTAAGGTGTCGCTTTTCCCAAAAAATTTAAGATTGAATGGTGCACCACGCGCTACAAATATTTTAACCTTTCCTAAATATATATCAATACAGTTTGAATAGTTTTTATTAAGAACATACAATAAATGAGTAGTCGAAATTTCTTTAAAAACAAAATTTTTTTGTTTTAGTAAAAATCAGTCTAATTGGACAGAGTCATAGCTTACTTGATTCTGCAAGCTAACATAGAAATGTTGAGTTTTTGAAAAAAGTGCATTTAGTTATCGCAAAATCTTAGCTGCCGCCTAACTACCGCCAGACAGTGTTAAGAGAGATAGTTAAAATTTTAGTCAACAACAAAAAACTAAAAACGATAACTTAATGACTAGTCAAGTAGAACTAGAAAACAAAAATAACTCAGATAAAACTAAACAAAATCTCCCGTCACTGTAGAAGTGCCTTAATTGAGTTTTGCATGTATAATATGTATACATATGTAAATTTTGAAAAATAACGCTGCAGAAGACACAAGTAACTATGAACTAGACGGGAAGTACTACTTTTAACAACAGTACTAGTTCAAGCTTAATACCTAAACAATGCTTTCAAATGTCGCCTTTTACACGGTTTGGCAGTGACAATTGTTTTTCAGTGCATTACTTTGCCACTCGACTTTGACCGGTTCCGTGGTGGACGGTGGTTTTTTCTAATACTACTTTAATTTAGTTACAAGTTAGTCAGATAAAATATAAAATAACACATAATAATCATAATAATATAAATAATCAAAAAATAACCTGCACGAAAAACTAGTTGAACTTAAATACTACGATACCGATAAAATGCTATGTTTTATATATCGTAAAAGTAATAATTGTAAAAAATTTGCAATTAATTTCAATTAATTTTTTGCTAAGTTGTAAATAAAAAATAGTTATGCTAAATATAAATTAGAGTGATATTAAGAATAATGAGAAAATATATGGAAAAGTCCCAGCTTTGAGAGTGATGTCATTTTAAAATTTCGTTTCTTCTGCATTAGGACCACCTTCCATAATTGGTCCCATACATCCTCGATCTTCTATAATTGCGAAATTGAATCTATATATTTTAGGGAATGAATAAATTATTTACATAATAATATATGTAGATTACTACTATACTAGTATTACTTACCTCGAAGGGCAGCATAAAACTTTTCGTAAAACTTAAGTTTTTTTTGGCATATGAGTCCTATTCATATTATGACTTAAATTAATATAGTCGCTTAACATGTTTTCAAATTTCGTGTGGCACTTTGATGAAATAGCCTCTTAATAATAGAAACCTGTAAAAAATAAACACGGTGGAAGCGTACTAGTGCTACCTGTTATAAAAATGTATTTTAATATTTTTCTTACTTACAAAACTCTTTCCGAACAAATTATTTCTAAAAATTCTA
The DNA here is from genome assembly GCA_021498325.1 of Bactrocera minax. Classification (NCBI taxonomy): domain Eukaryota; kingdom Metazoa; phylum Arthropoda; class Insecta; order Diptera; family Tephritidae; genus Bactrocera; species Bactrocera minax. The sequence goes on along the minus strand of JAKEEE010000078.1, from coordinate 532,828 downwards.
TCTTTTTTTCTTCATGCTGTCCTCAGTAACAGTAGAAAATGATCTTCAATCAGGCAGCCAATTGACCACTGGCGGCGAATCATTTATTACATGAGAACTTTTTTTGTTCTGCCAGGGCTTCCTTTAAAAGATTTTTATGTGCAAATTGGGTTTCTGAAACAAATAACTAATTATACATATGTTTATGTCATATATATCGTACTTCATACCTGGCATTTTCTTCAATTTATTGCTAACGGTTTTAATAATAACAATAAACAATTGCAGCAGACATTCCTTGTGACGGTGACTGTATTAAAAAAGTTCATGGATTTTAATTATTTTATAAAATTTCACAAAATTAATACTCCTGCTCTACCTTTTCTACCTCAACACTTATATTCGCTACCCCTATTTCTGTCCTTTCAAAGCCAAATTTTACGACAACACAATCGAACGCTTCACTTTTCAAGCCACTTTTAGCTTGATATGGGAAGATGAGTTAGAACGGGTAGGCTTTAGAATAGCATCCCCCGAATTCGGCATAATTTAAATAAAATTAATTAAAATGGGTATAGGCAGAGAGAGGAGGTTTCCGAGATCACGAATATATAATATAATATAAAATATAGCCACCGCGAACTTATAGTTTTTAAGATATTTGCATTTTAAGTTAAAATTTTAACAATTTTAAATGTGTAATTTTTCAAATTATAATAAATTTTACACTTATACCGTGCAATTTTCATGTACTAACACTTCACTAAATTGTTTCTACATATTTATTTTTTTTTTATTAATTGTTATAAAAATAGCTTTAATTCGACATTTTAATTTTTATTCAATTTGATTTATTTACACAATAATATTTTGACATCTGAGAATGCTATGCTAAAGTTTACCCATTTACCCGTTAGAACTGCTGTTTATAAAGATGGGCGATTATCGACTTTTATATGTATTCTGAATCAATCGGTTCGAAACCAAATACAAAATGATCGATTCTCCATTTTACTCCAGGGACAAACTTTATCTCAAAATGTTTGCAGTTGTGCTGCAATTAAAGGCTGTAGAAACTTGTTTTAGCAAATTTACTTTTCTATATATTGCATTTGTTGTTGATTTGTGCTTAGTCAGCCGCTGCTTAACTTGTTTTGCACATGTTGCTAAGGCTAAATGCGTTTCGTCGCAGCTTAGAATGTTTTTAATGAATATGTGCTAATATACATATGTGTGCAGGCAATATCCCTGACTTGAATTTATACGTTATTTGTACTCATTTAATTACATGCTATTACGATTTCGATATTATTGAATTGCCCCACGTGCCGATAAAACAAAATCATTGCAATAATGAACGGATTTATATTGAACAAATAACATTGGGTATACATACATATATGCACATATGTATGTGTCACGGTAGACGATTGCAGTCGAAAAGTCTGGCGTCACTTATTGATAATACATAATAATAAATATATAATGAATTAGTATATTAATATTACATTAATACATAATTACGCATCCTTTATACTCGATCAAGACTACATTTAACTGCTTAGCAGAGACACACTCATTCAGCATACAATATTGTGTGCCAACCAACGCATATGTATATGAAAAGTTAATAAATAAATAAACCAGTGCATATTATAAAAATATCATTGTTTAACTTGAAGCGACGTGATCGCCTCCTTCGTCTGTTACAATTACATTACTCGTAACGTATGCATAAATTATCGGAATAAAGAGTTATATGCTGATGCTATCACCACAGACGTTAGCTTGTCAAGTTTGTGTTTATCTAAAGTTTTATCTTCTACATATACATATATGTATATTAAAGAAGTAGAATATTTTTTCTTTTAGAATTAATGTGCTCTTTCAACGTTTTTCATTTCGTTACAGTTGCTCGTCGCAATAAGACTCATAGCTCGAAGCAGTGCTTCATAATAGTGCAGAAAATTTTAGCAAATTTGTTTGTGAACTGTGATATAACACGTGGAAAGAGTATAACGACTATACAATAAACACACACCCACATTTATCTATCCACTAAAGAGATAAAAACAAACACGCCAAAATATGTCGCAGAATCAGTCATATTTTTGGCAAACCACCAAACATAACGTCTACCTCAAACGTTCGGCCAGATTACAAATGCTATTAGCTCTTTTGGCCGTGCTGACGTTCTCCACCATATGTCAAGCGGAGGTAGCACGTAGAGAGATTGACGACAATGTTGCCGCCACATTAAGTGCACCAAGCGTAAGTAATGAATTGTCGCGTTGCTAATAAAATTCAAAAGCATATATTAATTATCTGCTTAATGTTCTTCATTTCTTTTTTTTTTTTTTTTTTTACTAAAAAGGCTTTCCCCGATGAAAGACAGTATGTAAAAGATGCCATGAATGTAAATGCAGCAAATGATTTGAATAAAGAAGACGCCACCAAAGAGCCAAATACTAATTCCGGCTTTATCGATGCGTTCTCAGCATCGATATCAGTAATATTATTTACTGAATTAGGTGATAAGACTTTCTTCATAGCTGCCATCATGGCGATGCGCCATCCGCGCTTAATCGTCTTTGCTGGCGCCATATCAGCGCTGGCGCTGATGACCATACTCTCGGTGGTGTTTGGCATGGCAGCTACCATTATTCCTAAGGTTTATACATATTATATTTCAACGGCGTTGTTTGCCATATTCGGTTTGAAAATGATTTACGAAGGTTACTTCATGAAGGACAGCGATGCGCAGGAGGAGTTGGAAGAGGTGCAATCGACTTTGCGTAAACGTGAGGACGAGGTAAGTCTGCTAATAAGCAATTGAGACGACATGTACGACATGTAATAGCAATATAGCTGTACGTTTGTTTTGCGTATCCTAAATATTTGTTAAACGTGTAGTTACACAATTTTTGAATTGATATTTATTTTAGTTGGCCTCTAAGCTTTGTCATATCTCTACTACAAATCCCTTTAGTTAATTATGCACGGCTTCGACTGTCTACTTATTATTGTTCGTTTCTTTTTTTTTTTTATGTATATTTCTTATATTTTATGTAGTAGCAGTTGAAAATGCAAACCAAAAGAAATTTTTTTTTTTAAATTACACTGTTAAAGCGCAAAATCTATGCGAGTTTACGAAACTGCGATCACTTCATCTTGCAGCGCATCAATAGAACACATTCATACACGCCATTCATTTAGAAAGAAAACAACACATACATACATATATTATATATTGTAAATAAATTTCTGGCATATCATAGGAATTTTGAAACATTGGGTACAATTATTAACAAGTAATTATATTCTTTAAACCATAAAAACAACTAGATGTTATCGTGCACTCTCATCATGGGCCACAAACTATTCGAAAAATTACAACTCTTATCACTCACTTTGTAGACGCGCGTTGATTACCTTTCATACTGCAAATATAAATATTTACTAAATTAGTATAGAAATTTAACATGACAGAGTGTGTAAATCATAAGTTCAATTTTTGAAACGCATTACAGTCGGTATTCTTCAACTGAAGGTGAATTAAAATGTTGATATTTTTTTCTAAATAATTATTTTTTTTATCTAAATAGTGGTGTATTTCTCTTATTATCCAATTTTGTACCAAAAGATATATTTTTAAATGTGTTGTGCAAATTATACGCTCTTAAAGTAACTATAAATGCACCTCTAGTTCATGAAATACTGAAATACCCAAAGTAAAACATTGAAATAAATCATTTTTGGGAAATTTTTTAAAGGCGTTCATGATTTAAAATATACTTATGTAAGCATGTATGATATGGGTGTGTGATATGGGAATTCACGGTACCAATTTCAAAATGATAGTTTATCAAAAATAAATTTTTATATAAATTATCAAAAATTCTCAAGAAATCGTCAGTAAAAGAAATTTTAATTGTCTTGAACAGTTTTGAAAATTACTACTCGAAATTGAAAGAGCCGCAAAGACATCGAGACTGGCAAGCCGGAATTTAGAAATATTTTCGGAATGCTTGGGGACGGTATAAACACATGTACATGTTTACGCATATGTATTTTGTATATAAATGTATATTTACAAAATATTCCCACGGTTTTTTCAAAATGTTCAATCAAGCTTTTAATTATTCCTTTTTTTTGTGCACGTTTTCATTTTATTAAACAAATGAAAGGTCCTACATGTTTCAAACCGGTTTTTATGGGAAACTCTTTAGCAGAAATATACACTCGGAGATAAGAAAAGAAATGTTTATGTTTAGAGTTTGCCTCAGAGGGTTCAAATCATTTAGAATTAAATCATTTGAAAAAAAACTTAAAAGAAGCTTTCGAAAGTATTCTGGTTAACAGTTCAAAAATATATTTTAAGCACACATTCACTATTGGTGGAGACATGTGTTGTAAATAAAATGCTTCGCTGGGGCGCACAAAAAAATAAACACGTTTATGGAAGATGTGTCTATAAATATCTCGAGAAATTACGTTTTATGGCAGACATTCCGTAATAATGTTTCCTTACAGCGCTTACAATAAAATTTATTTTTAATGTTTTTGTATTTGGAAGTTAGTTATGTGACTTTTAAACTTATAAATTCGATATTTATTAGGTATTTGTATAATTATTTTGTTCACTGAAACAAGAAAAGTTAAATGTTGGAAAATTAATTTTATTCTCCTTTTTTTAAATTATTATTATTTTTTTATGTAAAAAATTTAATTTTTTTTTTTTTTTACAAAATTAAGTGCGCCAATTGCTTTTCTTCTGTTTATAAAAATAAAATGTTAAAATACTTCGTCCATACATAATTCTGGCATTCATACGGCTGCTTTTTAAGGCACGGGTGTATTTCACTGTATTTTACATAACTTTTGTGACTAATCGCACGTACATTTAGCTTAAATTAGCGTGGGCAAACTTGCAGAGCTGTTACACATTATAACGGCATTATTAATACTTACCTATATGTATGTAGATTATACTTTTCCTTATGTTAAATTTGACTTTAACTTTTTTAACTTGATTTTGCAGGCGTTAGTAAATAGTAAAAATTACACGTATATTCCAATTTTAGCAAATGAAGAAAAAACGTTTTCTTCTACTAACGAACTTTTAGACCTAACAAAAATTTTATAAAAAAAAAAATTATGTCGAAATAAAATCGAAGTTGCAAAAAGTGAAGGATTATTTTAATATGTGTTCTTTTGATATTTTTCTCTCTCTTTTTACGATTCGGATTCATACTCTTGCACGATTTGCATAATATCAATAATAAATTCTAAAAAAAAAAAAAAAAACATCGCGTAAATTTACAATTTTTTACAAAAACAACGACGTTTATAAATGCCTTTGCAATAATATTGCGATAAAACATAAAATTTCCCCCATTCCTATATTACCATTTATGCGCGCAGTTGATGCGTAAGCGCGACAAATATGACGATGCTGATGCCAAGCGTAAGAATAGCAACTCGGACAAGGAGGATGAGAGTTTGGAGCGTGACGCTGGCGTCACTTCAAACAACTCCAATAGCAACGACAGCAACATCACTACCACCGTCATTGTTACACATAGCAAGAATCCCGATATGTCGCATAGGCAACGCAAGCACAACAACAACAATAATAATAATCAAAAAAATACAAATAAAATGGGCTGTGATGTAAGCAAGGACGCTGCTGATTCGGACAACAACAGCTGCCATGAAAATGATATCTTCCTAAATGGTGTGAATGGTGTTAGTGGTGTTGGTGTCGGTGTTGCCACTGGTGACAACATGAAATTAACCAACTTCCACAGCAGTCCCGCACTGTCAGCATCCGTGCTTTCGAATCAAACTGAACAAACGAATTGTGATGAATTTACCAATAGTCCAAATAAGCTTAACTTTAAGTCGAATAATGATAGCGGCGACGATGATGGCATTGATGATGCTAACATTGAGATTGATGGTGGTGATGATGATAATGCAACTGAAGATAGTGGTCATTGTGGCACACCAATACATGGTGAGCGCGCTAAGCAAACGAAAACAGGTAGTGTTAAACATGCAACGGTTATGGTGCATTCAGCATCTGCCTCAGCTATCGTTATGTTGCACAACAACAACAATAAGCATGGCATCATTACAGGCACCAGCAATAGTATAACTAGTCTAAATAGCCTGAACCTCAACGCGAAGAACGGTGTAGGCGCTGGCGTCGTCGGTGGACAACCGAATGGCGAGCTGAAACAACTCGGTGGCAGCAAGAAGCGGGTTAGAATCCTTAACAATGTCATTACTAAAACAAAAAAACAAAAAAAAACAACAAATCTCAAAAACAATTTACCATACCATATGAAATATACATATAACACCATGATTAACACGCACAACAATCACAAATGCTCATTTATACACAGTTATTTACTTATTTGAAAAAATCACCCAAATCATCATTTTATCGTCACGAATTTCATTGCTGTGATTATTTTTATGTACTTTACATGCATCATCTACCAGTTTATGTATTCCATATTGCATTGTTTCGGTTTATAACCACATCCTACATTCCCCCTGAACACACTTAGGCATTTGAAAATATTTTCTGTAAATTATTTTTCCTACAAATGTATTTTTTTAATTTGTTTGTGTCTGTTATCTACAATAATATATGATTGTTTAGCTAATTTACGGCAAATAGGCAAAAAGATTAACGATTTTTTTTGTGGTGGTTGCAAAAATAAAAATTAACTCCTTGAAATAATATAAGCTTTTGATTGGTGAGCTGTTGCAAACGATGTTAACACTTAAATACTAATTAAACGAAAAAAGTATTAAGTTTGAACTAGTAACTTACAACATTTCTCATACGAAAAATTCGCTAGAGTTCATATTTTGCAAATAAAGAAAAAGAAATTAAAATCGTATGGACTTTTGATAAGCAAACGCTAACTAAACAGTATATATTTTTAATAATTGGTTTTTTGACAGTTTGATGTCAAGTCTCTCTCAAATCGGCGCTAACGTGACGTCATAAAAACGTTTTTCATGTACACTATTGTATTTCCTTGCTTATGGCATTTAAAATGTCATTACAATAAATTAACTATAATAATTTAAATGTAAAATTAATTATAGTAAAAATAGCAAAAAAAAAATAAATAAAATTTTATGTGAAAAGTCCATAAGAACTTTGATTTAAAAAATTTGTATTCCATATAAAAACTTTAATACTGTATTTTAAGACGTGTATGATTCGCTTTGGGCTATACCTTGAATTTCATTAAATTAATTGTTTAACCAACCATGCATGTAAGGGAAAAGCATTTTAAGTAAAAAAAAAAGTCTCAAAATGCTAATGCTGAAACCATTCTACATACACAGACATACACACTATACGATTCCTAATGCTTATAATGCTAATTGTTTTGTCCATGACTTGTTGCTGTTCTCAATGCCACCTAAAACGTCGCCGTATCAAAAACAGCAAAGTGATTCTAAAACACAATTTGTTTAATTAAATATTGTACGTTCCTCTTGTAATGTATTGCATTAAATACTTGTAACTAGTCAGCTGTTACTCGTTATATTCATTTAGAGCTGCGCCTGCGCTTTAAGTTGTATATGAAGTGATCGGTTTCGGCTTTTTATGTGCATTTATTGTTTGTGTTTTTATTTTATTCGATTTTCTTATTAGTATTATTTTCTTTTTAATGTTTGATTATCGCTACTTTTTCGTTGTATTTATTTTATTTAGGTATTTACTAAAAATACCTGCCACAGTTGAAAGAAAAGACATTTGCAGAAAACTAAAGTTCTTCTAAAAAATGTAATATTAAAAAATTATATAAATTTAGAAATATGATAACGCAAATTTAAAATTTGCTGCAAAAAAGTACCCAAATTCGGGATTATAAGAGAATACACTACCATGAAAAGGAGTAAATATTTCACAGCTTTCGAAATTTTATGAAAAATATATTAATACAACCCTCTTCAGACTTACTAAATTTTAATCACTGTAACAATTAATATTAACATAAAATTTTTTTTCTAAACTGACGAAAAGTGCAAAAGTAGAAAAGGTCAATATTAAAATGTAGTTTTAATTAAAATTTTCTGCAGATATTTGTATTCCTACTTCAAAATTAAAATATAACCTAACTTTTATACTCAGTATTCCCAACTTTAATTCTAAAATATCGCCAAATAAAACGAAATAATTACTTACCATCTCTATAATGATATAATTAAAAATATTCACGATGAATTTAAACTACACTGATTTCGAAATTCACCAAATACTAACTTAACTTTTTGAAACATTTTTCAAAGTCGGTGATGTATACTTAACCTAAACGGGTTCAGTTCTGTATCCACATAATTCTTTGACAAGCTCCAACGCCGTTTCCACGACAGTGGGGTCTACGTAACCGGAACGGACCCGGATTTTTATCCGTACAAGGATTATCAGCACGGCAGTATTCCTCAAAATTAGTTGGGGAATGTTTTGCCGCTACAACAACAACAGCAACAACATGTTCCAATGTAAATAGTTTAGATTTCAAATATTAGCTCTACTAAAGTAAAGACTGAAGCCGCATCCATATCTATTTTTTGAGCCTTTAATAAATTTTCAAATGTCAGTTCATCTAAACCTTTTTGAAGACATCGAAAAATTGAGATATTCCAAATTCATAACCCATGCGGAAGGTGTTCTACTAGAAAAATATTAAATATCTGCACGCAAAATTGCACAAATTTTTTTTTGTGATATATTTTCCCATTAAAAATTATTGGTGATTAAAAGTTTAGTATAGCTCACAGTATTGTTATAGTTGTAATGGAATACAACAATTTTTTTTTTTTAGATATTTTTGTTGTGTCTGTTGCATATATAAAAGCTTATATAAAAATAAATACTTTAATATACGCTTAAAAAAATTAAACAATAGCTTAATTCGATTTTGTAAATTTATGAAATTTTCAATAATAGTTATATTATGTTGTGTGTCTTCATAAATTATTAGAACATCAACAATTGTAATGAAAGTGGCCTTAAAAAAATTTTAGCATGAAGAAAATATAGAAAAGATTCCTTAAATGAGAATTTGTTAAAAATCGCATATTTTTAAGTATCTCGGGTGCAGCGATTCCATGTACTGCTTTGTGATCAATCAAAAAGTGCTGATAAAGTATTTTATTAGTAACAGCTTTCAAATTTCAGCTGACAGTACGAAAATTTAAATATTAATTTGCTCAAACAACAACAAGAGAACACTTAGGCAGGATTGTAATAAACGCCTTAAATAAAATGTCTCCTTGTGGTCAAAATTATATAACCCTATAAATATGTACATATTTATTTCTTATTATATTTTTAAAAGTTTTATTGTTATTTTTACCATAAACTTCAAAAGCGCTGAACTTTCGTTTGTAAACATTGTAATTGTAATTACTTTTTGTATTGTTTATAAATATCCTTTTGTTTATATTATTTCCAGTTATCATGTTTCATAATCCGTTCGAGCCATTAAAATCTGTCTTTTTTCTCATCACACTTACCCCTGACCAAAAAAAAAAAAAAAAACCAAAAACAAACCTTCTACCCACCCTCCTTCCTACATACATGTACCGCATTTATTTTATCCCTTGTACTGTCCATTAAATTAGAATAAAATGAAATACATTCTACAAGATGCTCAGCAGACGCGCTCAAGTTTATCTCAATACTGTTTTTTGTTTTACCGTTTAATTTTTGCCTTGGTCAGCTGGAGCGTTCGACCAGCTTAGTGCAGGATCCGGAAAGTGGTGTTGTGCGCAAAAATGCAAAGAAGAGTGCAACGCATATCTCAATGCGCATAATGATGCAAGCCTTCACGATGACTTTTCTAGCCGAATGGGGTGATCGCTCACAACTCACCACTATTATTTTGGCCGCTAGCAAGGTATGTACATTTTGTTTTTTGCTTTCATTTAATGGCAAGTTATTTTTCGTTTTGCGCATTGCAGAATGTCTACGGCGTTATTACCGGCGGTATTATTGGACACTCCATCTGCACTGGCTTGGCTGTGATTGGTGGACGCATGGTGGCCGCTAAAATTTCTGTACGCACTGTTACCATAATTGGTGGCATTGTATTTGTTGGATTTGCTGTGTACGCTTTAATTGTGAAACCGGACGATATTTAAAGTGCAACTTAAACAAATAGAAGAAAAGGAAAAACAGAAACGGACGATGTTTAATGGAAAAATAGCAGCATAGTAAATAATTTACAGTTATTTCACATATAGAAACTAAAAACAAGCATCCGAAAAAGTATATATTTTTTACAAAGTGCTCAAAACAACAAATTTACAAATTTTTGCTCTTTTTTATATTTAAATATATTTTCTTCTTTAACAAATTTCATACTTTCACAACTAAAGTGCCTTTAATGCTATTTTGCAAATTTGTTTATTATATATTTGTATATTAAAAAAAAACTGCGTTCACAAATGAATGGAAATACAAAAGCAATAAGCAACCATGACATTTTTAGTTGTTTACAATAAAGCAATTTAAAGTTTTTGCACATTAGTTAATGTTTTTCTTCAATCTAACGACACTTTTTCACAAAATTATTGTAGATTAATTTCTGTTGCACTTAATATGCCTAATTTGTTGCCAAATTACTTAAAGAATGCAGTTGCTTATGTTATGTATACACATGTAAGGCCAAGCGAAGAAGAATATTAATGTGTGATAACAAGAAAAACACTTTATATGCAAATATAGCGTATAATAAAAGCAAATATATTGTATTTTAGACGCATTTGAACCACTTTTATGATGGAAGAGTTATTGTTTGCAATGGCTGTTGAAAGTAAAAAACGCCAAAAAAGCTACAAATCTTCATTTCTCTGTTTTCAAGAACACCTAACCCCCAAATTATTCATTAGCAGATTTAAACTGTAAAGATGACAATTATAAATATACAAAAAAAAAAAATGTTTGTGGTATGTCAGAAATATGTGAAGTATTTTTCTTGTTCGCCCACATTATAATTTGCATTAAGTTCAGTGCGCGTAATGAAAATTAGTAAAATAGTTAAATTAAAAAATTAAATAATATGTAAATCAGCGCTAAGACCAATCGACTATGCATGTACAGATTATTGTGCGCAACTGAAGACCAAGTGCAAAAAAAGAAACAAAAAAATCAAATAAAAAAAATGCTAACTTGTTATTTATGTATTATGTTTAGTATGTGTAAGAAAACGCAAAAAATAAAAAATAAATGATATATAAAAAGAACGAGAAACAGCTGAGTAAAATAAAATTGGAAATTTTAAGCAAACAAGAAAATTAATAAAAAAAAAACTCTTTATTTATTATTTTTCGTTTTTGGGTTTTTTTTTTTTATTTCTATATTATTTTTGTATTGTATTATATACGTAACAATTTTCCTTTTTTCGCAACATATAAATTAATCGAAAGGCATATTTAAGATACATATACATAAAGATATTAAATATTTTGTTTTGTATAATTTTAATTGTAAACTGTTAAAAAAAAATGTATATTCTTTCGAACTTCGAATTTAGCGCACACTTTTTCACTTCTGCGTCATTGGATCGCGATAGATGCCGGTAAATAATATCGCCTTGGCATTGTAATCGTAAATAAGGAAGAGGAATGGATGATTGCATTCGAATTTGGTTGGTTCGAGCGGGCGTGCCGAGCGGAAACTGAAGAGCACCGTAGCCGCTGAGGCAGTGCTACCTTCCTCGTCTACATTTATCTTAGCCACATGCTTAGCATCGCCGAAACGCAAGTTGTTTGAGAAGAATTCGCCAAGATCGCAATCCGCCTCGAAGAGCGAATCGATGCCAATATTACGTAGTATCTACGGAAAAAATAATGAAAATTGTTAAGGTATATGGTTATTAGATATAGGACACTTAATAGTGCCTGTAACAGTTGCTACTACGTGTAAGATCATGAGTTCTAATTGCGGTCGAAACAACCGAAAAGTATGTACGAGTATTTAACATGCAAAATCAAAACTCCGAGTGTATTTCTAACATGATAAGGCTTCTCGTGAAAATTGAAATAATTTTTATGTTAGTTAACATTAAGGCCTATCTAACTTCAGATCTGAAAATCTAGCTTTTCAAGAGAGGTTTAGAAAAAGGGTTTTTTTCGATAAGTTTGGATTCGAGCCAACTCGAGTTCTTTGTTTGAGGTGAGTGGTTCTTTGACTCACAAACCCTCAATCACGTGGAAAGTGGATCGGATCTCCTTGCATATTGTCAAGTGTCCGTTTATAGGAAACTGCGTCAGTGTATTTTGGGAAGTGCTTCTTAATAGCCTTGGGTGTCTCGGAGATTAGTTCGCTATGAACCTTAAGTAGAAGCAGACAAACTTCGTCATACCATAGATACCATGTTCAGGAGACATTAAGAAGCATCCTGAAACTGTCCGAAGTGTGATGATAGATTGGTAGCTTATTTATATGAAGTTTTGTTACTTATGACCGATCGGCAAACTGTTTCGTATGTTATATTATGTAGGGCAGTGGGTTAGGTTCCTTGATAGGTATCATACTAAAAGGACCAATACCAATTTGAGTTGTTAAAGATGCATATGCAAGGGCATGAACTTATTAATTAATCCCCAGTTGACCTGAAGAATTTTGTTAGTTTGGGATAGCGTTGTTTTCAACTTGGAATCAAAGGGCGTGAGCATTTTCCACTGTCCCGAATGTACCAGTAGCAGGACCTAATTTTTATACGACCGTAACAGAAATACCCGCTAAAGACAATAATATTGAGCGTGTGGTTTTAATCATTCAGTCCTAAGAGCGTAAATTTCGAGTGGTCGAGTCTGATCGTATTTCATAAAATTCTTATAGAAATCTGTTAGACGTTCACAGTCATTTTAACTCATGTAGTATCTGTTTGTCGGATGATATTAACACGCCCACCACAAGTTTGACCAATCATCTACTGATATATCTATACATATACTTATTAGCATTTATACCCAGGGATAGGAACACAGGTTTCTTATCTCAACTTTCTATTTACACAACGATCTTCGATCGCTATAATATTAGCTGCACTTATAAACAATGGACTAAGCTATCAAGCTAAGGTTTGGTTCAAAATACAGGAAATATCGCTGTCAAAACTTTGAATTTCGTTTTATATTAAATATAAATTATATATATACAATAACTTACCGGTACCAATTCCAAGTTTTGTTCAAAGGCGAATTTCGGCAGCGATACATCGACCTCGCGAGCCATACCCTCTTTCAGCGCATCGTCCAATGAGTCCGGTGTCAATTTAGCCAAAACACCATCTAAATTATGAAAGGGTGGCAGAATAATGATCATTGAGATGTCCGATTCTTTCTCATTGTCATTGGAAGTGACATAGGGCATTTCCAGCACGTAAGCGCCCAAGTTTTCGTCCAAAGCTAAATTGTAGGTGCCACGCTTGTGCATCATATCGACAAATGAATGTTTACTTTCTGATGTATAGAAGATATCTTTCTTGGTATCTTTGGGATCAAATTTATTCGACCACTGTCCTTTGAAGTAGGCGGCATTTGCCAGCACCAATTTTGTTTGTGCATCGACATCGCCCATCTTCAACATGTCAGATATTTCATTCTTTGTCACATTACTGATCCAACTATTGATTTCAACGCGACACTCTTCTGACTTATTTTGGAAATCAAGCGGAGCCAGCTCCTGGTGGAATACTTCTTGAACGCATTCTGTTAGCACTTCATCTTTATCGAAAAAAATGCGATCGGCTGCGGAAAATTGCAGTGGCGTGTTTTTCGAACGCGACATACGACTGCTACGCTCCAAAGTGTAACCGCTAAACACGTGATTCTTATTCTTTGCCCATTCCAGCGATAGCGCCCTCGTCAGTTCGACCTCTGTTTGGCCACGTGAGCCGAAATAGGCTAAGAGTAGCGCATGGTATGTGCTGTAGGGTGAAAAGAAGATATTTTCATTGGGTGTGGCCTTATTGATGGCTTGCAGCATAGATAAGGTGAAGTTCTGTTGACCTCGATACAGATCGGAACGTACGGTGCGCGGCACATCGCTGATATGAAGTCCAATTTGGCAGGTTTGCTGCGCAAAGACGCCGCACACGAAACTGCACACGAGCAATGTTAGAATTTGTAAACTTAAACGCGTCATTGTCACTTCACCAACGGAGTATCTGCAATGAAATGGCAAATTTTGTTGTAGTGCGACGAAATATATGCAAACAAAAATTTATTATTTAGAATTTCGGATTTAAATAAATCCAAATTGTGAACAAAGCAAAAATTGTTTAAATCATTTGCAGTCAATGAGTAACTAGATTTGGATGACTGTGGTCTTTGCTTCACAATGCTATGTAACAAACAAAAAAAAACCTACAACAAGTAAACGCTTTTAGTGCAAACGGCCTTGCCGTTGAGGCATCGAGCCGCATTTCAAATTGGTGAGACACACCTTTGGTACGAAACAAAAACGATCAAATCACTTTGACACACACATGCTGTGAGACTCAGTTCCACCAACACATTAGAGTGTTTGCATAACTAATATTTATTCAATATTTTTTTCTATTTCATTTCGTTATTTAAGCATATTAACATGGCCGCGACAACTCAAATCAGCTGGCTGCAGCTGGCAAGCTAATAAACGTGACCCGACTGTTAGGTGGTTGGCCGCTCTTCAACTTGACTCATTCGGACGAAAATTCCGCAGCTATGATTCTGTGTAAGCACTGATCAAGTATGATTTATAAAAGAAAAAGTGTACAGGCGCGTATTACGACTACCCGTCGTCCCACGTAATGTCTTTCTATTTGGTAGAGATATATTTGAAACTCTGCCGAGTCGTTCGCAAAGCAAAAATTCTAATATCTCCAAGCCTAATTTGAAAATATTTTGAATATATGAATAAATTATATTACTTTTACTAAGAAAATATCGAAATACTCCGAAACCTGTGAGTTACGCAGCTAAAAAGTGTTCAGCACATTTAATGTAGATCTTCGTATGTAAAAATTTTCCTGTAATTGTTTCTTGAAGTTTACAGAGAGCTTTCATAAACCCACATCCGCTCTTGTTACCTAGACCCGACTGCCGTGGAACGGAATGTAGTGTATTGTTCTCCGATTTCATTTTTCACATGAATTCCATTTCCTAAATTTGGATTTGTGAAATAAGATTGGCATTGACCTTCACTCTTCTTTTGTAACCTTTTTTAATCTAGACGAATATGTTAGTTATGTAGTTTTCCAATTTCGAGCTTTCAATGTCTATGTTGGTTTACATAGAACACAATTCTCATTTTCAAATAAAAAAAATTCTCAAAAGTATTTGGCAAGTTCTGATAGAATTTATATCACAAGAACTGTCGCGCTGTTCATCCCTCAATATAGATGATAATGAAAAAATAAATAAAATGATAAATGAAGAAGATAATGAAACATTTTGGCATGGCCTACCACAGATGTCCAAACCTATAATTATATGGTGCCATATCGACGCCCCACGAAATGTGGTTAGCGAGAACCCAACTATTTACAGCCAGGCGATTCAGACATCATTATTATAGACCGGATTTATCAATCATGTCTTATTCTGTGCTGCCCACTTTGAAATCAATAATATTTTAGTAAAATTAAAAAAGGTAGTGGCCGTATTGCATGAGGTTGGGATAGATATATAGTTATATATAACAAACTTAGAAACGGCATTGATAAAGACATATATTTCTAGTACTCAAGCCATCCATCCGTCCGTTCGTCTATCGATAGAAATCTGAAAAATTACAGTCATCAAATAAACCTTTTTTATTTAAAATTATTGTCTCAAATCTTAAAAATAAAAAGCTTAAAAATAAGCAAAATTTGTCTAATGCAAAAACTAATTTACATCACTCCATGTGACTTTGTTGGACAAATTCTGAATCGTAATAATTTTGTTGGCTAAACTTTGTGCTACGTCGCGCCCATGCGCCTAATCCGCTCCTGTATACATATAAACTTGTACTTATATTCACCTAAACATTTGTGAGTCGATAGAAAATGTGTAAAAGAAAACAAAAATAAAAAAAATAAAAATGAAATTTTTTTTAATATCAGTGTGACCACCTCATGAACACGCACCCACAATCCAGTTTACATATGGGTTTTCGTACGTTGTAAATTGTGCCGAAAATAAAAAAAAATGGTTTTTTGCAATAACGGCATTTTGTCAACCTTGCCTTTCAGTAAATATCCAATAAATCGTGTTTTATCTGTACGAGTAACGCGAAATAATTGAAATATTTCGTAAAACCTTCAAATGTATTGCAAGCTTTGGCGAGCTTAATTTGTCAGTGTAAATGAAAAATTGATTTATTGAATTAAAATAAAAGTTCATGTACTCACTTTTGAGATCTGCAGCGCCATGTTGACATATACTATATCACTATAATTTTCTGAATGACAAGATGAATTTCGATAGCCATGTATAATGTGTCTGTTAGGGATAACTCATATATATAAAAAAAAAAAAAAAAAATATATATATATATATACATATATTGTATCCTATCTTTCGTGATCGAGCATTAAATCTTTATGTGAAATGTGGTAGGCTAAAGAGGTAGGGCACGGCTGAAAGAATTAAAGCTTAAGTAGAGCTCAATAATCAATTTTGGTTTAAGGGTAAACTTAAGTCTAGAGTCGATATCGTCTGTCCACCAAATAGGTGCGGTTGCCGGAGAATACGTCGGTTGGAGCAGTAAATTCGTTATAAAAATTAGTTTATGTTAGGTCTTTGTAGAGCAGAGTTTCGAACTAATCATGTAAAATGGAAGCTCTCGTGAAAGAACCCAAAATTCCTCTACGTTCCTCTACGTTTCGTTCGAAGTTAAACTGGACCTTTTTGAAGTGGTCACCAGCTCATCTTTACGATTAAATGAGATTTAGTTGCTTAGATACGATACCATTTTCAATATCAGTAATCTCAAGCACTTTCATTCTTCGATCGTCTATAACTTTAGCTAACTTTTATACAGGATTTCTAACAAACTATTCTCTGGTTTTCTCTTTGGTGACCTGAAACATGTTATGGTGTTTATTTTTATGTCCCATTTTCCAAATGAGTCGTTACATGTGCTGTGACCATTCCGGCAACTGTTATTAAAAAACTAAGTACATGAGTGATTCATTCGAAAGAGACTGGTATATATTTAGCAATGACTAAGTATATACTTAGTATGGTACGCAAAAGTTTTACAAATCCACTTCAGATCAACAATGTAACGGCATTAAGAGTTGCAATTACAATAATTATTGCAAATATAACAACAACAATAAAAAGTGAAAGTTTTCCAAGTTTTTATGTTGTTGTAAAATTTTAAGCCATCACATATAAGTTTGTGATACCAATATAACCCAATGAGCAAAAAAACTCAGATTCGGGGAAATCGCCGCTGTTTTGGCGGCAAAATCATTACCCAAATAATTTTGGGAATGTTACAGAGTTGATAGCATTTGGCCGTATAAATATTCTATTCTGTTTCCGTTACGTGGACCTAAATTTCGTGGCAATAGAAAGTATAGCCATTGAATTTTATAGTCCTATTATGAATGTGAGTTTCAAATCCGATCGTATCGATTAAAAATAATAGTTGTAGACATGTGTTTCTCGGATGAAAAGGTTTCTCATAAAAAATTTTCTGCTGATCACTGAAATTTGGTAGCTATAAAGCTGGATTGCAAACTTCAAAACGGGGCCCTTCGCCAAAGTTGTGAAAAATAAATAAATAAAAAGTAAATAATAATAGCTCTTTTTTAAACTTACGCCATTGGACTGGAGTTCCCAGCGGTGTGTCATAGTTCTCGTACAAGATCTCTATAATCCCACATAGTAAAATGTGCATAAATCACATATTGTCATTTAAATGAATATGACTGACATTTGTTTATTAGTTCGTGAGTAATAAATTGTGAAAATAGTCGTTAACTGGTTCACATAAAAAGTTACTGACGTCACAATTGTCGGTAAATGTAGCAACGGCAAAATGTGCGAGTATACTGTATATGTACTATATATGTTTAATAAATAATATGTATAATACATACATACATTTTATACACTCTCCGTATAATCTTCAGCGGCGTACACCGAGAGCACCGGTCATAAATGATGTCGATGAGCAAATCTTGTGAAATATCAGACTTGACAAATACCTTACAATACATAAAAAGATGTATGTGTGAAAGCCTATAGTATAGCATAAAGATGATGACAATCTATAGCTGGGATTAAGCGCCCAATGAATTTCATCATGCGCGTACATTTCATAATGAGTTGGACTAATTGGAACGGCAAAGAAAGTTAAAGAAAATCTGTCTTGCTATTTTTGCGTTTCTGTTGCAACGAAAAGCAGTAAAAATAAAAAAGATTTTAAGTACTCGTAATTGCAGCAGTACTCCAAAATACCCTGTAAGAAAAATTATTGTTGGCTAAGTTGTAGGTCTATCAAGCATTTTCGAAATACCGCCGAAGCCAAGAGCTCATCTGTCATTCTAGGCAAAGTGTTCGGACCGTCAAACATCTCTTGTCGCTGTACTGACGTGGATTGATTAATCTATACTTTGACCTGCTCCATATACCAGAAGAGTGATTCCGCAAAGTGTGGCAACTATGGTAGAGTTGTCTTTTTATTTTTCGACCTTAGAACAGTTTTCGGCGATATGAAGTAGGGTCACCTTACTGCCAGAAAGCAGGTTGTATATATATTTGTAATATCAATCGGATTTCTGTCGACTTCTCAAAAATCTAGTTCGATCATCTGAACTGAAATATTCAACGCACTTCTATCCAATTCCAAACAAGAACAAAAGTTCGATAAGAGTAAGAACTGGAGATCTGATCTATAGGTCTAAATAAATCCACGAATTTAAAAAATAAATTGTTAGCTTCACGTCAGTTAAAAATTGTTGAACCATTTGTTTAAACACTCTATATAGTAATTAGTTTATTTGTGTACGAGCTATTTAACTAAGCGCGCTTAATGAAGCATAAAATCATTAAAATATGACCACACATGGGAAATCCCGCGCAATTTAAGAATTTTATAATTGGTTCCCAACGTTTTCTTTAATTTTTACCGACGGGGAAATCCTCAATTATTAATCGTGCCGTAAGTCGTTAAATTCATAAATATACATATTTTGTTGACGAAATAGTAGTTGTTACTCACACAAGTGGGTAACTTCTACTATTTCGACAACAAAATATTTTTAATATTTTTTTTTATATTTTATAAAAGTCAAGCTATACAGAAAAAATGTTTACGCTTTAGTTTATTACGATTGAGAGACGTTATACTCCTCTATCGTTGGCAATATGATAAAGTAGCTTAAATCGCATTAAGTTAGTGGAAACAATTTGAGTTATCTGTCCAACTGAAAAGATACACCACATTATGTTTTTATCTTAAACGATACTTTAAAATTTGAAATTACAAATTAAGATAAAATTGTGATAAGAAAAGTATATACAGATATTCACTAGTATACAAAATACCTGACCTAGCTAAAATTTTACTTAAGCTACCGTAATATATGACAGTTAAACTTTTTTATCGTATGGAATGCCTAATTACTGCTTATCCATTCTAACATTTTTAAAAACGTCTCATAATGGCATCTCTCGTATGAGATATATTCAAAATTGGTTTAACTTAATTTTGGGTATATTAATATGAGAACCGTATCGATTTTTACTGCAATTGTGCCTAGAAGAAATGTTTTATGATTAGAAATGCTATTGCAAATCTGCTGAAACTATTTTGAAGCAAATTCAATAAATAATAATTGTTTTGTAAAAACCATCAATATTTTTTTACCATACAATACAACCATTTTTTAATAAACAATGTCAAGGAAAAGCCCTGCTGTAATCTTCCATGAAATTTTGTTTCACACATATACATATGTATAAGATATTGAACGATGTGCTGTACACGGGTACCTGCCGTTTGTACAGCCTAACTCCACGGTGTTCAAAAACACAACCAATCAATATAATGCGTTGATCAGCGCCCAGTCAGTGATAACTTTTTGCTAAAACAACGGTATCGATCGGCATTGTGGAATGGACACAATAACCACCTTGTTGGGACTCGAGGCCTACCTAACACCTCTGCCGTATTTTGGGTCCGACACCTGGTTGCAATGTAACTCCACACTGTACCGCCCAACAGTTCTACCCGCATTCAGGTATTAAACCACAGCCACCACGATACTCCCCGAAGGGCCTACCGCAATGAGCAGGTTGGAGCGCCTTCCAACTCTAACGGGCTCCTGCTCCCCGTGGTACCGGATTAAAGTCTCCATCCAGACCTCGTAGCCGGGGCTACTACCAGTTGAGCTACCCATTCAACTCAGACTGGTGGCATTTGTAGCTTGAACTCAAATGCCTCTTTAAGTGTTTGCATAATACATTTAAAGTGTTATAAACTCAGTTCAAGCTAAGTAATATAGCACTATTTCTGACAGGGCTGAGCCTAGTTTAGAGCAAAATCTATTGCAAATGCAGTGCATTTTATGAATTTTAGTCGCTTTTTACGACAGGCATGCCTTACCACGGGTTATTCTTATCCCTCGACCCGCAAGGGGATGTGGAAAATATGTCATTTATAACGCGAACTCTGTTAACTTTGAAGTTTTGATAAAAATGCTTTTGTTGTTGCTTCAATATATAATAAATAGCGTGCAGAGCTTTTTAAGTAGAAATGTTTGTATATAAACTTTCTGATGAAACATACATTAATATTTAATAACAAGTATAGACTTACCTTATCTTTTTTCAAGAGAACTCCGGTTTTCATACATATATATATTTATTTATTATTGTAAAAACCCGATTTTATTGTAATTATTATGAATCTTATGTACAATGCATTTCTTTCAAGCAAATGGATCATTTCTGTATTCTTGCTGATTAATATTATAAGTGTATAGGGTGTTGCAGGGTATGATGCCGACCGTAAAGCTCAATTATGTTTGCGGTATATGAATGATAAAAAATACACAAGTTTCTTGCTTGCTATCAGAAAGCTTGCTCATAACTAATTCAAAGTGGTTGGCCTCGAAAGATAATGTTTCAAGTAGCTATAATGGACAAGCACTTAATACCTCCTGTTCTCACAAGACTATTTGACTGAGATTTGAGCGCACGATCCTCCAAGCGGTAGTGAATAACGCAAGGAATCTAAGGTTTCCAATTATCGAGTCTAGATATTTTGTTCTTTTTTCATATTTTGTACAGAGTAACACAAAGGATTTCATTCCAAATTTGGAGTTATATTTCCATTTAGTATCGCTTTTGATTCCGAAATCTTGTAAGTGAAAAGTGGTTCGGTTTCGATGGATTAGTAATCTCGACTTCACCTCTAAAAAATTGTATTACAAAGTATTGCAAGTGAGACTAGTGGATTATAATAGAAAATAGATCAATCTCAGCTTCGATAAGTCTGAGGACACCAGAGAAAAGATAATACGACCGTGTTTGTGTCGAACAGTGCTATTAAGAGTATGTGGTTTTCTGTTGTTAATCCGTGGTCCTTTATAACTGTTACTCCGGTAAAATTGCGGTTTCTTTTATTTTAGAAAATTCCGTAACCTCTACTTATCAATTCGAAGTTGACTTTGCTGACTTATAAAAATTTATCTTTTGACAGTGACACCGAAACTTTAAAGTGGTATAACTTGCATATAGTTACATATCTATATATTGTATCATTTCAATATTTTCATTTTTCAAATTTAGAATCGCTAGAGTTAGTGTTTTCTCTACGTTGCTACCATTCGTTGAGTTCACAATTCATAAATTCACACCGAGACAAAAAGTAAAATTATAGACAAAATATATTTCCGACATTACTCGCTCTTCGGTAGCCAATGTCAGAAATCTAATATATCTCTGACACTAAGAAGTTTTTCATAGAAAATCATCAACTATCCGGAGGAGTGCTTTTCCCTGTAGAAAACAGTTGTCCTGCAATATTTTGACGCTTGTTTCGTCGTATATCGAAAAATCGCGTTAATTATGCACCCTACATGCATACAAACATACATATGTATATATATATATACAATTAATGAAGAACAGAGAACCTTATTCGATCTGTAAACTCGTTTATACTGGTTGTTCTAGTGCAGTTCCGCTTTTTAACAAACTCTGGTAAACAAAATCGACTTGTAACCGGTAAAAATGCGATGAAATAAAGGCGAAAATGTATATTTACATTCAATTCATGTTTAGAAAAATGTTATTTATATTAAAAATAAAAACCGAATAATAAACATTTTAACGCGTTGCGAATGTGAATGTGAATGAGTGTGAATGTGGCCCAAGCACATCTTTATAATATTTCTCGAAAGTTTGACTAAAGCAATTTGAATGAAATATGATTAAAAATATTATAATTTATTAAAACAATGTAATATTGAGTGGTAGAAAAAAGCACCAATTTTGCCCTGACTGCTATAACAGGATTCTGCATTGCGTATGGCTATACTAAATAACAACGCCAAGTTTACATTTCTGAAAGGCACTGTTTAAAGTATTTGACAGCATTCGTAAAACGAAACTTAATTAAATAGAAAGTATCATTACGTTGAAATTTAAAATCTCTATGTTTAGTACATTTGAGTTAATTTATATGTTTGCCTAGGCGCTAAATACCTCAGTTTCTCAAGTTGATTGACATTAGAAATTTTAAGCAATCTGAAAAATTATGTGCTAATTATCAGCATTTAGGCATAGTTTAATCATATCAATACAGTAATAGACATTGTAAATTCTTACAAAATATTTCACAACAAAAAATTTATGAAACGTAGTAAACATTATTTGAAACATACATTTTCATAATATATTTAAGAGACACCAATTTTTGGGAGATCACATTTGATTTATTATTCGAATAGAAAGGTTTGTAAATAAATAAAAAATAAAGTATAAATGTTTTTCTTTTTAAGATATTTGACTTAAGCTTACACCAAAACACGCAAAATGCTAACTTTAACATTCCTGTTTACTATAACAAAGGATGTTTACTCAGTTGCCTGTGATTAGTAGTCAGTAGCCATGTATAATAAACATTTTAGTATACGATTGCCCAGCGGCAACTATACTCGCGCCAATAGCCATATATAATTAAGGACAAAACGTATTTGAAATATTGTTGAAATTGTGTTTAATTGTTATATTTACGATACTTAAGTATTTTTTCCTCATAAAATGTAACAACAACTATAAAAATCTAAATTTCGTGTCAAAAAGACCCAGCGTCGTATGCGGCGGGTTAAGTGAGATGAACATGGTGCTAATTTTTGTGTCAATTTTATACTTGTACATATGTATATAAAAGTAGATAGACTAATTCATGTGTACATATTTTCGCATTGTATTGTATTATTTGTAAACGCGCGTATTTACATACCAATGGTCTTGCACTGTTGCTGCGCAACAATTGAAGCAACATTTTGCGGCGCACGTAACCTCCAAACAACATGAATAAACTCAATTTATAGGCAATAACAGCAACTCAAAGCCGGATCTGCGGCGAGTGAGCAGATGCGTACAGAGAGGTGTAAATATGTATGTGTAGAAAGGAAGTGAAAACCGGAAAATCGCACAAAAATGCATTTTTAAATATTGCAAAGAGAAATTTTGTGCGCTCGTACATACCTAAATATGTACATATGTATACATGTATACAAATTAACGCCTGCATACCATAACTAGTGCTAAGTGTAAAATTTACTGTGGATATACATACATATGCATAAATTATTAAGTTTTAAGTAAAACCAGTGAGTAATATTGAAGTCGTACTGTTATATTAGTACATACATATACATATTTACGTCATCTGAAACATTTATCGGAAACATATGCCGCTACAACGACTTCGCTGAGGTTTTTGAGTGATTACAATTAAAATACGTGTATTTCCAACAAACATCAAAGTATATTTTTTTATGAAAACTGTATTATTTATAATTTAAAACAACTCGTCCGAGTGATTTCAAACTAGCATGATCCCCGCCCATCGAGTAGCATCCATTTGCTTCCTAAAAGAAAAATATTCTACCAAAGAGTCGACAAATTATAACGCTGTCGTCTGTGATATTCAAAGCTAGACCGAATGCTCTGTCTTCCAGTGATCGCTGGAATTACAGAAAGTGTCGAGTGGTATTTCTCTTTATCTGCAAAGCGCATCAATTTCTAGTCTACTAGCAATACAGGGTGATCAAGTGGAGCAATACCCAATTCAGAGGCGTCAGCATCCGTCCACTTATAGGGGCGCTTGCAATGCACGACGCATTTGTCGTGCGCAACTTAATGCTATCGCACAAATGGATAGATCTACAAGTTTTAGGCCCCATAAGAAAGTAGAACCGCGCGGCCGACCAAAAACAACATATAGAAGATCGATACTGCGCGAACAAGTCGATGCCAACATCAAGCGGGACAGTGGAGAAACCACAACCATAAAATGTGTGAGATGGCGAAACCTTGAAAAAATCAAAAAAAAAAAAAAAAAAAAGAACAGAAACCAAGTTTTACACCGATGCCGAAAAGCTAATGGATTTTATAATAAACTTCTTCATGACTGATATACACTCCTATACAACCGCTAGTAGGAAGAACTTTTTTCTTGTAAGTTAAAGGCTGGCATCGAAAGCAGCTCTTGTGAAGCTAAGTGCTTTCACGTGATTTAGCCGGTCAAGGTCAATAAGTCTGCTGACTAGTTGTGGTGTGGCTCCTTGGTAATTTCTCCATTCTACGAACAAACAACCAAATGAATTTAAAATCTTTCTGCTGCGGTCCAATTGAAATAAATGTTTCGCTAAAAAGCGGGTCGACTTTTTCATTTCTTCCAACCCGGAGCATAGATATATCGGTCGATCACCATACTACACATTTCTACGTTGGAGTAGTGAAACCGTTTGAAAATGCTACAAATTATCACCGTTGTTGGACTTGTTCAACAGAAACAGAATATATATATTATATTATGTAACAATTTTAAGGGGTTCACTCCATACCAGAGTTTTCGGGTCGTTTGGTTTCCAGCACTTATTCAGCTTAAGAGAACGGTAGCTGAATATATTTATTAATATCAATAAATAATTGAAGTCAAATATTAATGTTTTTAGCCCCCCCCCAAACTGTTGGTGGATTTTTAGCGGAAATGTTTTCAGGTCAGAGACAAAATTGGAGTTTAAATAAGGCCAATGCGATACCTATCAAAAGAAATGTTGTTGAATTTCGAAGCCACAACTCACAGGCTGGAATACTCGCATACAAGCCACTGACTTCTTAGCACATAACTACATATAAAGCTTTCCATTCTCTTCCACATTCTGACCAGGCGAACTTTGTACAATCCAATAAGAAGTGATTGAATTTGAATGATACCTTTAATGTTTGTTTTGCATATTTTTTTTTTTTGTTTGAGTTTATATTTAGAGTAATATTTATACGTGATTCTTTCCGATATTTCAATAGTTACTCTACTAATGTGAACAGAGCTGAATTCAACAAATCAGAGATCATAAAAATCGCTTGAGTCGTTCTTAAGTTATAAATGATGCAGCTAGCACGACTTTGTTTCATTTAACATAATGTTTTATATGTATATGTATGCATATGTATATGCATATGTGTATATACTCAGCCTTAAACTGTTTCTCATAAATTAAGAAACTTAAATAATGTAATAGACCATTAAAGACTGTCAGATCGCCAAATAAATGTTTGTAACCTATAAGTTTAGAATTTGCTGAACTGAATCATAATATTTAGACAAATGGAATAAATATGAATCAGTTGAAAAGCAGTTTTTGAGATTTTTTAGATGCTTTTCTCCGCTATATTGACACACGGTGTAGACACCTCTCGAGATAGCGCCACTTTGACTGCAAATGCTGCAAATTCGCATAAAGATTGACTGCTTTGAAGCAAATTTAATGTTAGTATGAGAAATGCCAGCCATGAAAAATGCACACACAAGTCTAGCAACAAAGAAACATTAAAAAATATATAATAATAAAGGTGTACAAGGTATTAAAATAGTAAAACAGGTACAAACACCAAATTATTTCGAATACTATACGCTCACTATTGTTACATATAAGTCAGCCTATTTTAATGGTGAGAGGCTTGTAAAGCGTACGTTGAGCAAATAATTTGTGCGTATGTGTATGCATAAGTGTATATGTTCATGTGTATACGTACTTATATTAAGTAATTTGAGGTTTTCCCCAAAATTTCCTAAATCACTGCAAACACACGAACGTCCGAGCGGCGCATGGTTAAACCAATGCAAGGTGATTGCGTGGGCGCAGTGGGGAGCATAAAGTAGATAAATAAATAAGTTTCATTTGTTTGCCTTTTTGATGTGCTCAATGCAATTTATTGACAATTACTAATGCAAAATAGCAAGGCTATTTATTTATCATTTTTTTTCTTTTATTGTGTGAAAATATTAAGTGTACGAACTGCATGGAAATTACTGAAAAATAAATTGTAGCAATTTATCTTTAACTTTAACTTTGAAGTTATTACATTTATAAGCTGATTTCTTTTGCTTGCTGACAAAAAACACATACATAGCTTATTCATTATCTGTCGGCTCCTTTTGGATTGCTTACTTTGGACTGTTGCGCCTTGGTTAGTTGGTTGTGGTGATATAAGTGACCCGTTGAACCGGTCAGTCGTTCTCCTCTCGCTTTTTGTACAATACAAATATTACGTGTTGTTGTGATTAATGATAAAAACACTTGTAACAACTCTGTGTTGGCGTAACGAAATTAATTAATTTTATTTTCCATATAAATTCTTATTTATCTTCTTTTTTTTTTTGTTTTTTGCACGTCAAGCTCGGCTTTTATCACCTTTTTTGTGCTACAATCAAATACATATATTCGTATATTTCCACTTTCACTTTCTTATTGCATAAAACACGTCTCAATTCCACTGACGCTCAAATCGGACTGAAACTTTACAATTACGAACCACAAGTGCACAGCTCACTTTTGTCGGTCTTTAGAGTCGAGTCTCGAGCTTTCAATGGCGCGCAATACAGCTAATTATAGTTGTTGAACATGGCAGCCAGTGGTCGGACGCTCAGACAAATAATTTACAAAGCTCTAAGCTCAAAATTAGTTATAGCTAGAAATTAGTATAAATTGTTATTGTTTAGCTAAAAGAAAAAGTAAAAGTAGGTGATTTAACCAAGCTAACTATTGGCGAACCGTTGAGTTGTATGAAGAGCTTTTATATTCATCAAAACTTTGAACCGAAATCTGCTCTATCTGCCCTAATAAGCGGGCAGTTTGATGGATCAAGTATTTTTTAAATAAAAGCCAATTATTGCATTTGCAAAGAACCTTGAACCAAAGTCCACGTAATAGTAGGATTTTTAGTGAAAATCTTCTTTGAACCTAATCCAACTTTTCACCTCGCAATTTTATTAGTAGTTCCCTCTCATCCTTACTATAAAGAGGGCGCGAGGAAGGTGGCGAGTTAAAGGATTAATATATTCCAGAAAATATTACTCACATAATTTCAATTTAAAAATTACGCGATTATTATATTTACAATCATTTAGTTTGTGGTTTAGATGAAGTCATAATTTTGATTAGCTTGTTAATATTTTCGCAAGAATTTAAAAATTCGCTTTGTAAAATAAACAAGTAATTTTTTTATTAAACATTTTATTTAGCCACCAAAGGCATTCATCATAAAAATATCAATTTCCGGTTAAGCAAATTCGCAGTTTCAAATAAATATTTCAGTTTGCATGCAATTATGGTTACACCGTTGTCCATATTAATAAACGAACAGGGGACTCACATTCGATCATAAAGTAATTGGAATGTGCTTGAAAAATACTCAGAATGCATGCAAGTTATTCCATTGTGTCGTCCAAGTGATAGGAAATCGAATATATAATATTGGGTTGTTCGGAAAGTCATTTCGTTTTTTCCCGCCAGAGGACTTAATTACGTTTTTTCGAAACTAACTTCACACTTAAGCCCCATAACCATTATATGTCATGAGAGCTGATATTGCAAGGCTTGTGTGTGAAAAAGTTTTATTAATTCTACCCAGTAGTTTTTGGTTGGTGCCTTTTTAAATATGGAGAGCAATAAGCAGCATTTTCGTCATATTTTACTTTTTAACTTCAGAAAAGGTAAAAATGCTGTCCAAGCGAGAAAAAAATTGACGGATGTGTATGGAGAAGGTGTGTTAACAGTACGCCAGTGCCAGAACTGGTTTGCAAAATTTCGATCCGGCAATTTTGATGTCGAAGATGCACCACGGTCTGGAAGGCCGGTCGATGCGATAAAGGCATTAGTTGATGCAAGTCGGCGAATCACCACACGAGAGATCGGTGAGAGGTTAAATTTGTCGAATTCAACTGTTTATGGCCATTTGAAAGGCATTATACGAAAACTGTCTTTCATGTTCCCCAAAAAAAACGAAATGACTTTCCGAACAACCCAATATTTAGCGTGTTCAGGGATTAGGCCAGTCTAGAGCCCCAAAAAAGTCCTAATTTTGAAAATTTTTTCAGGGAGCAAGAAAGAGCAATCGAATCGAATCGAAGAGCAATAAATATGTATTTGAGTGTACAAAAAAATGTTTATATCGACATTTGGCTAAAAAATGGCAATTATTGGACCAAGCTTCGGAATCACTTTTTTTTCAAAAGAACATGAATGGGCAAGGGTGCACCCGTCCTATCTGAAGAAAAATAAAAAACGGTATCTTAATGTACAAAAGTTTTTATACTTTTAGTTTCGAAAAATGTTAAATTTTTTACAGAAAAAATTTGCAGTGAATTTTTATAAAAAAAGGTTAAACTAATAACAGAAAATCGTACGTAGTTTACTAAATAATGTTACTGCGAACCCACACTTAAAATGTCAAGTAGATACATGCGATATGTAGCCGAGTACCATTATCGCCCGATTTGAAAACTGCAGTTTATTTCACTATTCTACCAATTGAACAATTTTTTGAGGACCCTAAAGCGTGCTTTAAGGCAAAATCAATTCCTTGGAATTCTTGGAATTCCTAGACTGACCTAACCCCTTAAATGATCATTGTATTAATTTGTATTTCCGCATATATTCTTAAAAATACTAGTGCAATAAGCAAAATTACAAGCCAGAATAAGTATCGTCCAACAAAAAAGCGAGTCTAATGAAGCATTTTTTAGAATAAAAAATTGTTTTAAAATCATCTTATCAATTATTCTGGAAGCATTGGAAACATCTCAGTTTCAGCCGCTTAAAAAACAGGTGGCCTTTGCGGTTCCCCAACGGAGCTCTTATAGGAGGCTCCTCTACGTTGTCTATAATAAAAAAGCAGTGCATTCAAATAGTTATCATCTAAAATCAAGAAATATCAAACCATCGAATAAAGCAGCTTTTAAGAAATTGCAAAAGAAGACGGAAACAACATATGATTTCGACGGCGCGCCAATTCTACGATCGCAACAACAATCGTTCAACCAATCTATTGCACATACCTTGGTAAGTAAGCAATACGTTAAAATCCATATTATTATTTCTAAGAGAAATATAAATTAAGTAACCAAGAAATTGAAATCCCTAATTATTAAATTTATATTTATTTGTATATAAGAGTTAGCAACGCCGCCAGTGTTACAGCAAAATTCCCATATGCAAGCGCAGCTAAGTTCATAAAGTAAAAATCTGTGAAGCATAAAACTGTGTGAAAAGTGTATAGCTCTGCTAATTGGAATGAAATATGCAGTAAAGAGTGTAAATTAATAACGAAAACAATATATAAATGGCGATTCAAAAGCCAGGCGAGTGGGCGAACTCACTTTTAGCCCGTTTTGAGGACCAGGTTAGCGTAAAACATCAATTTTCACGCGGTTTCGCCCAGGGGGCTGCTGTAGAACAGTGCAAAAAAGCTGTCCGAAAATGTCCCTATCGATTGAAAAATTTCCCACTGTGCGAATGCGATAGCAAGTGTGTGCGAGTGAATTAGCTAACGTTTGTTATTGTTTGGGGAAATTCATTTGTTTACGTTTTGTTTACACCGGCTGGCGTAGTGTTTGGGTGAGATTATGAATGAAATTGGATCATAAGTACGCAGTTGATGAATGGATCGCAGCAGTCAATGTAAATGAAAAGTGAAAGTAGGGAAATTTGAGCACAACGCATGAATGACGCTGCAAATGAATGATTTTATGTTACACTGAACTAGAGTATTGTCGAATGCGTACGCAAATTGTGGGAAATTTTTCAAGTGTATTGGAATGAATTCTATTTTGGTTTTCAGTTTCGTTTACTTGTAGGTATTTACATTGTTTTCGCTTTCATTGAAATTTAGATATGTATATAAATAATAAACATATTTTGTACAAAGTTACGCTGGTTTTATATTATAATATATTGTTTGTTGTTATTATTAATTTATTGTTATATATTTTTTAAGTGATAACTAAATTTTATTTCCATTAATTATTAATTGTAGCTCCCCAATAAAATTGGTTTGCATGGCACCCAAGCGCGCTTAAGTCAGGATCAGCTGACCGCCTGTCTCATACAAATTTCTCGTTATCGCTTTTCACTAGTTATATCTGGACTCACCAAAATGCTGCAACGAGTTAATGAAGCGGTACATTTCTTCTCAATTAACTATAATTATAACTTAAATTGTTTTAATTTTGATTTATTTTCTTTGTAGTCTATGCAAAGTCGGCACGACGCTGAGCGTTGTTATTTTGAATCACTAGTCATTATACTAACAACCCTGGAACGTTGCTTAGCCAACCAGACAAAGGATACAGCACGTTTTGAGGAAGCAATGAATGTTAAACTACTTTTACGCGAAATTTCGCAATTCATCGACGTGCAAAGTGATAATAATCCAAATGCAGCACAATTGAAGGCTATTGCATCAAGAGTGCTTTTCGCACTTTCACAAAATCATTTTTCAGCTGTATTTAATCGCATTTCAGCACGTATACAAGAGCTGATCACATGCTCAGATGAGAATCCTGAC
This sequence comes from Bactrocera minax, assembly GCA_021498325.1. Lineage (NCBI taxonomy): Eukaryota > Metazoa > Arthropoda > Insecta > Diptera > Tephritidae > Bactrocera > Bactrocera minax. The sequence goes on along the minus strand of JAKEEE010000078.1, from coordinate 501,730 downwards.
TGTTGTGACATTGAATTAATACAACATATTGACATGGATATAAATAAACTAACAAAATTATTACAAGGTTAAATAAAATTTGCTAATTTTTCTACTTTGTTATCTATACATTTCTTGTTTATCATTGAAACAATTTTATTTTTATATATTAGTTACCAAGTCAAGATCGAAGAAGGCGCCACCTTTGGTTTTGTTACATTCGTTAGAGAAAGCCATTTGGAATTGGATTGAGTACCATCCACATGAATTTCAGGATCTGCAACGCGGCATTGCAACGAAAGATATTTCTAGGTATAAAAGTATAGATGTCTTTCGATTTTTTTTTTTTTTTGTTTTTTACATAAATTATTGTTATTTTTTTTTCAGTTGCTGGGAAACGTTGCTGGAGTATGTGGAAGCATATAAAGCAGAGAACAAGAAGAACAAGACCACCGTATGGCCACTGCAAATGTTATTGCTTATACTAAATCCAGTAAGTTCGCATTTGTTTGCAGTTGTCAACATTCATCACCACAAACTAACTTTTATTTGTAGAGCTGTCTGGAAGCCACGGTTAATGAGTTACAACAATCTGAAAAAGAGAAAGATAAAGAGAAATGCAGAGATAGAGATAGAGATAAGTCGTCATTAGCTCAAAACTCAGCGCAAACTTCGCGTGATAAAGAACAGTCTGCTAAACAGTTTATTGAGGGTATTAAACGTGGTTTAGGGCCACACTCACCATCTAAGCCAGTGACTGAGTATGCCGCTATTGCTTGTGTGAAGCTATGCAAAGCCTCAACTTATGTCAATAACAACGATTCGAATAATGTGCTCTTCAAATTAGTGCAGTATGTCATTAATGATTTGAAAGCTTTGCTTTTTAATCCGGTCAAGCCATTTTCACGTGGTCAAGCATACAATTATGCTGATATAGAGCTTATGATTGACTGTTGGGTCTCACTGTTTCGCATAAATCCACATAATATCGACGCATTGAAGGTATGCCTCAATTTGTCTTCACCGCAGGCGTATCACTTCGTAATTGTCTGCTCTTTGCTGAGGTAAATATTAGTATACACACATATACACATTTAACAATTTTTTTTTTTTTATATATTTTCACAGATTAACACACATACATGTGGATTTTCGTCTACAAAATAAAAATTGTTTTCGCACTATCCATCAGCCAATACTATCTTGGTGGGCCAAAACTAATGTTGTACACTACCGTTCTGCCGAATTGCGCGCACTCTTCACCGATACCTTGAATAAGGCTACACAAGGTTATATTGCGCACACGCCATTGCGTATGATAACATCGCTGACGCTGAAATCGAAAGATACGCAGAAAGGCTTGACGCGTTCCGAAGAGGGACCTGCACATAAAATGTTGCTCCTTCTTTTGGTTCGGCTTATACATGCTGATCCGATGCTGCTTTTAAATGTAATTGCATATATATAGTTTTTGAAATATATTTTTTTTATATGAATTTCTCTTCACTTCTAGACCCAAGGCAAAGTGGCGCATGAAATGCAAAGTTCCTCGCTCGAACTCATCAATGGTCTTGTGAGTCTCGTGCACCAACCCACCATGCCCGATGTAGCGCAGGAAGCTATGGAGGCACTACTAGCTTTACACTCATACGATAAAATCGAATTATGGAATCCACAGGCGCCAATGAATTGTTTTTGGGATGTCAGCTCGCAAGTGCTGTTTTCGATTTCGCAAAAACTTATACAGCACCAGATTGCCAACTACACGGATGTGCTGAAATGGATGCGTGGCATACTGAGTTGTCGCAATGACTATCTGCAGCGACACAAGAAGTATGCGCTCGTCGGCCATGAACTCCAAATCTGTCGTCAGGCTCGTATCAAACTGGAAGTTGTATTCTTCATGTATCTATGGTCAGTCGATTTGGATGCAGTGCTCACGTCACTCTCCTGCTTTGGTCTCTTATGCCAAGAGTCAGATATTTTGTTGACGGCCGATGATTCGGCGACTGTGTTACCTGTTGCTAATTATCAAATCTATCAGGAGCTTACGCAATTAGCAAGCTGTGAGTGTGCATGAATGTTTTTGTATTAATAAGAAACATTTAAAATTTAAAATTCGGTTTTTTTTTTGTGCTTGCTACAGCGGATACGCGCATATGTTTTTATGAAACTAATCATGGCAATGCATACAGTGAGTGAATTGTTTTAATATAATTTTAAGAATTTTAAATATAAACACCTGTACATTTTTTTAATTGAATGCTTCTAGACCGTCTGGCTCTACAACGACGCATGATGAATTTGTTGCGCAAAATCGAGCACTGCGTTGATGGTGTACAAACAGCATGGGAGGAGACCTTTAGGTATATAATATTAATTTTTTTTTATTATTTTTTATTACTTAATTATTATTTTTTATTACTTAATTATTATTTTTTATTACTTAATTATTATTTTTTATTACTTAATTATTATTTTTTAATATTTAATTATTTATTTTTTTTTTTATAAGAAATCTTTTCAAATTCTTAATTGTTTTGTAAGAATAATTTTTGTTTCTATCCAAATTAATAATTTTCTTCTTTGTAGGCAATTTATTCAAATTTTGAAAATCAAAACTTCGTTAAGTAAATTATTTTATTTTAAAATACAGAACTTTTTATTTTTTTAAAACTTGTATTGTTTTGTTTTATAAAAAATTCTATAATTTTTGTTTTTTATTTTCTAAATTTTCAAAATTCATTTGTATTTTTTAGTTTCTTCTACAGTTAATATTTCTAATGCCTTTATTTTTTCGAAATTCTTATTTCCAATTTTCTCAATAATTGTATAATATAATAATTATATATATTTTTTTTTGTATTTTGTAGTTCAAAATTTCAATTTCATAGCTTTTTACAGTTAATTATTTCTTTAAAAAAATACGTAATTATTATTTTTTATTAGTAAATTTTCTTCAACTTTTCCATATATTATAATTCATTAAAAATTAGTTTTTGAAATTTTACTATTGTTTTTAGTTCATATTTTTTTCATATGTTCATGGATGTTGTTTTCATTTTTCATGTTTTTAGTTTACAAAAATTCAAATTTTTTCGATAATCCTTTTTTTTTACATAAGAAAATTATTATTCGAAATAATTTTTTTTTTTTTATAAAAATTAATTTTTTTCGAAATAATTTCTTTTTTTTTTAAAAATTAATTTTTTTCGAAATAATTTCGAAATACAAAAATAAAAACTTTTTGAAACTTTTTTTAAAAACAAAATTCTTTTCGAAATTATTATTTTACTTTTATAAAAATAATTTTTTTCGAAATTTTTTTTTTTTGCAAAAACTAATTTTTTTCGAATCTTTTTTGTTTTTTTACAAAAATTAACTTTTCTGGTATATTGATTTTTGTCTCTTCACTGTAGAAATTGGGAACTCACCAGCAAGGTGTTGCAAACCTATCCCAAATACAAAAGTGACGATGTCCAAGCTGAACTTTTCCATCGTGGTGTTGGCAAGCGTCGCGCAAGTCATCAAAGTTCGGAACATGATTTAGAAGAACACATCACCGAATGGGCCAACATGACATGGTTTCTTTTAACACTTGGCGGTGTGTGTCTGCAAAAGCGTTTGGCTTCGCGTTGGAAGCAAATGCAATTACAAAATAATACCGCAACTGCTGGTTCCACTAGCGGTATTGCCGCGACCGGCAATCTCTTACAGTCGCACAACAGTTTAGCGCAATCGCAGAACACTTTAGCAGCGGCAAGCAGTTTGACTTCGATATCCACGATACCAGCTGTCTCGCTCTATTCGCTCTACTCATGTTCCACCAGCTCCGGACGTGGTTCCCTATTGCATCCAAGCACCATATCATTGACTACTATAGTGCCGGTGCCGCAGCAAGATTTACAATACTGTCCGGTGTCACAGTGAGTGTTCGTTGTAGAGGAAATTCACAACGTAAAAATATTTCGTTTTTAATTTTAATCGAATCTTTCTCACTTTCCACAGATTCATCGGTCAACTGTTGCGCTTGTTGGTGTGCAATAATGAAAAAATCGGTTCGAATATCCAGAAAAATGTCAAAGACTTAATTTCGGAAGAAATGACGCCACAACTCTATCCCATAGTATTCGATCAAATACGTTCGATAGTCGAGAAATTTTTTGATCAACAGGGGCAAGTGAACGTCTCTGAAATAAATACCGCCTTCATCGACCACATTATACACATAATGATTTCCATATTAAGTCCTAGACCCGTTAAAGATCCGAATAATGAGCAAGTCGCTGCTTCCGAGTACCTGAGTGTGACGAGCATTGAAGGCATGATGCTGGGCATTGTGCGCTATATGCGTCATCGCGAAATGAATACGTCAGGGATACGCGCCAAAGCGCGTCTTTGTAATTTGGTAGAGATAATGATAAAACGTCGCGATGATTTGGCTTTCCGGCAGGAAATGAAATTTCGCAATAAATTAGTAGAGTACTTAACCGATTGGGTTATGGGCACTTCACACCAAATAGTAGCGACGCCCAATGAACCGGCGCCATCAAAGTGAGTAGAATTCAAATTTATTTGGCACTTCAATTCCGTAAAAACAAGGCATAATAGCTAAAGTGAGTTTTGAGTGCAATATATAGACGCCTAAGGTCATGAGTTTTAATTTTTTAAAGTTTGATCCGCTAAATCAATATACACAAGTATGGAACAAGTATTTTGCTTTTTCTAGCGACATTTAACATTCGCAGAATAGTTTTAAGTAATGCTACCGAGTAAACGAACCAGAGCCATTTGTTTCTCAAGTGTTTTTCGTTGTTGTAATAACATAAAATATACACCAAATAGCTTTGGAGAATTCTACTGCGGAGGCATGCCATTGCCAGATATAAATTCCGGTCCGTTATGGTTATGTAGACCCGACCCCGCTATCTTGAGCGTAAGTATCTATTGTTCTAACGGTTATTCCGAGCACGCTTAGTGTAGTATAAATATAGATGTTATCATCGGCGTCATCTAACAGTGGTTTGGCATAGTGCGCTGTTCCGGCGGGGTTGGTTCATAGGGAAAACCGATTTTAATTGAGTAGATTAAATATAACACGTTGCTGTTTTTGTAGCGGCAGAAAACAGATCCGACTGTCGAACAAGTAAAGGGGTGGCTATGGAGCTTTTTAGCCGTTAGAGAGAGCTATTTTAGTACCAAGATTTCACTAGAAGAAAGTTAGTTTATGTATAGAACAACAGATTCGATTCGGCTATACCTAATCGCCAAAGAACCAACCACTGATTAACTGACTTGTGGAGTCAGATAAATTACACTTTTACTACAAACAAAATAATAATATACGTTAATAATACGTTCCAAATATATATTAAATGCATATTTTTTCTAATGTTTTAGTCCTGGTGAATTGTTTCGTGATCTCGATATAGCTTGTATGGAAGCCGTAGCCGCTTTGCTGCGTGGACTGCCTTTGCAACCAGAGGAATCTGATCGTGGCGATTTGATGGACGCGAAGAGCGCACTATTCCTCAAGTATAACACATACACATAGAATCCACGATTATCAATTTAAAAAATCACTATTATTATGATTCTCTTTTATCTTGCAGATACTTTACGCTTTTCATGAATCTCCTAAACGACTGCATTGACAGCACTGAGGTGGAGAAGGAACTAAATAATCCACCACTGCTTCCACTACATCCGCCTGCTAATGGCAAATTGGGCGTGTTACGCTTTTCCACCATACAAGCAATGTCAAATCTGCTCGGCGCCAACATTGACTCGGGTCTGATGCATTCCATCGATCTTGGCTACAATCCAGATTTGCAGACACGCGCCGCTTTTATGGAAGTGCTAACACGCATCTTGAAACAAGGCACTGAATTTGATACGCTCGCTGAGACTGTGCTGGCCGATCGCTTCGAGCAGCTAGTCCAATTGGTTACTATGATCAGTGATAAGGGTGAGCTGCCTATAGCTATGGCCTTGGCTAATGTAGTGACCACTTCACAAATGGATGAATTGGCCCGCGTGCTGGTAACACTTTTCGATGCCAAACATCTGCTCTCACCACTCTTGTGGAACATGTTCTATCGCGAAGTGGAAATATCCGAATGTATGTCGACACTATTCCGCGGCAATTCGCTTGGCAGTAAAATAATGGCATTCTGCTTTAAAATTTACGGCGCAAATTATTTGCAAAACTTATTAGAGCCACTAATACGACCGCTGCTCGATGATCCGACCACTAGCTATGAAGTGGATCCAGCTAGGTAAGTAGTATTGATGTTGTAAATAATATTGAGTAGTAAATATTGCGATTGCCTGCAAATACACGCTTACAGACTTGAGCCCGGTGAAGACTTGGAATGCAATAAAGAGAACCTAATGTCACTCACCAGAGTCTTCTTTGAAGCGATACTCAATTCAGTGGATCGTTTTCCATCACAATTGCGCTCAATGTGTCACTGCCTCTATCAGGTGTTGAGCAAACGCTTTCCCACTGTCTTGCAAACCAATATCGGCGCAGTAGGCACAGTAATCTTCCTACGCTTTATAAATCCAGCTATTGGTGAGTATTTTCCATTCTTATTCTAAAAATTACTTATATTAATCATGCACTTACTCCACCCAACAGTGTCACCACAAGAACTCGGTATTGTTAATCGTCAAGTACCCGGTTCGGTGAAGCGCGGTCTAATGTTGATGTCGAAAATTTTACAAAACATCGCCAATCACATTGAATTCTCTAAAGAGCAGCATATGGTTTCATTCAATGATTTTCTGCGTGCACGCTTTGAACAGGGTCGACACTTTTTTGTACAGATCGCCTCGGATTGCGAGACTGCGGACCAGACATCGCACAGCATGAGTTTCATCTCAGATGCCAACGTTTTGGCCTTGCATCGCCTGCTATGGACTCATCAGGAGCGCATTGGTGACTATCTTTCCAGCAGTCGTGATCACAAAGCTGTGGGCAGACGTCCTTTCGACAAAATGGCCACATTGCTTGCCTATTTGGGGCCGCCCGAACACAAACCAGTGGACTCACAGTAAATATATAATTATAATTTATAAAACAAAAAAAAAAAAAACAGAATTGTTATTTATTATTCTATTAAGTTCTGTGCACTGCAGCATGATGTTCTCATCATATGCGCGGTGGAGCTCCATTGATCTGTCATCGATGAATTTCGAAGAAATGATGGTGAAACATCAAATGCACGAAAAGGAGGAATACAAAAGCATAAAATCCGTTAATATCTTCTATCAAGCGGGCACAAGTAAAGCTGGATTACCCGTGTTTTACTACATTGCAAGGCGTTACAAGTGAGTAGTGTGCGCTTTTGTTGCAAGTTAAGCAATTTATTTATAGTGGGTTTTAAGCACCCACAGCATGTTGTGCGGTGTTGTTGTTATTGTTTTAGCGGCGTAGAACTTTACGCGAATAATTGTGAGACATGCTGAGTTGACAAACATTGGTCGGATATATATCCGGTTGTCTTTCGGTTATTTAGACCCGACTGTTGCAAGAAGGGTTGGTGTACAAAGTAGTTTTTTTTTTTCTCCAACTGTTGTTAAAATTTTGATTCACCACACAAAATTATAATTGTTTTAAACCAGTGACAACAACATTACACTTTCGATTACAGAACGGCAAATTTCCAAAATTTTAAAGAAAGTTTAACTCAATTAATATATTGGACTAGAATTTTGTGAGGTTGTGTGAGAAAAATGATTTATAGAAATACACAAGAAGTTTTCCGGATATTTAACTTCGAGTGTGGCAACACTAACACCCATACCCTACCATTTCAATAAAGAACTCAATCTTTTTAAGAAAATTTGGTAATAATTAGAGATATCAATTAGAGATAGTAATAAATATACCAATTTCCGTCAACTCTGTTTTATTATACATGTGTATAGACGTCTTGAAATATTTGCTAATCTTAATATTACTTCTTTGTGAGAGCGCTTAGTTAGGAAATTGTTAATTCTTACTAATTTTTCAATTATCTATTGTAATTTTTAGAATTACCACTATATTTAGCAAATTAATTTTCACTTTTTTACCTTGTCACTTTCAGAATCGGTGATACGAATGGCGACTTACTGATCTATCATGTAATACTCACGGTCAAAGCATTCTGTCACTCGCCGTTCGAATTGCTCGTAGATTTCACCCACACCTGTTCGGATAATCGTTTTCGCACCGAATTTCTACAGAAATGGTTTCGTGTGCTGCCAACCGTTATCTTTGAAAATTTATGCACCATTTACATTTACAACTGTAATTCATGGGTGCGTGAATATACCAAATATCATGAACGCATACTAGCACCGATAAAGGTACGCCTTTATTTTATTATACAAAAAAAAAATATATATATCGATTTTGTAAATATGTTTCTCATCTCAACCACAGAGCGATCGGAAATTAGTGTTCATCGATTCGTCCAATAAACTCAATGAATACATCGACACCGAACAACAGAAACTGCCAGGCGCCACATTATCGCTGGATGAAGATCTCAAGGTATTCAATAATGCGCTCAAGCTTAGCCATAAAGATACCAAAGTTGCTATAAAAGTTGGACCAACTGCATTGCAAGTTACAGCAGTGGAGAAAACCAAAGTGCTGGGACACTCAGTATTGTTAAACGATGTCTATTATGCGTCTGAGATTGAGGAAGTTTGTCTAGTGGATGATAATCAGTTTACACTCTCCATAACGAATGAAAGCGGTCAGCTAAGCTTTATACACAACGATTGTGATAACATTGTACAGGCCATTATACATATACGTAATCGTTGGGAGTTAAGTCAACCTGAATCGGTGACGGTACATCAGAAGATACGCCCCAAAGATGTGCCCGGTACACTATTGAATATGGCGTTACTTAATCTAGGCACCTCTGATCCCACCTTACGTTTAGCTGCCTATAATTTACTCTGTTCGCTCACCGTATCGTTTGATTTGAAAATTGAAGGTCAACTATTGGAGGCACATGGTTTATGTATACCATCGAACAACACAATTTTCATCAAATCCATCAGTGAAAAATTAGCCACCAATGAGCCACATTTAACGCTCGAATTTCTAGAGGAATGTATACAGGGTTTCCAGCGTAGCACAATTGAATTGAAGCATTTATGCTTGGAATATATGACGCCATGGTTGAATAATCTACTGAAGTTTTGTAAATCCAACGATGATGCCAAAAAGCTGAAAGTCGCACAGATTTTAGATAAATTGATTTGTCTGACAATTGAACAGAAGGAGATGTATCCATCGGTACAGGCGAAAATTTGGGGCTCTATTGGTCGCATACCCGATCTAATCGATATGGTGCTGGATAATTTTCTACACAAATCGATTACATACGGTTTGGGTTCGCCACACGTGGAAATTATGGCCGATACGGCTGTAGCGCTCGCCTCTGCCAATGTGTTGTTGGTATCGAAGAAGATAATAACGCGCATGTGCCGCGTCTTGGATAAGACCTGCACCAATCCAACACAGTTTCTGGAGCAGCATATGATGTGGGATGATATCGCGATATTGACGCGTTTTCTACTCATGTTGTCTTTCAATAATTGTCTCGATGTCGTAACACATTTGCCATATCTATTTCATATTATCACGTTTTTGGTGAGTAATTATTTGAAGGGTTTTAAAATTGCGTTTGGGTTCCTTTATATTATATATATATATTTCCTAGCCTCAGTGTTTGTTTTTTTTTTTTTGTTGTAAGTAAATTCTTTCAAATGCTATGGAATTAGTGAGTGTTCCTGTCGAAGTCATTCAATGGAGTCTAGAGTAAAAGGCATTATCTATGAGGATTCTTCTGCAATATGCCGGTCGTTCATATTAGCAAAGTTTTAGATTACGTTCTCACGACGCTCTTGGATACGTAACTGATTGGATATATATCCGGACAAAAATAACAAATCGGCAGCATTCCTCAAATAGGATATTCGGAAAAAAAATGTTTTCGTTTGCTTTGGGAAGCGGTCTTTCGCAGGGTTTCTTTCTATCTTTTCTTTTTTTTTGTTATGCGGAATAAAGGAGTATAGTATCGATAATTATACCTAGTAACTACGGGATGTTTACAGAAAACATTTCATCTAGTATGGATTTGTATACTCAGTTAGTTACGCTCAACATAGTGTAGTCCTCAGTATATGGTACCAAAAGTATATGGTAAAATCAGAAAAATACTCCATACTGTTGAGTTCAATCTTAAGTTTTTCTAAGCTTAGATGTTAGATCTCGAAGCTCTACTGGCAACTGGTACCGAGGAATTTGAATATTTAGCTCAACCTCGGCCGTAGTGATACATATAGTGATATATCAAAACAAATTCTATCAAAAGTATTTATTCGGAAGAAGGCCTTGTTCACATAATCGAGTTTTTAGAATGAAATCTACTTGTTTTCAACTTTTTTTCGCCCAATGAAATCTTTTATTTTTTCCACTTTATTTTGTATTCATTTTATATATTAATCTCAACTTAAACTTATATAAAGCGAGTTCTGATCATTTCTCCACTCTCACTCACCCTACTAGATCTGCTCCGGTTCGGTGACAATGCGTGCCTCCATACACGGTCTCGTTGTTAACATCATACACTCGCTAACTACTTGCACTAAACCGACTTTCTCTGAGAATGCAAAGCGTGTGCTCCGTCTAGCGCTCGAAGAATTTTCCCTGAACAAATTCTATGCTCTATTTGGTATAAGCAAAGTCAAATCGGCTGCTGTTACAGCCTTTCGCTCGAGCTATCGTCATCCATCCGACAGATGGTTGGGCAATGAGCGTGTTTGTCAAATGTTACCAGCTGATATTGAACGAATAACATTGCCCTCATTGGAGGAGGTGGTCGATGCATTGTCGGAAATAATGTCTGTTTGCATGCCCGACGTACCGGATTGCCAATGGCTGGAGACGTGGACAACATTGTCGCGCAGTTTCGCCTTCTGTTACAATCCAGCGTTGGAACCACGCGCCCTCATCGTTTACGGTTGCATTAGTAAAAGCATAACCGATCAGGAGGTGAAACAGTTGTTGCGTATTTTGGTAAAAGCGCTGGAATCATTCAACGACATTACACTAATCGAGGCTATCGTATTGTGTTTAACGCGAATACAACCACTACTGAGACCTGTTAGTTATAAATTTGTTTCATTTCTTATCAAAATATTTAACATATTTTATACTTATCCTTCGCAGGAGTCGCCCATACATCGCGCCCTATTCTGGGTTGCTATCTCTGTACTGCAGCTGGACGAAGTATCCTTGTATGATGCCGGTTTGGCGTTTCTCGAACAAAATCTGCATACACTTGAACGTCAAGGTTGCTTCGATCACGAGAGTGTCGCCGATGTTATGATGCGTACACGCGAAAAACTTGAGTGGCACTTTAAACAGCTGGACCATGCCGTTGGCTTATCATTTCGCAGCAATTTCCATTTTGCACTCGTCGGTCACTTATTAAAAGTATTATTATTTTTTGTGCTTTGCGATTTGATATTATGTGACACTATTTTATTTGTTTTGTTTTTTGTCTTTTCAAGGGCTTTCGTCATCCCACACCTTCAACCGTCTTTCGCACATCACGCATACTCGGCACCCTGTTGAGTCTTGTCGCCAAACCTTTTCATCGCGACAAATTCGAAGTGACATCTGATAACGTTGCCTATTTGACGGCTTTGGTAGCAGTTTCCGAGGAGGTTCGCTCACGTTGTCACGTCAAACATGCCATACCGCGTTGGACCACCGATTTAAGTATTATGGAAAATGGCGAAACGATTTTTTATGGCAATCAGAATGTAAATGATGCGCACTTATCTAATTTTTAATACAGTTATCTATAAGACTACCGTTATATGTATTTTGTAGACGCTTGGCATGTCACTACCTCGTCGCCAAAAGTCGTGGGATATTCTTGATCAATCGGCTTTACAGTTTGCGCGTCATCACAAGGGGCCCGCTCATCAGGTAAGCTACTATCATATGTGTGTGTTTTTATTCAATCTAAGTAAAAACAATTTTTTTTTTTAACTATTAACTATACTATTCAACCTACATATTTTTCCATTTTTTTTTTTTGTTTCCAACCAGTGGTCGGCATTTCGTAACATAATTATGTTAGCTCTTGTTTACTTAAGTTCAATCGTTTAATCGTTAACGAGATGGTCACGAACGAACATTACCCATAGCTACGCTGACCAAGAAAAAAATTCACAAAGTTCCTACTGAGTTTAGAGTTTATGCTCTAAGTACAGTCATAGTTCTTCTAATACCGACCACTGTTTTAAATGCAGGATGCGTGCAAGCCATTTTAGAAAACTTTTCAGGGGCTTAGTAAAATCGCTGAAATGGTAGAATTTAGATATTTACAACAACAACAGTTATGATCACAATGGAACAAAATTAGGGTAGTATATTACCATACATTCCCGTATATTGTGTTCAACGGCATTTTTCGCCATTTCAGGAAGGAGGAATTATTTGTTCAAACAGTTGTTAAACTCCTTTCAGAACTCTCCTGAGCTTCAAAATCGCGCCACAGCTTATGCCAGACACTGAGCACAAGTTGATTTAGTACACTTGAGTAAAAGCTTGATCTGGAAGAAATAATCTTTGGTACTTATGGTGCTCCATGCCGCTTCTATGATTTATGAAATTTTTTGGCGCTATTGGTAGCAGTACTTAGCTGTACCGCGTCAACTATAACAATATTTAAAGACTTCTTCATAATATCTCTAAATATTTTCTAAAATAGTCTTTGGCCTACTCCTTCAATGCACTCAAAAACCATTGGTATTACTCTTTGTATTGTCCTTTGTAGTGGAAGCTGCAACTTGCGCATAACTCTTCAGTACTACTTTAAAAATTAAGCACATGTTTAAAGCTTTAAAGCTGTTCGGTTTCAGATGTCAATCCTTACTCTTTACGAAATTGAAAATATTTAGTTTGTCACTCAAATTATCTCCCCAAAATGTACTTCCTTAGAAATATTTCACGTCTCTGATTACCGAAAGATTTAAACGTTTCAGCATCCTCTTCCGGTTTAGCAGTCCATGGAAGTCCATGGAAAGTACACTAATGAGCTACCTTTCGCGTTTTTACACACATTCTTCGTCCATGACTTCGTCCACTTTTTCGTGAATTTTTTTTCCGACTCACTTAATTGTGCGCGTTTCATCCTGCATATTATTCAGTTTAGTAGTAGAAATAATTCGTAATATTCATGTAATTTTCTGTATTCATTGAATTAAATCAAGTATAAATCACGTAAAGTAAAATTGATTGAAATCTCTATTTTCTCTATTTTTATGTTGAAAAATATATATGCGTTACGTAATCAAAACCAAAAAATACATGTTAAATTAATGCCTGCTAATTAATTGGTGCTTGCATTACATAATCGTAATAAATCGTGTACTCAATACAATTACTGATATGTTCAACGTGTTGTTACTTATGATTTACAATAAAATCGATTTTAATTTCGATCATTTAAATAACAATATTTATATAAAAAAAAAAAAAAAAAACTATATACTGAAATCAATTGCCCCCCAAAATATTAATTCTCTTATCATTTCTTTGTTTTGACTAACTTTAAAATGGCTGTTTTAAACCACCAACCAACCAACCAATCAACTGCATGCGTCTCCTTTTCTCTCTCACAAACCCAATTGATGATGTCCATTTAAACTTGCCTTTGGAATTTATTTGTGATTAAACATTTATAATTTATACTCGTAACTTTATGGTGGCTGCCTATATTTGGGTATTATATACGTTTTTTATTTGGAAAACTATCATGCGTATGGATATGAAACTTTATGAAAAAAAAAAAAACAAAAACAAAAACAAAAACAATCGCCTAGAAGAATGCCAAAGTTTTGTTTAAGACACAACGCTCTTTTTCGGTGCCAACAACAAAAGAACCGAATAATAAGAGCACTATCGAAGAACGCCAGGTATTACCTATTGTGCTCTCTTCTATTACTTACTACTAGCTCTATTAGCTATTGCTCGTCCTTTTCTTATTCTCTCATGAGACCTGCTCTTCTAACTTTTTAGTTGTAATTAACTTCTTTTTTTTGTATGAAATTTTAATTTTTTCTATAAATGTTCGTGAATGTTTGAGCAGCACACAACACTCTTTGTACAGCACTTGATTTATCGTGTTAAACACCACTCCCTACATATCTATGCACATACAATAAAAGTACTGAATGAAAGAACAAACTATAAATGTACTAGAATTATGTTAGAACAAAAACTCAGATTATTCCAAAAGCGCACACTTGTCCTTACAAGCACCTCTTTGTCGTTTTCCTGGCACTCTCACAAATATTAATTAGAAAAAGTTTTGATTTAATGTTAATTAAAATTTTTTTTGTGCGAATTAAATTCGAATGGCTTAAGATTCGGTGTTTTATTACTAAAAATGCTTGTTCCTAGTTTACGTTGAATAAGATTTAGAAGATAATGCAAATTTGTTGCGTAAATAATTGACTTCATTTTGCTTCACTAGTAACAGTTATGATTCCCAAAAATTTATTTAAAATTGCTTAGATTTAATTAATAGTTTATCTATCAAATTAATAGTTTGATAGATTAGAATTAATTAATTTGTGTACTTTAATATATCACTGTTTTTTTATCAGAGATTTTAATTGAATTTGTAAATAAAATTCTTTTTTAAGCAATGTAATTTAAATTCGTAAAACAAAGAATGATATTTGCGGAATTATCGTCGATTTATTTGTTTATATAAATTTTTTGGTTTCATTTTATTTTATTTGTTGTTATTGTTTGTTATTATTTTTAAATATTTTTTATTGCAATTTATGAAAGTTATATATTTTTTATTTTATTCTGTTTAGGGACGTTTATTTGTTAGATTTTATTCAATTACATTAAAATAATTTTTTTCATTGTTAGTATTATATTATGTTATAAAAGTTGTATAATTCTTTTATTAATTTATTCAGTTTAGTGATGTGTATTTCTGCTTTATATGCTATAATTTATTATATTTTATTTATGTATCCATTTTTAATAACGTTTTTTATTTTTCGCTTTTAATGTATGTTTTATTTGGTTACTAAATTATAATTTTTTTGTTGTTTCTTTCTATTTTGTTGTCTGTTTTTAAGTTAATTCTTTTTTAACGTGTAATGAAGTTTTTTCTTTTTAATGTTAATTTATTATTTAATTTTTATTTTATTTTTATCTTTATTTATTTATTTATTTTTTTTCTATCTTTATTTATTTATTTTTATTTATTATTATTTTATTTTTTTTTTTTTATTCATTATTATTTCTTTCAATTTATTATTTTTTATTTTATAGTATTTCAGTTTTTTGTTTTTTGTTTATTTTTTTTTGTTTTTTGTTATTTTTTATTTTGTTTATTACCATTTATTTTTAATTGTTTTTGTTTTATAATTTGTAATAATTTTTGTATATTATTTTGCATTTTTGATTAATTTTCCATTATTTCAGTTGTCTCTATTATTTTAATTGTGATTTTCTTGTATTGCTTGCTTCGCATGTCTATATAGCTAAATATGCACCCTAAATTCCGGAAAAATCCAGCCCAAACCTTGACAAAATTAATTTTTTATTTAGATAAATACTTCCACAACTAACAAATGCCAATATAAAATTTTATTCCTTCTTCAGGAGCGTGGTTCGCGTTCATCTGTCTCCAATGAGTCTAATGTACTATTGGATCCCGAAGTGCTCTCCGATTTGTCCACACAAGCGCTAGTATTAACCGTTTTGGCCACATTGGTGAAATATTCAACAGACGAGAATGAGACGCGTGTACTCTATCAGTATCTGGCCGAGGGTTCGGTCGTATTCCCCAAAGTGTTTCCAGTCATGTAAGAAGTGATTCAAATAATTACAAATTTTTTAATTATTAAATGTATTTACTACCTTAAATGTAATACTACCCACTTTTGACTATAACCAGACACTCACTGCTGGACCAGAAGATTAACAATATACTATCGGTCTCACACGACCAAGTCGTTTTGAATTCAGTACAAAGCATCATACAAAATATGCTCGCCAGCGAGGATCCTTCACAGCAGCAATTGCATTTCCTACAAAGTTGCGGCTTTGGTGGACTCTGGCGGTTCGCTGGACCCTTTACAAAAGTATTGGCGCTTATTTCGTTTCTTTAATACTCATGTAATAATTGAATATAATTTTATTTTTTCACCACCCCTAGTACACAATGATGGGCGAATCATCTGAATTGTTCGTCAACTGTTTGGAGGCCATGGTTGAAACATGCCTGCCAGGTGATGAGACTGTACCGGTGCCGCCATCACCACGTCCATACAATTTGAGTTCGAGCCTCAGCAGTCTTACCTTAGGCTCACCAACTGATAAAGGTAAATTCCACAACATAACATATTTGCTCTTCGATAATAAGTTGAAAATAATTTAGTACAATTTCGAATTTAGTCAGTACATTACGCATAGTTTTTTTTTTTTTTGTTTTTTACATATATAGTGCCTCAAAATCGTTGCGTAACTTAGTTGAGTTCTATTAGAAACTAACGCCATAGTAATTGCGCGCCCAGTTGTGCACACAGTTATAAAGCTTTTTCTAACACTAACCTATTGAATGCGTCGTAGATACACTGCATTGCGCGGCAAATATTTTGTAGTTGAGAGATTTGCTTTTCTTTTTTTCAACTCTACACAAACACACACACTCCTAATAATATACTAAGCATGTGCAAAAAGGCACGTAATTACAATTAAAAATCTAAACATCAAAGAGAATATCATGAATGGCGATTTTTCTCAACACAAAATAAAAAAAAAAATTATGCGCATATATATTATTAACATATGTATTATCAGCATAAAATAGAAAATATTAAATGCATATATATTACTAAAGAAGCCTAAAAACCGAAAACAGTTAAATATTTTATAGTACAGTTATTAAAAGCAAAATATGAACTCACCTTCACATTAAATTCTTGCGAATAGTTCTTATAAATTCATATTCTTCACATATTTTTTTTTTTTTAATACCGACATAAATGCATGGATTTTTTTGTTTTTGTTTAATTCACCCATATTCGGTCCACATGAAACACCAGTGGGTACGTATGTATAAATATAATTATTTTTGAAAGATTTTCAGTTGATAAATTACATCGGCCTAACTGAAAGAACGCGCCAAAAAAAAAAATGAAAGTCTGTCCTTGGCTTAGAGTACAAACCTTAACTAGAGTGCTGTCAAACTTTCTTGGCATTCCAGTCAATCATCCTTAAGTAATTGATTTCAAAGTAACCTCTGCTATTTTTGTTTAAAATGCAAAAAACTTATTTTCGTGTTTTGATAAAACTTTGTTAGTCCAATCGGTAGTTCGCTGAATGATTGTTGGCCGGTAAAAGTGATGCAAAGCGCCCGAAAATACAAGAATCTTCTGACAAGGTTGTAGCCAGTATTTTTTGGGATTCACATGGAATTATTTTCAGGGACTACCTCAAACAAAAACAACAGCAACTTGATAAAATGTTCATTAAACATTATTAATGCGCGCTAATGGACTGATTAGTCTCAGTACTTTACAGCCCATGTAGTACAAATAGCCTTGAAAACTGGTACATTCTTTATTTATTCACATAACTGTAAATTTCGATTATATCTCTTGTTCCGAATAACCTGAAAGAAATTCATACTAAAATATCACAACAGCTGCAATATTGATAGGCGATAGCCATAGAAACTTAGATAAAAAACTGCAATTATATGACCGAAATATACCACCAAACCAATTTACTCCTTACGGAAAAAATAACTGTTAACAAATATAAATTGACGTTGTTTCGGTATACATATTTGTATATTTTTTTAAAACATATATGTAGTTTGTATATTGTACCGGATTAAATCCCAGAAATGATTCCCTGCTTGCTACTAATTTTTTTACATGTGAATTTTTATTCCCTAATTGCCTTTTGTCGCCCTTTCCGTATGAATTCAAATCACTTGAAAGATATGTTTCAAAATTTGATGCTTTCACGGGAAAAAATTACGCCAAGGAATGCCAGACACCCAACTGACTGTTGTTGCTTGAAGCCCAGAGAACGGGTGGTTTCAATAAGCTGAGTCCATACAGCTTCTGGTGTTATATGGGTTAGGTTCGGATTGTAGAGTATATTCGAGAAGAGTATCATCATCGTCTTCTGCTGTCATTACAGTAATAGTTTAGGACATCAGCATGTAAAAAATGTAGGTCACACTTAAGATGTACTTTGCAAGGACATCAGCATAGTCCTGTGAATTAAAAAAAAAAAGGCCCCATTCTATAAGTTTTGCTAATGCCTTCCTGATACATATGATGTTAGGTGAATGGAAATGTCGATTGTTGTTTTTCTAAAATTGCCAATTGAATGGGGATGTATAAAAGTGGGATGTATGTTTTTGTAAAAGCAAGAAACTGCTGAAGGAAGAACTGAAAAGGAACATTACCTCTGCTCACCTGAAAGGATGAATATTTTCCGATCAACTTGACTAAATCTTCGTCTATATCGAAATAATACGAACACACTTGTGTAAATCATAAATCGGCGTTTTCCAAACGCTATGGATTAGTGTAAATCCGAAATATGATCTCAATTTATCACAAGATCAGTTTTCCATGTGAAGGTCACATTTTTCTTTTCATTCGTTTATGGACCTGAACTATTCTCATTTCGTGCTCTTGGAATAATATCGATGTATTTGCATCCACATTTTTAGTAGCTTAACTGTAAAATGTAAAACTTATTACGATCACTTTCACGTTACACTATCACACTTGAAAGCCTATATATATACACACATATGTACATATATTACATATTACATATGATAGTAAAAAATTATGTTGCAATTGCTTATGAATTTTTCCCCTCCAATATTTTTCTTTCAATATCCGTAGCATTCTCATCGGAATCATTAGATCATGATACTTTTGGCGGCAGTGTTAGTTCCCTGCGCCGCGCTTCATGCAGCAAAGCACGCGTTAAACATCGAATTACCGATAGTCCAGCACATTAGTTATTGTTAAACCAAAGCAAAGCATCAACAGTTAGGCACAGCCAAAGAAAAAATATATACTATATATATAAAAGAATGAATATATATTAACACTCATAAGCTAAGCACATTTAAAACCATTTAATCATCATATAAACTTTTACATATTCCATAGAAGCAGAGTTTAACCTAAAAAAAATTAATATTTTTGGAATTTTCGGCAGCAAGCATTGAAAATTATACATTTATAACAACTACATTAAATAATAATATAAGCAAGCTGTTCAACTAGAATTCAACTAATGCAAGCTTTTAATTTGCCAACAAATTGTCACAAGCTTCACTTTTTTAATTTAATTGTCGCACATACTTACAGAAATAATGTTATTTTATAGGTTGCATAGTTAGCAGAGCTAAGAAAAATTTATGAAATGAAAAAAACCAATACCGCCAATAATCGCCCTCATACTTAAGAGACGCTCACGGCTTCCAGCCGTTTTGCAATTAAAAAGTTCAAATTTGTAAAACATACTTGTTGTATGATTGCCAAATATGGCATGTACTTACATATATTTATATATTTAGCAAATTAATTGTAATAATTAACTAAACAATTGTTGAATTTGAAATTAATGCTTGCTAAGTATTAACAGTACAAAGAATGTTGTTGGTATAGTTGCAATAGATACATACACAATTGAAGCTCAGTTCTCTTTTAAGCGAGCAGCAAAAGAACACTCGCTAGAGTTAGAAATAAAAAATCTATAAATTAGAAGCCCGTCAACCAACAAAATAAATAATGTCTACAGGTTTTTCTTTCATTCCACAATAATGATTTGAAGTTTTCCCAATCCACCGGTTTTTTTTTTTTTATCTTAACCCACTAAAGAGCACATTTTTGTATAGAATTATCGTTAAATATATCTTTGAAGCTGTTTCACGATCACACTTAATTCGTGAATTTTATCGATAATTTTTGACTAATTGCCAAAGCCATTTCCAATCTGTTGAAAACGACAATTACGATTTCTTCTGGACTTTAACAAACCCTTTTTTTTAGCGTAAAAATAAACAATCCAGCTTTTTTTTTCTTTTTTTTTTTTGTAAAAATTAACAATCCAACTTTGTTTTGTTTATAAAAATTAACAAACTTTGCAATTTCAAAGGTTACCTATGAATAAAAAATAGATTTTACAATGTAAAGGTACTCTCTGATTCTCTTTGGTAATTTTTTTATTTTGCCCTGCTTTATTTTAAAAACTTCTGTAGCCAAATTGTGACCTTAAAAATCTGTTAAACCTGTTAAATCCTCCCCAAGAGTAGGTAAAATCAAAACGTCAGACGGACAAAATGCTGTCAAATAGAGATTTCGCTGTTTACAATTGAGGCGGCAAACTTCCGTACATTGTAGTACATTAAAATTATTTTATGGCAGTTCTCGAATTTAAACAAATAAAACAAGCCCATAATGTGTATTACCCTAACTTGTTTAAAACTTGACAGCAGTGAGCTAACAGCTGATATTTGACAGACGCATTGTGGCATTTACGGTATTCGGAGTTCAAGTAAAAAGGTCACACCGTAATTTTAGAAAAATGCATAAAAATGTTGAACAATTACAGCGATAATTTTTGATTAAAAAAGCTCTCCATTTCGTCATATTGATATTTAACTTTTAGAGTGTAATTTAGTTGAATTTTTAAAAACCTTTTTGAGCCGCCAACAAGTATGCTATGTGCAAAAATTTTTGATATTTCAAATATTTACTTCCAAATTAAAAGTAATTAAACATCAAAACATTAAGGCTCGCCAAGATGCAAAAGTATTAAACTAAATAAAAAATAAGAGATTTTATAATTAGAAGCTCACACGCACGCGCTCACACAACGAACTAAGAAAGGGGGAGAGAAAGAGAGGGAGAGAGGCAATGATTGCGAGGGCGCTAAGTTTGGTAAGCGGCAACAAAATTTTAATTCTATTAAGTAAAATGTTTCTTCAGTACTCTGTACTATAAAGATTTCTTAATTTTTTACTTCTAAATGCTTGTGCTTCTTTTGCCTTGCACTGCAACTATAACTCTACAAAAACTTGCCTACATCTATTCTCATACAATGCTTAATTTCTTGCTTTCAATATTAGCTGACAATTAAAAAAAAATGATTTTTGGTTTTTTGTAAGCTAAAGGAGACTATTGAGTTGTTGAGCTACTTTTTGCACGCAGTGTTGCATGTGTTTTAGTTTTTGTCTATTTATTTATTTTTACCTTTTATTCTAAAAAACTTCAATGAAAATTTGTTTTTGTAATTCTGCATGCGCCTGGAAATAAAACAACATATATTTACACACATATAATATTAGTTTGCATATATTGTGAATAATTCCCAAAACAAAAAATATTTAGTCAAGTTAAATCGAGTTGTATTTATTTTTATTTTTAATTTTTTTAATTTTATTACTATTTTTTTCTTTTCTAACTTTGCCATATTCCATAACGTGGTTCTTAAAAGCAATTAAGAAAATATTTTTCAGTTTCATTCCCTCATTTGGCAATACCACTGTCAATTATAGCACATAGAGATTCGAAATTGTTAAGGCATCCCAGCCGGCCTCCCAATGAAGTTTGAAAAATTTGTAATTCGTCCTTTTTTTTTAATTTTTTTAACCGATCTGTAATTTTGTATAATATTGGTCCTTATTGGCTGCTTTTATTATATTTGTATAGTCGTAGGATATGAGATCTAGTATATCAGACGTAAAAAATCAATTCTCCAGCATTTTTGGGCCAACCTAGTAGTCCTATATTATGTATATAATCTGTCCTATATATATCTATCCTCGTCCTATATCATATATATATGATAATATATATAATAAGGTTCAAAAACTAGATAGACTACTACGGATCCATACACGTTTGTCCAAAATATATCTGCCACACATAAATAGCCCTCGTAATCACAAAATTATGACCAATCAATGAAATATTTCGCATTACTGTATATAGTCTGGAGTTATGATCACATTGTGAGTGGATCTAGAACAGAACTAGTAGCCCCATTCCAGCTTTCGGTACGCCTTACATACTGCCCTCTAAGACAATACGAGTCCGGATATATATGTAAGAGTAATAGTATAAGGTTGTTAGATATTTACCCAAACTCCTAATCGAGTTTGTGGTATGCATCTTAATGTTATCCGAGAAAATTTAACTTGGTTAATTTTTATGAGAAGTATGCTCTGAAATTTAATTCTTTCTGCAGATTTAGTTTTTTTCTATAAATTTGATTTTCCCACCAAATTTTGTATAATAATGTGTCCAGTTATTTGCTAAGGATCTGCGGTCCAGTATAGTTCACTCTCAATCTATATTATTCGAAATTGCCTTTTAAAATTTAAATGATATATGCATGTGTATGGTCTGGGTTCTGTTATTTTCTAATTCCGATAAAAATTTGGTCCACAATTTTGAAAAATAAGAGCTATCAAATAATAATGTTATATTATATAAGGTGGCAACGCCACTTTGCAAATTTGTTATAAATTGTTCGTATAAAATAGTTTTTCATTTCCGATTTGAACACTTTCACACATTTGATACTATTTATTGTATCTATATGTATTACTATGTTTTGGTAATTTCTATGTATCTTTAATGCTTTGTGTTTCTTGAACTGAATTGCTACTCCAATCTACTAAAAGTCAAAAATTTTAATTCTGCTTTTATATACTAATCATTAAGTCTTCTCCCAACTCTTTTCAGCTGCATGAATAACAACCAGCCAACGCGGCCGACATACAACATTATTCGCGCGTGTATTTCGTTTTCTAAATTTCTTCAAAAAATGTTTTTAAAACCTGAAAAGTTTTGACGACACACACAAAAAGGGTTGAACCTAAACGGCCAACACAAAATCCAGAAAGGGTGCGAACAAAGTAAGTCCAGATTTTAATTTTATAGACAAGATAGAGAGAAAAAACAAAAAGAAAGTATATTAAGCAAGAACTGAGAGTAGCGTATCGGTGAAGCGCCATGAATGTGCCAAGGAAATGAAGCTCACAGTGCCATTTATATAACACATGTATGTGTGTATGTAACTGTGTTGGAAGTTTGATTTCCGCTTAAATGTAGGGTTAGGGTAGAAAGATTTTGACCGGCAAGCGAAGAAATTGCACAACTTAACCACCAGCATCGAATTTAGTTGTAATATCAATAATAAAGTTAAAAGCAAAACTCAAATTAAAACTAAATCTAGAAAAGTAAAAAGGATATGAAAATAATAATACAAAAAGTACTCATGCATTACATTCACCCGCAATTGTGTTTGTGTTTGTGTGAAAAAACTAACCGAAACTAACCGAAAAATGAAAGAAAAACATATTTTAATATGTGTGTTCGTGTATAGTCAGTGCGCTTGTATTTGTGTGCTAGTTTAAAAAAGTATTTGCACTTGCATGTGGGCGTCATGTCATGCTTTGAATGTATCTAACGCTTTTTTTTTTGTTTTTGCTATACATTTAACTTGTAAGCTTTTAAAGTTACTATTTCAAATTACTTATGTACAATATATTCATCATCGGTGTGGTCTTACTTATGCACACTAACAAATTCCTAAGCACAACTAGATATCATAAATTTATTGCGTTTAATCGGAAATTAGAAAAAAAAAAGACAAAAATATAAAAAAAAATGAAAGTCCAACTGGAAGTATTGCTCAGGGTTCAATATTTTCAACGTGAATGTACAATTCTTGATAGTATAGTGACAACTGATTTACCAGTCATGATTGTCATAGAATTTCCGTCTAAAAACTGCCACCCCACACAACACCCCCTGGAACGTGATTCCACGTAGTCCATCACACCTGAACCAATTATCAATCAAAGAAAGCTCTACCGAAAAAAGTGCTATAAAACTATTTAAATTTCATCCTCCCCTGAAGCAGTTCACTGGTCTCATTCCACAACTTGGACTCGAACCACTCCTCCTTTACTGCCCACTAGACCGGCCCACTAGATGCAACTTCCAGTTGGAATCTCATATGCATACAACAAAACAAATATCTTCTTGATATTTATGCGATTAAACTAAGTAAAAATTTTAAAAAAGGAAACTAGCACATTTTACATAAAAAATTCTAACTCGCGTCACATACAAAATCGTTAAGTTCCTGCACCATATCTACTTACATATACTCGTACCTACTTAACATAAATACTACTAAAAAGCTTCTCTAGCTGCAAACTGAACTACTTATTATTACATTTATGCAATAATTTATTTACGAATCTTACAATTTCATTGTATACAATTTTATAAGGTTATTTGTTAAATTTTTTATATGCCTTATTTAGTGTTGTACTTTTTACCAAATTTACAGGGTTGTAATCTTGCATCACAAAAAAAAATTATTTCTCCAAATTGGTTGCTAAAAGTAATAAGATTTTTCCTTTCGGGAAAATGCGAAATTTATATTTGTGACGACATTATTTAAATTTTTTATATATTTTATTAGTCTAGAGCTCTTCCAGAGAGTCGTCATTCGATTTAAAACTAAAATGAATCTCCTTATCCCCAATTTATCACTATTAGCGTCACACCTGTTACTGTTGTTGTAACGGTAAATTTGAAACATATTTGGGGGAGACCAAATTAATTGGCATTAATATAATCTGACGGGAGGTCCAAGAAACGGACTGTTTGAACGGGATCGGATCATAGCGAGAAGGTTAACCCACGCATATAACATACTCACAGAGCATGCAAAGAAATGGTTAGTGAGCGCCACACCTCGAAGTTTTTACTGTCATCATAGTCAACGATCAGCTGCTTTATGATTTCGAAGGGTACCTCTGGATTTACTTTTTCAGCTGGTATCACTATTTTATTAATTTCTTACTGTCGAATTCAGCTACACTCTTACCCATACAATTTATGAACTTTAACATGTCGAAATTGATTTCGAACTCATCGCTGTGGATCCTGCGAACACTTTCCCTTGTTTTAATTTTTTCGAAATAATGGATTCTGTGTTATTTGATTCCTGATAGATTTGAATAGGATGAAGTATCAGAATCAAAATATGAGTGGTTTATCCTTTTCTCTTTAGATTTCTGATGGCTCCTGGACCCACACGCGAATCTTTTTAGCTCTAGATCAGGCTCAAGCTCAAGTTTCACAAGACCCAAGCATGGCATGGTGTTGTGCAAAACTTCTTCTAAACTCTGCTGAGTTTCTTGTGGATGTACGGTTGAGTTTTCTGCATGGTTTGTCTTATTGTTGAAAGCGAGATTTCTACCGGGCCGACTACCACAGTTGTTTGTGGGTGAAATTTTTTACCATCGTTATTGGGGTGGTTTTTGGGCTATAGGCCTAGATGGTGCGATTTGTGGGTGCTGTCCGTATTACTGGTATTGGTAAAGTCTTGGTGGGACTGGAGGTTTCTGTCTATAAATTGAATATTGCGTGCAGCAGGTATAGGTTTGGAATTCTGGTTCCTGAAGTTGCCTGTTTCACCTTTATTTACGGCGTGGTTTGCACGAAAAGTTTGATTCTCCAATTTCAAACACAAATGTAGTACTGAAGATAAATCTACCGGTTCTTTGATTCCTAATAGACGGGGCAGGTCACCTGGCAACCCTCGCACAAAAGTGTCTAGAGCTTTGTCTCTACATTTTTGTCAATAATTGTTCCGCTTCTCTTTCTAATTCCATACAACCAATTTTATTTAATATGAGGGATAAATGTTTATAAACTCCTTGGTGGAATTCTGCCACTGATTGATTAGAGGATTGAACTAACATAGTCATTTGGTATTCAAGAGTCTTAATGTCGCGTTTGTCCGCGTAATTAAGTGTTAGACACTTGAAAATTGCTGACCAATTAAGTGGGAGTACTGTAAGATTCCAATGCCATATCGGCATGCCCTATTATTTTATTGCGTATAGTATGTAAGATGCCATAGTACTTTGGTGTACCTTTATAAGCGCTATACGCCTCTAATACCCGATCTACAGTCTTTTTCCAGGAACTGAATTCTGATGGGTCGCCTGAAAATTCGCGTATTGTTTTTACTATATCTAGTATCCTATCGAGGTCACCTAAATTCCTAGCATGCTCTCGTGCAATCACCTGATTGGCTACATTGGCAAATTCTTCCGGTGAATTCTGTCGCCTTAATAACATTGGCAACTGTTCCGTTACAATTTCACTAATCGTGGCTGCCAGAGCAGCTCGGTCTACATTTTCGACCATATTTATGTTTTATGCTTGTTCTTCCTGGCGTTATCTTATGGATTCTGCACTAAGTATTGAATGCCTGATTAAGTTATTTTGATTGGCCATAAAGCAAACACGGAATTACTAATTCCGTGACGATTCAGAGAACGTCTAATTATTAAAAAAATAAAAATTATGGGGTTTATATCACAATAGTAAAATAGTATTACCTCACATATGGTTTAATAGTAATTAATTATTTAATATAATCTACACGATTCTGATTATATTATTGGTTATTTCTTATACTTCGGAATTTTTATATCAATTATCGTCTTATCGGTAATAATAGTTTCAATTATTCAGCAATTAATAAATTGGTCTTTTGTTTTAAATCTTTAACAATTCTCTTATTTACTAACTTACATTAAGGTAGTTGATGTGGCCACGCTCGCTGACCGTCCGGATGTCATCCCTTTTAGTCTCTATCTTACTCAGGATCCTGCGACTCGTACTGCTGCGGAGCTAACCTGCGGACGAACCTGACAGGATGTGTGGTCCACCGATGAGATTTTTGAACTCAAATTAAGAGTTTTACGGAACGAAACGGATTTTTTCTTTTTAATCCGTGAGTTGCACGTTCCGCGATTTAACCGATTGCTGGAAATGTAATTGCACGTCGCGAACTTACACACTGTTTTGCGGTATTGTTTCACGTACCGCTCCCTGCTAGGGCGCCAGTTAATTTTATTCACGCGGTGAATAAATAAAAAAAAAAAAAAAAATTGATTTGGGGTTTTATAAACCTTTATTAAACAAATCCAAATAGCAACTGAAAGTTCTTACACTAAAGCTAGCCCTATATATCTGTGTATATATATAATTTAGCTTACGTTGCTTTATTCTTATGTGTGCGCTTCTCGGTCTTCTTGGAAGCGCTTTGGTGTCTTATTGCTACTTGCTGGCAACTCGGCGCGTGCAGGAAGTTGGGCAGACGCTGAACTTGCATTTTGTCATAGCTATTTGCATTTCGTTAAAATTTTTGTTGTTAACTTACATATTACAGGGATAATGGAAATAATAAGATGTGGTATACAAATTTAATATTTAAGTTATTTCCTCAATTTGTACATTATCTTCAATTGGAGGTATAGGTGCAGCGGATATTATGGCTTTATGGTAACTGAAGTATGAAACATATGTTCGTGATTCTAAATGGTGTAGATTTCTGGAGAATATAGCATCAATTGTTGTTCCTGATTTAGTCGTGGCAATTCTCCGGTCGTTATTCATATCTAAACTAAATTTTTCACGAAGAAATTGAAGTAGTGCCACGGACGCATCCTTTGCGAAATTTACATTAAAATCACCACCGAGAAACAATTGTATGTGATCGTCACCCCAGCCGAGGAGAGTAGCACTGCCATGAGTGTACATAAGCAACGAACTCTGTATGAAATACATGATATCCTCTAGATTTTGATTAGGAGATATGTAGATCGTTGCGATGACAATTTCTTTTCCATTTGATAATTTACATTTACTCAAGCTGATATCGCCAATTTCAGGCAAACTCACTGTACGTGCAATGGAACTTTTTGCACTCATATAAAAATGTTGAGTGCCAATGTTTAATAGATGCAATAGATGGCAACACCTCCTGCTCGAATGTACGGTCGTTTATATTTGATTTGAAGTTTGATATGCTGACGTTCTCATCATTGTCTAACCAAGTTTCGGTTAACAGCATAATGTTTGATTTTCGTATCACTTGGATCTGTGAGATCCTGAGAATGAGCTCGAAGACTTTGGCAATTAAGGATGTATATTGATAATCCTTTCCTTTGTCGAATGAAATCAAGCATTTGTTTATCAACAGTTTCCAAACAATTCAACGAAAGTCTTCGGAATTCATCTTGTATTCGGAATTCAATATGTAATTGCTGTTGCAGCTCTCCGACCATGATAAAAACATAAATCGTCATTGTTGTAGTTATCCATAATCCTTCGATACTATTTACGATACTAGTCATACTCATATATAATTTCAGAAGAAGTATTTCCTTGAGATTTATGTATAGTGGAGTCACAAGCTTATGACCAAGCTGGACCCGGTAAAAATATTTGAAATGATTCGTGATGTACAGATAATAAATGTAAAATTACATGTCGCAATAGTTCACTTTGCTTTTTAAGTATGTAAGTTTTCTCTTCTTTTTTCGTCAGCTCCAAGCTTTTTCCAAGCATTGAGATTAGTGAATAACTGTTGGAATGGGTCATCGTCAGAAAATCTCTTAGCTACGGCTTGATCTTCTATTTCAACATCATGGTTCCGATCTATTCGACATAAGTCTCGACAAATTGTTATTGTCTTTTGATTGTCGAGGTTGGATTCAAACTCGTTTCTACGATTTAAAATCGAATTCTCATTTTCATCATATATTGCAACGAATTTGAAATCTGCTAGTATTTCAGCCTCTTCATTGCGAAATGGATAATGTAAAGAGATCATCTTTCGCTTATAGTCATTTAAGTCTTGTCCCATGTCATAATTGCGATAACGAATAATGCGTGGTTTCTTCCTTTTTTCGTAAGATCCATCAGAACGAACACTGTAATTTGCAACGAATTGCGCTAGAGTTACCATTTCCAGTAAACCAATGTAAATGGAACGGTATGGATGGTTTGGAATGTTGTAAACCAATCGTCTTTCCAAATAGCGGTTGAATTATCTTCAATGGCCATCTCATCTAATTTTTTTTGAGTTTTTCCTATCCTTTGACGATCAACAGGCCATACAGTGGAAATATTAACCACTATAGTAGAGCTCTTCGACATTGGTTCTCGCAGGAGATACCAAGCAGCTTCTTGGCTTGTCATCTCTACGCTATTTGGCATATTGATGCGATTACGTTGATAAGTGTGCTCACGTTTCTTGGGGAGGTAGCGTGAGAAGAGGGTTGAGCGTATTTACTAACAAAGTTAATGTGGGATACCGAAAATCACTAGAGCACAACCGTTTATGTCAAGTAGCAGTCGATGACTGTTGCGGAATATTATGTTCTCCTGGTGCACTGCGTAAGTATTGGTCTTCGTTCCATAACAATGTTTGCTGTTGAATAGTAAGACTCTCTTCAATCGAAATATATTCACTAATATCCTCTTGAGAAGTAGCAGGGAAAATAATCTCGTTATTGAAAAATGACTGATCTACTGTAATGTCATACATTGTATAAGTTAATTTTATTCACGCACGGAATTAATAAAAAAAAACAAATGCGGTATCGCTGCCTTGACATTGGTGGTGTAGGTCAGTTTTTGATTAGGGTCGGCAAATAGATCTGGAAATGATTTGAGTAACTTATTCAGTTTTAGTTTTTCCATCTCGGACAAATGGGATGTTCTAGGGATAATGGTATTTACGGCTTCGAATCGCCTTTCTTTTATAGGGACTCTGACTCCGTTCTTAAGGGTCATAATGTTTTTGCTGATTTTGATTTCAGCGCCTAGCTTCTTTAAACTATCATTGCCTAAGATGGCATCAAAAGATTTCAATGTGGATAACAAGAAAAATTTTATTTCTATGTCATGAATATTAAAGAGATTTGCTATTTTATGGTGTATAACTAATGTGCTGCCTCCTGCGGAAATAGCGTTGAATGATTTTTGGTTTTGAATTGGGTTGCTTACGAAGTTTGGTTGGATATAGTTCCTATTCGAACCTGTGTCTATTAAAACTTTAATAATTTGTCCGTTCCCCATCTTGCACACAAAATATGGAAGTGAGGAACTCCTTATTCTAAAAAATGTAGGGAAGTATTATCGTAAGTGTTGTTATCATGGTCAACTTCATCTATTTGTTCTACGTATTCGTCCAGGTTCTCTTCCAGGTTATTATCGTTTTCGTAGTCTGTAATTGCCCATTCGTATCGTGTAATTGTAGCGTCTTTATTAGAAGTTTGTATGTTAAAGTTTCTTTGCCGTTTATGTCCATCTGTGATTGGACAGGGTGGTCTTTTGCCAACTTCGAAGCGAGGTCGGTTCATGTAATTTACCATTCTCGTTTGTACACTAGGATCCACGCCCATTGGTTCTGGACGGGGCAGTGGTTTTTGGGCCATAGGCCTTGGTGGTGCGATTTCCTGAGGTTGGAATTGCATATTTGAAAATGGTTGTCGAGGAGCGGCAATGGGCCAATGGTGGCCGAAATTGTTAAAGTTTTGCCGTGGTTGTGCGATTTGTGGGTGTTGCCCGTATTGTTGGTATTGGTAAAGTCTTGGTGGGACTGGAGGTTTCTGTCTATTTATAAATTGAATATTGCGTGCTGCAGGTATAGGTTTGGAATTCTGGTTCCTGAAGTTGCCTGTTTCACCTTTATTTACGGCGTGGTTTGCACGAAAAGTTTGATTCTCCAATTTCAAACACAAATGTAGTACTGAAGGTAAATCTACCGGTTCTTTGATTCCTAATAGACGGGGCAGGTCACCTGGCAACCCTCGCACAAAAGTGTCTAGAGCTTTGTCTCTACATTTTTGTCAATAATTGTTCCGCTTCTCTTTCTAATTCCATACAACCAATTTTATTTAAAATTAGGGATAAATGTTTATAAACTCCTTGGTGGAATTCTTCCACTGATTGATTAGAGGCTTGAACTAACATAGTCATTTGGTATTTAAGAGTCTTAATGTCGCGTTTGTCCGCGTAATTAAGTGTTAGACACTTGAAAATTGCTGACCAATTAAGTGGAGTACTGTAAGATTCCAATGCCATATCGGCATGCCCTATTATTTTATTGCGTATGGTATGTAAGATGCCATAGTACTTTGGTGTACCTTTATAAGCGCTATACGCCTCTAATACCCGATCTACAGCCTTTTTCCAGGAACTGAATTCTGATGGGTCGCCTGAAAATTCGCGTATTGATTTTACTATATCTGGTACCCTATCTAGGTCGCCTAAATTCCTAGCATGTTCTGGTGCAATCACCTGATCGGCTACATTGGCGAATTCTTCCGGTGAATTCTGTCGCCTTAATAACGTTGGCAACTGTTCCGTTATAATTTTACTAATCGTGGCTGCCAGAGCAGCTCGGTCTACATTTTCGACCATATTTATGTTTTGAGCTCGTTCTTCCTGGCGTTGTCTTATGGATTCGACACTAATTTGGAAGTCCTGATTAAGTTATTTTGATTGGCCATAAAGCAAACACGGAATTATTAATTCAATGACGGTTCAGAGAACGTCTAATTATTAAATATTCAAAATTATAGAGCTTATATCACAATGGTTAAATAGTATTACCGCACATATGGTTTAATATGATCTACACGATTCTGATTATATTATTGGTTTTTATACCTCGGAATTTTTTATATCAATTATCGTTTTATCAGGTAATAATAGTTTCAATTATTCAGCAATTAATAAATTGGTCTTTTGTTTTAAATATTTAGTAATTTTTTTATTTACTAACTTACATTAAGGTAGTTGATGTGGCCACGCTCGCTGACCGTCCGGATGTCATCCCTTTTAGTCTCTATCTTACTCAGGATCCTGCGGCTAGTACTGCTGCGGAGCTAACCTGCGGACGAACCTGACAGGATGTGTGGTCCACCGATGAGATTTTTGAACTCGAATTAGGAGTTTTACGGAACGAAACGGATTTTTTTTTTTTAATCCGTGAGTTGCACGTTTCGCGATTTAACCGGTTGCTGGAAATGTAATTGCACGTCGCGAACTTACACACTGTTTTGCGGTATTGTTTCACGTACCGGTCCCTGCTCGGGCGCCAGTTAATTTTATTCACGCACGGAATAAATAAAAAAAACAACAATGGATTTCGGGTTTTTAGGAACCTTTATTGAGCAAATCCAAATAGCAACTGTTTTTCTTACTCTAAAGCTAGCCCTATATACCTGTGTAGTTTAGCTTGCGTTGCTTTATTCTTATGTGTGCGCTTCTCGGTCTTCTTGGAAGCGCTTTGGTGTCTTATTGCTACTCGCTGACAACTCGGCGCGTCCAGGAAGTTGGGCAGACGCTGAACTTGCATTTTGTCATAGCTATTTGCATTTCGTTAGTATTTTCGTTGTTAACTTATACAATGATGATGGTAGCAAAACTTCTAACCAAACTTTTATTGTACTTTTGTTTATGATGCCGTGTAAATAATTCGATTTGTGGAATCAGTCGTGCTGCCAAATGTAGTTGATCTTTCTTGTTGTGAAGCAGTGCATTCGTCCAGTATGTGATTGACACAGCTTGGTTTATTTGTTCTATTCAGCAGATAGCAGTGTGTACTTGAGGTGTGTCCTATCCTGAGGCGCACAAAAGTTCTTAGGTCTTGGCAAGAGCAGTCCGGGGGGTAAATTGGTTTGGAACTGGTGGGATTTTGTGTTTTGTAGTAGTGATGATAATTTGACCAGTCCCTGGCTGCAGTCGCTTTGAGAACTTTTTTGACCATGTTGCGAATGTCTTTTGGGGTAAAGTGCTCGTATAAAATTAGTGGTTCCTTTCTCGCTTCTTTGGCGCGTTCATCTGCATGTAGGTTTCCTCGTATACCAGCATGTCCTGGAATCCACATGATTTTGATTATGTTTTTGTGTCGGTATACAATTTCTCTTATGTTGCTGATTAACACTGTGTTATTTGGTGCATTTAAAAGTGCGTTGAAGGTTGATTTGCTATCACTGCATATGATATGCTTTTTTCCAGTTTGAGCAACGAAGAGAACCGCTTCGAATAGACCGATAGCTGTAGTGACACCTTGATCGTTTGTCACGGCAAACGAGGTATGGGTGTCTGATTTTGAGTCATCGGTGTATATAATTTTCCATTCTGACCTATAAGGTTCTGTTGCATAATTAAATAGCTGGATATATTGGTCGGCATTGGTGGCTGCTTTTTGATATTTGAAAATGGTGTTCATTATGGATTGGATTATGGAGGATTTTAATGTCAGCAAATGCGGGTGCGTGTTCTCTTTAATAAGATACGGTTTTGATATTATATCGAGCTCGTTGATTACAGTTAAGCATTTCATGATCGTAGTTGGCTTATTCGTTGCGCATTGTGATTTCGTCAAATCAAATAGGAGCTTGTTTTTACATTGGAGGAATTTTGGGGTGAGCATCATTGTGCTATATCTTGTTCTGTATTGGATGTCAGGTAGGCCTGCTTCAGTCAGTATCGCTTTGATTGGGGAGGTTGGGAATGCGCGGATGCTTCTTCTCGCTGCCATGTGGTAGGGGGTTTCAATGAGTGCGAGATGTGTTTTTGCGCAGTGTCCATAAATCGCAAGCCCGAAGTCTATTTTTGACAACATCAGAGCTTTTACAATATTTACCAGAATAGACATGTGAATATGGCAATGTTTTGAGGTAAGAAACTTACTAATATTTAGTCGAGCGAGTAAGCTTAATCTAACATATTTACGGTGATCTTTAAAACTTAGTTTTTTTTATCAAAAATGAGACCAAGTGTTTTTAGAGTATTACTGTGTGGGATTTGTGTATTACCAAGGTGCATTTTCTTTTCCTACAAATATGGAAAGTTGAACTTTTGTTTGCAGAAACCTTGGTTCCTGATGTTTTAGACCACTTTACGATGTCGGTTAAGATATTGGTAAATAGGATTTTTACTTGGTTCAAATCTTTTAGAGCTGAGAAAATTAAGACATCATCAGCGTAGATGATGTGGTCTATGTGGGGGTTTAGGGCTTTTAAGTTGCTGAGTTGGTTGAATGCTATAATAAATAAAATTGCTGAGAGGGGAGAGTCTTGCGGTATGCCATTGTGCAAAGGGTAAACATTGGAGTTGTTGTTGTTTACACTTACGGAAAATTTACGGTTTGATAGAAATGCTTTTATAAAGTTACACATTTTGTTTCCAATTTCCCATTTCTTTAATTCTTGTAGTACTGTGTGGGCTCAGATTCTATCAAAAGCTTTCTCAAAATCTAGACTCAGAACGGATAGGTGGTTTTTTGGTAGATATCGTTGTTGAGGCACAGTCTTCAAAGTATAGTAGTGGGTCAATGACACCAAAACCGCTTTGAATTGCGAACTGATTCGGGCTTATTAATCCGTTTTTTTGGCATACCACACTACTCTCTTGAATATAATTTTTTTCAGAACTTTTGCCATACAGGGTATTAAGGAAATTGGTCTAAAGCCTCTGATTAAGGTATTTGATTTGTTGGATTTAGGGACAGGTATAACTATGGCTTTTTTCCAGTCTTGGGGGAGTATGCCCTTGTCTAGGATGCTATTGTATAAGTTTATAAGCCTGATTTTTAAAGAATGGGGGAGACGAGGGGGAGATTTGTGCTTCTGCTTGCATGATTGTTTCTTTGTTTGTGTTCTCTATGTTTGTCGAGTTGTTGAGGATGTTGGCGAATGAAAGAGATGAAGAGTTGAAAACAGGCGGTGTTTGTGCTTTATGGATATTGTTTTTTTTTTGTATGTCCAAGGGCTTGGCAGTTTTTGCACCTTATAGGGTTTGGGTAGTAAAGTCTTACCTTTGTTGTATACCATAAAACGTCCATTTTTTCAGGCAGGTAGTAGCGATCGAAAATCAAAAGTACAACGCCGCTTGGGGTTGGTTTATTGTTTACGTATTTGGTTAATTTGTAAATATATACAACACCCTGTTCTTTTAAATTCTCCATTATCTCATTGTCTGGAACTTCGTTTAAGCACGGAGCGTAAATAGTTCCTTTTGTGGAGCTCAATTTTTACATTGCATATTCCAATGAGCTGTTTTGTTGTTGTGAATTTTTTTGCGATAGTGCTATTTTTCACGAGAAGCAGCAAATTTCCTGCTGTCTCTTAATTCACTAATTTTTATTATTGCACCGCTAATGTTTTTTAATGCTTTGTGAACAGCGAAACAAGGAAATCTGTTCATGGGCTTATTTGCTTCACTTGAGCTTACCACTACGTATTTTGGGCTGCCTTTTGTTCTTGTTGGTAGACTAGGGAAATTTACTTCTGTGATTGGTTGATTTTATTTTTTTTTTTCTTTTTGGTTGGTGGCTAGAGGATAATAGGGCGACCGGATGGTTAAAATTTTCGATTTGTGGAATGAACGGAGTAGAATCCTTAACAACATATATTTCATTTAACGTATTACTAATTGACGGCTCACTATTTGGTATTGTTGCAATTACGTTCTGCAAATTCCCGTTTCCGTCCTGCTCTATACTCTCGACTTCTGTATGCAGGTGTTCTGCTGTACTTTCTCGATTGGATGAATCATTATGCACAATAGATATCTCGTCATCTAGCAAAGTACTAGTTGAAGCTTCATTTCCAATTTGATATGATTGTTGTATTTTAGCCCTCATTCGCATTCTATGTTCCCGACAACGCTCGGCTGGTGTTTTTGCAATTTTCGGTTGCCCTTGCACGTTTGCCTTATCACTATAATCAGTAAATAGTTCGTGTACTGTATTTTCAGTGAGATTTTGTGAGGGCAAATATGATTCTTGGTGATGGATGTCAGCTTGAACAATAATTAATCGATCATTATCATCTCTTTGGAAATTTTTAATACTATCTTGACTATGAAAATATTCACGAAACTGAGAACGACTATTTGAAATATTCCACTTGAAATATCTTCATTGACGATTGCATTTTGCTGCGATGATTCGTCATTCATGATACATACATTGTCGTTGCTTGAAGAGCTACGTGCAATCGGGTGTTGGTTTAGAGCAAATTTCCGAGCCTTTTTTCGTGCTCTATATTCTCGATTATGCACCGCTCTTGATTTAGCCGTTTTCTTAGCGTGGCACATTTTCTCGAGCTTGTGTCTTTGGAGTTTTCTTCGCAGAGTTAGAGTTCTCTGTAGAATAAAAGTTTAATCAATGAAAGTTAGTTACGAATCGTATGTAACGCGTGTTTGTATGTTCCGTTCACGTAATATGTCTGTCACTCTCACGTATGCAGACACTTATTCCAATTATATGCCCTGAGTGAGGACACGTACACTAAATGTAAATAAATAATTACATGAGGATACTTACGTTATTATTTGTTTCAAAGATTTTTTAAAAGTAAAACTATCACTCGACACAAAATATTACACCACAAATTTTGTTTACACTTTTACCGAAATATATAATATACTATCTATATACTATATACTAATATACTATCTATATACTATATACTAATATACTATATATATACTCTAATTTGGCGCCATCTGTTTGTCAGTAAGGAAATCTATTAGATTATCACAGCTGATTTAGACCAGTGGTCAGCATGTCATAGCACAATTGTGCAAGCTGACTTCACACGTACACATACCCCGTATCGTTCCATCGCTGTCGAGATAGCGACGAAATATTACCTATGATCGTGCCGCTAAAGCAGATATGCGCTGCACGAAATTCTTTATGATTATGAATGCATTTTGATGTTTTAGATTATTTAAAGACAATAAAGTTAAGGTTTTTAGGGTCCAACATAATTTTTTTAATCGTAATATATATAAAATTAATAAAAAAGAAATCATGGAATTGCTTATTTCACGAAAGAATAAAAATATTCTCAAAATGTAAAGTTACATAGTTCTCATTGGGTGTCTTTATTTTCGTACTCACTCACACAGTCCCAGTTCCTCTCATGCCGACCACTGCTCTAAGACCCGAACGATTCCGAAGTGATGTATGCATGTGTTAATGTGCAGCTAGAAGCCTGCGAAATGAATCGACCAAGCATACGTATCCAAATGTATGTACAATTCGGCAAAAGCGAGACGGAAATTGGAAAAAGTCTCGTGACGCGACCTTGAAAAATCACTCTGATGCGGCCAAAGAAGTATTCACTTCAAAAACCTAATTTCAAATGTTTTCACAAACTCATTACAACCTATTTCAAGAGCATTCTAGATTGTAGCCTTGTATGATGCATTTCAAGGGTTAGAACTGTTTTTTTTTTTGCATTTGGCGCCCAGTAAGACCTTTTCTTTATATTTATATCACGGAAACTTAATTTCTCCGAGCACAATGCCAATATTTTTAAAAATAATTTACGAATATAAATTTAGGAACACAGCTCAGCGGTAAAGAGGCGATTCACATTCTGTACACTCTTTCAAAATGAACATGCAAATTCTTCGTGATGATCTTTTACTTTTTAAGGGGTTTCGGTAAATTCTATTTTCTTTATTTGCCTACTCCATTATCGAAAGAAAAGCAGGAAATATTTTATTGATCTCTGAGAAATTAGATTTATTCGTATTGTATTGATTTGTAATTAAATTATTTTATTATTTTAAATCTCTTCCTTATCCTTCCTTATCTTTGGGATCACATATTCCTGTAATTTTAGCAGAGCACTTACTGAAATATGAACTATTTACTATAATTCGTTTTCATGCAGTGATTAAGCACGATTTCTTTACGTACGTGTTGTCTGATGCGTGATGCTAAGAAACCCTTAAAATAATTTTAGGGATAAAAATAAGTACATTTTGGAGAAGAAGAGAAGTTCATATATTAGGGTCTGATGCTTGCAGTGGTAGAAATTATTAATTGAAAAAATGTGAGTTTTCAGTTGTAGAGTTGATTTCTAACATCATTCTCCAATTTTTCTCTGCTCTTTGGAGACTCATATCTGAGTTTAAGTTGAGAACTATAGTTTTCTCAACTTGAGAAACATTATTGCTATGAATCGTTTTGAGGATTTTTGATGCTCCAACTGTGGTATTGTTGATAAGCAATGTTGATGATTTGAGTTTAACTTTGGCTCAAATTTAAATATTTTCTGACGTTTTTTTAAATTAAAATACCATTGTGGTGCAAGATGGAACAGCCTTAAAAAACCAAAGTTATAGACTATGTTATATTCGCATTTCATATTAATTTTTATTTTCTATTTATCGTTATTATTTTTTGCTCACAACTCATTGCGGCCTGGTTTTAAAAATTTAGTCGAACTGAATTTAGTATTTTGCAACTATTTATTTAAACGACATATATATATATATATTTATATATATTTATTTTGAATTCATATTTTTAATATTAAATGCATGTCTTCCTCTGTGCTTTTTGTATATAAATTAATATAACATTCAAAAATATAAATTAAATTTGTTAAAAAGTTGTTAATGCTGTACTTTAAAAAAAATTTATTTGAAAATAATTATAAAACAGCGTTTTTTGAACACTACGTATGTTATGTAAATAACTGCTTTTACTTACCTATTTTTTTACAATATAAAGCATAAAGGCAAAATGACAAAGTTAGAGAAGTGTAGAACTAAGCATAAAATGGAATTAAATAAATTCAAACAAAAATCTTTAAGTGAAAACACCGAAAACACCAAATTCAATTGTAATAATTACAAGCGTCTAAATTAATTATATGCATTATTATTGTGAAATGTTGATTAAAAAAGAAAAATTGAAACATTTTGTCCACTTTTACATAAAATTAGCATAAGTCAAAAATGAAAAATTGTAAAGATCTTAGTATTAATTGTTGAAAAATTATGAAAACCTTATATAGTTTATAAATGTGTGTATGTATTATTGAAAATATTAAATTTAACTGTATATGTATGTAAAAGTTTTATTTATTAGCTAAGTAAGATTGAAAAAATAAAACAAGAAAAATATAAAACTAACCATTTCTGTAAATGAAACCACAATGTTAAGCTGACAGCTCACAAAAATCAAACTAAGATAAATGAAATCAGGAATTTCAGTAGATTATAAAGAAAAAATATTTATATATACAAAAAAATCAAATAAATACAAAAATCAATAACAATTTGAATTAACAACTATTATTTGGGTGTGCGTAAAAATACAGTTATAAGTAATTTATTATATATATAAAATATTTATTATATATGTAAAATATTTATTAATTATAAAAGTGGAAAGTTTTAAATTTGTATTTTTCTCTCTGTTAGCTATTTTATTGAAAATATTTTATTACTTAATTTTTTTTTTAAACTAATTTTATGCTTTTATTTATTAATTAATTAATTCAGTCATTTATTCAAACATTATTAAAATTTTTTTCCATTTATTTTTGCCTACTGCTTTCCCTGACTTAAAGAAAAGAATTTCATTAATGCAACTGCCGGTTTTACGTAATTGTTTAAAATATTTAAATTTTTTATGAAAAACGTTAAATTAGTAAATTAATATTAAGTTAAAAAAACTATGGAAATCGGCTGTATTTTTCAAGCATTTTTTTTTATATATATCTTATTCTAGTTCTTTCTCTTCATATTATTTTAATATTAATTTGTATGTAAGTATATTATATATTACTATTTTTTATTTAGGTTTTCCATTTTAATTTTCTAAGCATTTTTTTTATTGTTGTGTTTTTAATTTAATATTTTTCCGGATTTTTTGCATGCAATTTTTGTTAACAATAATTTCAGAGAAACAAATTTATTGTGAGTTTTAATTTTTAATCATTATAATATTTATTTCTGTTTGTATTACAAATATTTGATTTGCGTATTTTTTAATGTATGTTTACTTTTTTTTATGTAAAAAATAAAGTACTTTTTATGTATGGTATGTTAAAATTTTTTTTCTTATTGACCAGTATTTACTTTTTTTTTAATTTTGGTTAATACAGTTT
This sequence comes from Bactrocera minax, assembly GCA_021498325.1. NCBI lineage: Eukaryota > Metazoa > Arthropoda > Insecta > Diptera > Tephritidae > Bactrocera > Bactrocera minax. The sequence continues at coordinate 461,825 of JAKEEE010000078.1, read as the reverse complement.
TTAATTTTTTTTTATCTCTGTTTTTGCAAAAAAGATGATTTCTTCTATCGACTTTACTAAAAGTATTTTATGTATAATTTTTAAAATTCGTAAGTATAATCAGTATTTTTCTTTCATATTCATCAAATTTCCTTTGTTGTAGTTTGTTTAAAAAACTGTGTATTTGAGAATCTTTATTTATATTTATATTTTTTATAATATCAAAAAAATTTTTTTAAATAATAGTTTAATTTTTCTTTTCTAAATATACTTATTGTTTTTTTTCTCTAATTTTTTGTTTTATTTTATGATTTTTTCCTTTTTATTTTTTTATAATTAATTATTGTTGTTTAGATGCCAATTAATTTTACTATTTTTACTAACAATTTGAATTGTTTTTTAATTTATATAGAGATATCAAAAAATATGCTTTGATCAAAAATTATTTATCACGGAATTGTTGTTGAAAATATGCAAATAAAAATTATAAGCTTTCGGAAAAACATAGAAAAACTAAAAATTAAGCTCGGTTTTTTATTTTTAATTTTTCGTTTTTTTTGTGTTTCTATATATGCTGCTCTTCTATTTAGTTTTTTTAGGTTTTGTTTTACTTCTAGTTTTGTTTTTAGTGTTTTTATATTATTTCAGTGTTTTCTTATTGTATTTTTATCTCCAAAATCAAAGAAAAAACGCACATCCTCGTATTAGCGGAATAAAAATTCTTTATTTTTAATTCAAAAAGAAAAAAATGTACCACTGAGGCAACAACATTAGAACAAGCATTCAACGAATCACTTACAACAACTTTAAGCATAAAATGCAACGCGCAGAAATTGAAAGTGAAACGAAAAATACAGCATACATGCATACAAACGTACATTGTATAATTAAGAGTTCAAAAGTGAGGTTAGGTTAGAGGGATAGATACCACATTTAGTCATTCTTGCCACTTTCAAAGGTGGAAAATACATGTAATAATAATAACTTTTATGTTATAAACCCTATTGAATGTGGGTGTGTATGCATGTGTGTGAGTATTAATGTTTTAAGTTAAAATAATGCCAATATTTTGCAATAAAAACTTGAAAAGAATGTAAGTCACGACAAAAATGTCAAAAAGTGTTAAAACAAAAATGGCGGATGCTGCCGAATTACAGTGAAAGTATTATAACATACAAATATACTACATGTTAATGTACATATGTATGCATGTAACAAATTGTGTTTACAACTCTCCAACTATTTGCTTATATAATGCAAGTTGTCTGCGCTCTCAAATTCGGCAAACATATCGGTAGCAGCAAATTGTTCGTATGCATGTATGTTTGTATTTGTGCAAGTAAAATAAAATGTGCTTTTGATGGCAGGATTCGATGTGATGTATGTACCTACATATTCGTCTAGCAAGAACGAAAAAAAAATTTCAAATAGCCTAATACAAAATACTTAGCTTGGTTATTTGAGAGAAAATTAAATACAAAAACAAAAAGAAAACTATAATATATGTATGTATGTGTGCAACTGTAAAGGATATTGTACCGCAAGAGTATGTTGAAAAATGAAGTGAAAATTACAGATAAACTACCACCATAATTATGTTGGAAATAAACTCAAGTTTTACAACAGCAGTGTACCTCAAGTATAATGAATAAAAAACTGGAATTTGTTTTATTTGGAAGCTAATCCATTAGGGATCAGCTGGTATTCGTAAATTTATGTATGCGACACAACAATTATTGGAGGAAACTTTCGATTTGATACCAATAATAGATTTGAAAGTGTTCTACGTAACCAGAAGACACCCGATTTTGACCATAAAAGGGCGGTTTTTCGACGATCTGACCCTGTTTAGCTCGGTAAGTACTTTGAAATGGAAACGAGTCAATAGTGAAATTTTATTTAACCTACATCGCTCAAATGTCATCAAGTTGGAAATAAGTTTAAAAATATTTGTACATCGGAAATTTTGTTGGACTTACATTTAGGCAATATCGAAACATAAAGCGAACAAACATCGAATAATATAGATGAAGTAAGTATTTCACAGTACTTACAGTAAAACCTCTAAGCACGACATGGAAGAATTATTTGAGATATTAGTACCGAAATATTCAAAAATTTTGCGATTTGCCAAGAACCATTTTTGGTCCCTTTTTTTTTAATTGCAATTTCATAAGTGAAAGAGCTTTAACACCCTATCGGTCACAGATTTCGCGTTTTTCCATTCTTTAAAATGTCAGTTTAAGTACCCGGGGGGACAACGAGAATCACGAAAAACAGATCGTCCACAAATTTGGAGGGACATACATGTTTTGGGCCGACTCTATTTGGCTATTTTGACTGTATTTCTATTCTTGACAGAGCATGAGAGCAAAGTACTATTGGAGTGGCAGATGAAGATGCTATTCTTTGTACAATAAAGATCAAATTAGTATTGAATTGACCTCAACTTACGGCTCCTAATAATAAAACAGAGCATATCTACCACAATCTAGTACATTTCTAATCAGCTGAATGAAAATAGTTAAAAGTCAGGTGCGTTGAGAAGATGTTGAATACGAAATTCCGAATCAAAGGAAACTGAGCGACTTAAACGATATTTTGGTCAACTTTAAAACCCTTTTGCACTTTATGAGTGAGATTTACTTTTGAATGTGCGCCAAAGCTCTGATGATTGGAGCAAATGATGGCGCATTAAAGCACCTGCGGTTGGTGGTAGTGCAAAAAGCAAGAAAGTAAAAAGTCAAATAAATAAAGATTCGAATCTATTTGGTATGCCGAATTGGCGACCTTGGACGCCTATAAAACGGTATATGCAAATTTAATATATTTTTTGATTTTAGAGTTTTGAAGAATTCCATTCATTACTTTGTGGGAAAATATGGCATTAAACAAAAAATTAATTCAAAGTAACCATATGTCCGAAATCAGCGCTCGTAATACAACTAAATTTTATATAATGTAATTAATAATAGAGGAATATTGCAACCCCATTCATGTTGCAACTTATGAATGAAGTGTCCGACGCTTATCGGCATTTAGTTACGCACCACAAAGCGCCTTTAAGCAACGGTCAAACTGGAACAAAATTAATGGTCAGCGTACAAACGCATCAAAACAAAAATCAATCAACCAACAGACGAGTAAACAACAAAAGGTAACGTGCAACAGCTGTTGAGCATCGCCAAAAAAAAACAACAAAATTTAAGATCAACACAGCAAAAAAATCACAGGGCGCCGAAATATCGATGAGAACCAACCTGTACGCGCACGCAAGGGCACTTCGAGAACCTGTCACAACCACCACCACCACCACCACCACCAGCACTCACATTCGCATTCTGAGCAAATAATCTTATTGTGAATAAGAAGGAATCTGCATGTCGAGCCAGATTAAGCCGCTCCACACTCGTGTGTATGTGTGTTGTATTTGTAAGCGCGCGCGTTTGCCGAGTGGCAGGTGACTTCTGTGTAGGGGGCAATCGAGCGATCAGAGTGCGATGAATGCGCACGGTGGGAAAGCAGGGAGAAAAGTTTCTCACGATCCTGACACACATAGCTGAAACTCCCCTAACCAAAACCGTACCAAATGACAGCAGTGAACAATGCGCACAAACATATCGATCGCATAAACATACAGACAACCTTACAAGTCTATACATAGATGGATGCGCCAGAATATGCACGCATTTCTTTAGATGTTCATTTATTAACACTGGTGAGCGAGAAAGTTGTAACATTGCGAATATTTGTCATTTCAGTTTTCAATAACTGTAACTCAGTAATAGCCAATTGGATTTGGTACATAGAAAGCCTGACTACATATGTCGACTGTATAAATATCGGTCAATTTCGGAATATTGCACATTTTCATACTATTTCGAATATCTGCCAATGAATGTGTATCTCTCAAAATATGAATGAAAATATCACCCAAATAATGTTCTGTGAAATCTCCCATAAAAAGGTATACCCACATATTAGAACGATCCCTTAATCTGGTTGCCTAGCGGTTCCAAGTTTCTTCTTCGTACTGGACGGTATGTCACAGTACTCATCCGAGAAAACTTGCTCACTTGCTCTTAGTGGGTGTTAATACTCATTTACTCGGTGTAGATTACTGTAAAGCAAAGGTTGATGAACTTTACAAATATAAGCCAGCCTGTGCTTGGCAACCTCTCTTTTAACTTTAAAGCAACTGATATGGCTTCACCCAGCACTTACTAGAAAACAGCAAGGTTATCACATATAAAAGATGAAAGAAGTGTACCAAACCATGAAATAATATGGAGTTATATGAAGAATCAAAAAGTCTTGACTAGATTCTTCCAAATCTAATCTAAACTTAACTTTGAAGTTGCTTTAAATGTTTATCGCTTTGCATCGATCTACCCACTAAGTACCTAATTATGAAGGTGGGTCGGTGGCTAAAAGCTCAGCTAATGTTCAACAAAGTGGCTGCGAAGTGATTCTTGGTTAAAAAATTATAGGCATTTGTTTTCTAATGGCAATCATCCCTCGACAGAAAAACTTAAACCACCCGATTATAATGCAAACAATGGAGAGGCATGTTAATGTTTTACAAATTTATCAGACTTTTGGAATAAGCTTAAAGCCAATAGAAGCTCGAGCGGAACACAACAGAATACATACCAGAAAATGGAGGAAAATGTAGGAAAAGCTGGAATAGGTACATTAACATTATATCTGATATCGATTTATACTCGATGTGTCAGAAATTTGCTCATCAGTGTGTATATGAACTTAGTTCATGGGTGATATTGTTGTTACAGTTCTTTTGCTAAATATAAATGCTATGATGAACGTGCTCATCACCATTACAATGCGCCACACAGTGGATTTCGGCTTGCTTGTTGCTGGCATTTAATGCTGTCGTTGTTGTTGTTGTTGATTTTCTTTTCATTGCATGTGATGCATCGCAATTTCTTCTGCGAGAGCTGACAGGAAATGAAACATAACGACAAAAACTCCATCGCCACCATCGCCCGTCTGTAAGTATAGTATGCAGTCAAAGGTCCGAAATTGCTGAGCACGGACAGTGTCGTTATGCCTTACTTTGGCTGTAAGACATCGAGTAACACAATAAAGTGGTGTATTGTAAATGCTGATTATGGTATCCCTTCCGACGCACGCAAGCGAGCATTGCACACGCAGTCGACATGCCGTCCCGGAAAAAAACACGAGCTCAAGCGTGTGACCATTGAAAGATTGGTGGTGGATCGGCTTGCAGGGCTGATGGCTGGCTAACTGTGTATCGTATGCAAGAAATAAGTCAGTGAGCTGAGTGCCATGGAGCGGGCAATGAGCATCGTGCTTTGTTTGTCAAAGGTCGTCGTGATCTCGCACGAGCGTTATACTCGCACCAAGTTATTGGGGTGAGCTGTGCTCGAGATAGCTTCTTCATGTATGTGTTGACGAGGAAAGTACACTGAAAAAAATATAGAATTGCGTTGTCTCTATGCCTTGCAAGATGTTTGGCGAAAGTTGCGACTTTTTAATAGTTGTTTATAAAGATTTAGGGCATCAACTCTGTTATTTGTTTAGTCTAGCATTTTTACTGTTTGTAGTATGAATCTTAATTTTAACCAACCAATTTAGGATTCCACTAGAGTTTAAATCACCTCCTTACAGTTTTCCATTCTCTGCAAAATAATCGACCTTACTGTGGCACCAATTTTCGTATTTTTTTTTTATAATTTGTTAATTTTTTCGGCTGGGTTTTGAACTTATGACCCACCAGGTTAGCGAAAATGGGAACAACTCTTAATCTACTAGATGTCATAACGAAACCAGAGATAAAATGCATTTGAAACGCTAATCCGACGCGCTGATGCTAGAGGCAACAGATCCTGTGACACTCAAGGTGAAGAAATTTACTACCAACTGTCTACTACACGAAAGTAAAATTCTCTTCCGTTAGTGACATCATCGGGCGGTGAATCTAAATACTTACCTAACCGCCCTCATATTTCCAAGAAAGTTTGTTCTAAGGATGTCCATTATCCTTGGGAAAGGTTAGATTACAACCTGATGCTGGAATTAAGTAAACATTTCCATGCTTTGTTTGGTGACTGTACCAGATTTAGATGGAAATATTCCAAGTAATAAAAGGCCAATTTGAGAGCGATTTGGTAATTGTGGTACTGTTTGTACCTTTAGACAAAAACAATTATAATGGTAATCGAAGAAAAAAAAAAACGCCGACAATAGAATTTTAAGAAAAGTCGACCCTGGGGTATGTGTGAGATTCTCAGTAAGAGTTTTTTTCGATGAACTCCAGAGTAGTATAATATAAATAATTGAATATACATAGGCGTCGAGGACTCATGCGATAGTATTTTTTCATACAATGAGGCACAAACGCTACATTGCTGAAGATAGCCCCTGATAGAAAATTAAAGGAGGTATCCCTATTTAGTTATCAACTTGTGTTCATTGTCCGTGTCAGTTAAAGATTTTCTTAGAACCAAAAAATTCAGTCGAAATAACAAGCGCTCACTAAGAAAATTAAGACAATTTTGGGTCCACTCGGGAAGAAAAATCTAAATTGTTGATTAGAAATGAAGTAATCTGAGAAACATTTCCTACACATCTACTAAAATACTTTACAGTGTGCTTCCTTCAAACAATGTCGCTCTTCGTGCGCGCGAAAGGCTCACCCTATGCTATGCCATGAACATATAATACTTCCAAGTATACAAAGGTAAAGGAACGCACGAGAGCACATCGATCGTTCGCTTGCGATCAACCACCAGAGCACAGATAAAAACACGGAGGGCTGCTGGTACGCGCTACACTTTGGCGCTGAAGACGCACGTCTGGCGCTCGCACACCAACCGAGCCGATCGTGTACGAAACGAACGCATTGCCGTTATATACAATTCGAATCAGAGCTGACGGCCAACAGTGAAGGAACGTGAATGGCGAGGGAGCGACACCAAACAACAACAGGTTGTGGACATAGAGAATTATTAAAAGTGCGAGGCTAGTGTTACTTTAAGGGTGGCAGCAGCCAAGCAGCGCACAAACGAACACACATGCGCGCATACTTTACGAGGTGCACAAGTGTGTGGACCGAGCGCGAGGCTACAAAAGGATGGCAATACCTTGGGTTTGCATCATTTCTCAAACAGCTACCGTGCGGTAAACACTTGAAACACTCGCCAAACTGCCGACTACGACCAAACGCTCTTGGTTCTGTCGGTGCGAAAACTTGAAACTTCCTATACGAAAAATAATATAAATGTGAAAACCTGTTCGTTGCTAGTCTGGTACATACGTGGTGCGCGTACACTTGTTCGGCAACTTTAAGACGCTTGGCGCGCACTTGCAAATCTCCGCAATAACTACATGCAACATGGCTGTGGACGGACAACGTTTCATGACCAAGACACAACATTATCGTAAGGTCACAAAACCATTGTTGGAGCGGAAGCGACGTGCGCGCATGAATCTCTATTTGGACGAACTAAAAGATCTCATAGTGGACACAATGGAGGCACAAGGCGAACACATCGCCAAATTGGAGAAGGCTGACATTCTCGAGCTGACCGTAAACTATTTGCGTACACATAAACACGAAATCGCCGCAAGCGTTGCACAGCATCAATCCGCCGGCGGTTCTGCTGGCCGTGGCATAAATGTGGAGAAATTCCGCGCTGGTTATACGCAAGCGGCCTATGAAGTGTCGCGCGTTTTCGCCACAGTGCCGGGTTTGGATGCGAAATTTGGCACAAAGCTCATGAAACATTTGGGTTATCAGTTGAAGGATTTGCAACAGCCAGCATCAGTGCCAACAGCTGCCGCCAGTGAAGAGGCGCTCAATTTGGAGGTCGTCAAACGTGCCGTGTCGGCATCACCCACCGCTTACCTGCATGGTGATGAAAATATGAGACGCGCTTACCAACAACCACAACTACAAGTGTGCGATAATTTGCATGAGGATGGGCAACACGGTGAATGCCTGTGGCGCCCCTGGTAGTAAGATTTGCAACAATACAATAGAACAATAGAAAGAGCTTTGTTTTTAGACATTCACCAGCCAGTGGCTTTAATAGTTTTAAGTGTTTGTAGTGACTTAAGTAATATGAAAAAATATTTGAATAGTATTTTATATGTATATATGTGTGTATATGTTTAACACATGTATTGCATTAGTTTAATCATTATCAGCTTTATTGTTTTAAGTACAAATTGTCAGCCTTTTTATAGTTGTATTAATGTGATTTGCCTGTGATAGCCGCCAACTCCACTCAGTTAGCGATTGGTCTGTTCGTAAACCGATCTCCATACTTCCCACGCGTCCCCACGTACTACCAAGTATATTAAAAACAAGTGTCTTAAATAAGTTAAATAACTAGTTTTGTAGTAATTAATTATAAGCGATTTAAAACTTCCAGAATACATATTTTTTCATTTAATTATAATCTAATTTCAAAGATCTTTTTCGTATACTTATATATAGCTTATTTCACATATATATCAATTAACGTATTTTATATAATCTTAAGTTGCGCTTCCAACAATTTGTATATTTCGCTTTGATAAATTATTGGTCTAATTGCTTTACATTTATTTCTTACAAAATGTCTTAATTGAAATTTTTACTATTATATATCTAGAATTCACTGTATATATAAGTGCATGTCCAGTTTATCATTTGAAACCAATAAATATAATATTTAAAAACTAAAGGAGTTTTAACTATAAATAATTCGTTATTGGGAGCATCCACTGATTGATGGTGATCCTTATACTGGTGATCTCCTGACGATCGAAATGTAGACTATCAAAACAATAATCCAACAATTCGAAGTTTGTAATATACTTAACTCTTTGACCCACTCCCACACCCCTCTGTGACAACACTCGCACTTGACCAATTCGACATTGAGAGCTTCTACAGTTTTGTGGCGACCCTTCTTAGTTGAATCAGTCCACATGACAACGAAACGATTGGCCCAGAAAATTTGTTTTTATAAAAGAACTTGGCCTTTCAGCTGGGAACTTAGGATAGCACTCGTATGAGAGCAAAGGATCAGAGATGTTAACGTTAATGATCATGAGCTCCGAAGTTTGTCTGTTAACTGAGCTCTAGTGTATTTAGAAAAATTATTCCCTACCTGCTGATGTATTGCAATGCATCTACAATAAAATGTACCGTTACAGAGAATTTAGGGTATTACTGATCTGAACTCTTTCTTGAGACGGCGTTGGATAGGCTAAGGTACCGATGGGTAGGTTCTACAGTATTCTTATTACATTGGTCAAGTAAAAAGAAATCCATTATTTTTCCAATAGATGGCTTTAGTAATCTGTATCTCGCGTTCCATAATTTCAATAGAATTACGGTGCATGACATTAAAAAGTCGGTTTTAGTTCGTACAAAAAACACTTTTCAGGCACGTTTGTGATTGGTTGACTATTTATGGTCCTGATACTGTAACACCCAATAACGCACAATTTTGGTTTCGTCAATTTCGTTTCGGTAATTTTGATATCAAAGGTCCATCAAGCTCTGGAAGGCCAATTGTGTAAGGCTGTATAGAAAATAAAAGCTCGATGTGTGTGCTCGCAAAAAAACCTCTTGGACCGAATTCCCATATTCGAATCGGAACAAACTCGATCCATACTGAAGCAAATGGTTGTTGGTAATGAAAAGCGGGTCACGACGGCAAGGTCAAGCGAAAACGGTTGTGATTGAATTGCGGTGAGTCGGCGCAAACGGTGGCCAAACCAGGATTCAGTCAGTCAGAAAGGTTTTACTTCGTGTTTGAGGGAATTGGCAGGGAATCACCTACTATAAGTTGCTCTCCTATGGCAAAACTCTTAATTCGCACCCGCACTGTCAACAATTGGACTGTGTGAAGGAAGCAATCGCCCAGAAGCGGACAGCTTTGGCTAATAGGAGCCATCAGGACAACGCCAGCCACACACTTCTATAATGGTTCGCTTGGTTGGGAAGATCCTACGCATCCTCCTTATAGTATGGATCTGGCACCAAGTGCTTACTACCTGTTCCTGTCTATGGCGAATTGGTTTTTGGTTGAAAATTCACCTCAAGAGAAGCTTGTGAAAATCGATCGTCTCAATTTTTGCCAATATAAACGAAGGTTTCTATGAGAGTGGCACTATAAAATTACCTTTAAAATGGCAACAAGCTATCGAATAAAGCAGTGTGAATTTGACCTAAATCGGATAATTCTAATTATGTTAAATAAAACCTTCAATAACGATTTTCTTTTTATTAAACCGCATATATTGGTTTGGTGGAAATGTGAACGCGTATGGATGTGGGCGTCATTTAAACAGAAAGAAGGCAGTACAATTCTCACTGCCGCTTATTTTATGATCCCTTTTGATATTAATAGTAGCTTTCAAAAGTCAGACTTTGGAAATTTACAATGCGAACAATGACCCTTTATGCATTTGACTGACTAAAAATTACGCCAACTTCAGTATTTAAAAGGGGGGATAGTATCATAGTTCATACTTAGAGAGCAATGAGTACGGAGAGTTATGTTAGTACGTTAAGATGCACTTTCAGAAGGCCTTCACCGTAATATAAAAGCACATACCGTCAAAGAAAGGTTAAATTTTAAGGAATTGCTTACAAATTCTCAACACAAATTGAACTTCCTTCCATCGTATCTATCCGATATCAATTTAGTTAAACAGCATTATTTTTCAATAAAAATACAGCGTTCAAAATATTAGCATATAGAGCAAGTAATACAATTAATTGATTGATATAGATTACAATTAGCGAAGCTTGGGGATTGATATTTTCCACGTTAAGTCACACCATTTGAAATTTAATTCGATTTCATATCTCAGATTTCATAGCTCAGTGTTTTAGAAAAACTTCGGTTCTGTGACGGCTAGATGAACTAATCTGAATGTGACTTATAAAGTGACCAGATGCCTCTTTCTAAGCACTGTCAGACGAAAGTCACAGAAACTTCTGTTAATGACGATAATGCAATACAAACCCAAACTTTTTAGGAAACATTGTAACCCAACCCAAACGCAAGCATTCCTCATGAAAATGTTTGTTTAATTAATGAAAGACAATATTACCCAAGTAGGATATTTCCAAGTTATCAAGGAAACGACTATAGCTGAAGCCAAAAAAATGGAGCCTCTATCTAAAAATTAAAAGCTATAAAAACTAAAAAATATTTGCGTAAAAGATCTACTAATGTTAAAAAACTGAAATGAACTTGCATCCGGCCCGCATCTCATAATTTTAAAGCTCTAACATTCCCACGAAACAATTTCTGCGATTCTTTAAAGTTAACACGCCACACGCGTTTAAAAGTCTGTAAAGTCAAACTACAAAGTTCCGCAGCGCAAGCGCCAATCGTACAGCGTACTAGACCTAAAACTAAGTAATTATATTTGCATTTTAATTGAAAATCATTACAATACCAACACGAGTACGTTAATGTTAACGGCAAAATAAAGTCGGCCGCGCATGCGCAGCACACACGTCCATGCTGAGCGCAACAACATGCAAGCGCAGACAAGAAATATTTAAGCATAGGTATGCTGCCAGAATACAAGTGCGCATGCGTGCACACTTCGACCACCGAAGGCAAAACAACAAAAAGCGTCAAAAGCAGCAGCAACAACAGCAACAACAGCAACAACAACAACGGTAATCAGCTGCGCATAAATGCAGCCAACGACGAGATGAGACAAAGCACCCAATTGGCAGGCAGGAAGTCGTTGTGATACTCATGCACACTGTTCGCCACTAAAACGTCACGATATGGTAACAATAACAACAACAACAGCACACACACCTTTTCACTTTCGTAGCTAGCAAACGCTATGCATACATATGGGTTAATGCTAACGACCCGTTGCCGCTGCAACCGTGGGAACGCTTTCCCACATTACGATTGATTCCATTAACGCACAGTTGTGCTGAAAAAACATCTACAACAACAATAACAAATCAACTGTTGTGCACTTTAAAGGAATTCCCTTGTCTCACCACGCTTTCCTCGCCTTTTTTTCTGCCGTACAATACATTGATATCATTTCAATTATAATGCAGTGTTTTTAGCTGCTCCTTGCGTGCAACAGGATACAACGATTAAGGATTATTATACACAAGCAATGGACAGTACTGAAAAATCGGCATCAAAGAAATGTTAACGGCAGTAGCATAACACAGCTGTGACGTTTCAACTCATTACAGTCGTACTCAGCGCAGCTCCGTACAGCTCAATGCAGGCCAGTCGTCCGCCACAGCCGTAGAGGCCGCATAACGGACGACCAGATTGCAAAATTCCCATGCATTGGTCGAAACACCCGACTCAACGCGACCCGGCTGTCTGCCTAGCAATTCAACCGCATGCTCCATACGGGTGTTTGTGTGCGCCCTTATCCTTGCTCACCTCGCCGTTTGCTTGCTGGCTGGTTGACGGGCTGACGGGCTGACGGGCTGACTGGCATATTGTCCGGCTGTCTTCTGACTGCATGCGCAGGTGAGCATACACGACGTGTGAGAAACTTATAAGGAACGTAGTTCCCACGGTTTGGAGCATTCAAAGATCCTGTGTCCTTACGTGTATGGTGAAATTTGATTTCCTCCCCTATAAACGAGCTATCGAATGCCGAGAATAAACGCAAGAAGGGTGACTTGCAAGACATAAGCATACCAAATAAAAATAGTCATGCACAGGAATGGGCAGTTTGACAGTGAGAACGGGAAGAAGGTAGCGTAAGGGGAACCGCCACACATGTGTGGTGGCATGCAAGTGACGAAGCGTTGAGGATAAGAAAATAGAGGGTTGATTTCTACTTTAATGTGAGCGCACAGCAAACACAACAACAAGAGGCAAGCTAAGACCATAGAGGACGAGTGAGCACATTTCTCTCTGTGACTCCAGCTTGCGTGTCTTTACGAAAACGGAGTACTATTGAGGGTTGCGCTCACCAAAGCTAGCGCTCATTCGCACATTCCTGTACACGCCATATGAGTATAAAAGTGTGTAGGCTAAGGACAGCAACATGCATTCCACCGCTAACACTCAACAGCGAAACACACATTGGATTTTATTGCTACGCACAGAACTACCGAGAGAATATTTAATAAATTTCATAACAAAATGTCCATTCAAGTATCGGAAATGTCTAAGACTTATCAATATCGTAAAGTGATGAAGCCAATGCTGGAGCGTAAGCGGCGCGCACGCATCAACAAGTGTCTCGATGAGCTGAAAGATTTAATGGTCGTCACATTGGAATCGGAGGGTGAACATGTCACACGGCTAGAGAAGGCCGATATACTCGAGCTGACCGTTTCACATTTGCAGAAATTGAAGCACCAACGCAAGGCGGCCGCCTCCAAGGGTGGCGCTATGTCACAAGCTGAGGGCTTCCGTTCCGGTTATATACACGCCGTTAACGAGGTATCACGCTCACTCTCACAGCTACCCGATGTGAATGTGCATCTTGGCACACAACTGATGACACATCTTGGCCAGCGTCTGAATCAATTACAACCCGCCGTACAGCCACCAACATGCATTAACGCACCACTTTCGGTACACATTGCCAGCAACGCTGGCCGCGCACATTACTCCGTACCCATTTCGCCCGTCTCCAGCTACAATGGCAGTCCTAACTCGAGCGTCAACAGTGAGAAGCTTAGCAGCAGTTATACGAGCCAAAGTCTGCTGACCACCTACACCGGTCATTCGCCCATCGATGCACGCGTCGTCACTAATGCTGCGCAAGCCGAAGAGGAGGATGTCTGGCGTCCATGGTAGGCTATTGGCTAAACCAAACGAATTTAAGCAGCACCTGCAGGAATTCCCAGTACAAAAAAATTTTCTACTCAGTAATAAAGTCTTCCAGACGTGCAGCTACCAGCCGGTATCTGCCGTAATTGCCGTTAAATATAAAGCTTTAAAGTAGAGGAGAGGCATTTGTCATTGGCCACGTTTCCAGCGCCATTTCCAAATGCATTTCATCGATGTGATTCCCACACAATTGTTAAACATTGTCATTAAGTTTATTACATTATAGTTAAATTAGAGAAAATTTTTAAAAAATTTATTTTAAGTAAATTTGAAAAGTATATAATATAAAGAAACGAAAGAACATGCATTTATGATTTTTTAATTTACAAGCTTCACTTTCACGAAAACGCCTAAGAAACGAGAAACGTTTTCATTTAAAGAAACAACTGCTGTTTCCTAATCGAACAGTCTGTTTTTTAAAACACCAAGAACTGTACATCTGTTTAAAGTATTTGAACAACATTTTGCGCGCTAAAGAGAGTTTAAAGTTCTGTCTACAACTCGACGATTTCATTTGAGTTCAGTTTGCTGGAAATACTTCCCTGATTTTATTTTACTGTTGTCTATCTCAATTTTGATTGATTTTGGTTCCAAATGGATCCTCCGTCACGATAGGCCTTGAAGACTTAGGCCTTGAAGATGTATGAAAGTATCAATGGAATTGTTCTCTACCAAGTGCTAATTATAAAACTTATTATTAGACCACATAGACTAATACGATATTCTCTGTCAACAGATACAGCGGTTTCGATGTGTACAGAACTACAGAAATGTTAGCATTTACTATGATCACCGAGCAGTCAAATGGGTTCAACCCAACACATAGCGTTTCGGAAGTGGCTCAGTTAATGAATTCATTTGGAGGAAAATTATTTAGATATTTCTGTTGGTGCCTGCTTATGTTTCCTCTGATTGTGGACAGCTTGACCTCTAAAAAAGTTCATCTCATTGACTTTTTGTCTTTCCAAAATCAGACTATGTCAAATCAGACTAAGCGCTCATTTCCGAATAAAGAAGAAGTTTGCCTTTTAATTGAATTTTTTGGTTTTACGTGATGAATCTAAAATGAAAAGACTCTAACTAACTATATAATTCGTTAGTTCCAAACATTACATTTGGAGTCTGAAATCGGCGTCTTCTGAAGTGACTTCTGGGGGATGAAGGGCGATACGCTTGGAACAGCAATCTCCTGAAGAGAACTTCAGTACTACTAAACTTAGATTAAAGTTCACACCTTTTCTTAAGGCTTGATTGGACTTTTTCTGCAAATTTTGAGATGTTGTTTTATATCATTAAAATTTATTATACGACAAAATTTTATCATAACTAACGCAACTTAACTGAATCCAAGGTGGACACCATTCAATTTAACTGAAGGTCACAAAACTAAATCTCGTTTACCGTTTAAGTATAAAGAAATGGAGGCGTTGAAGCTTAACGGTTTGCTCAGTACAGTTCCAGCCGATAAATATTAGTGACTGGGATGAGGAACCTTATTTGAGTACTTTGCGTTTTTTTTCTGTCTCAAGCTGGAAAGCATCACCACCGTATCCAGCTTTCTTTCTTTATCTCATATGGAAGAAATTATATATGAGTGATGAATCCTTCGTAGGAACTGGAAGTTTTGATAAACTGCACACATGTGAAGCGTACTGTAGAATAGTGAACGATCCTTCACAGGAGCTAGTAGATTTGACAGACTGTAACACGAAAAGTATGCTGTAGAATAGAGAACGATCGATGCAGTGAGTTTCTCAACGCCCAAATTGTACGAATTAATTAACAAATCGTTCCCGCATCTAACGAGTTGTTAACGAGACATTGAATGAAACGCCTGTGACTATTTTCTGTATCTAATTTAAGGAAGGAGCTCGGTGGACAGCTGATTTAGGAAGAGAGAAGACGTCATAACTGAGGTAAATGTAAATTGCGAAGAGTGAATTTATTTGCGCTTCTAATACAATTGGTTCTAAATGCCGAAATATTATTATAACAACAATAACGATATCAGATTTTTATTTATTATATGCGAAGGTGTCAGGAAAACCAATCATATCCAATCAAATAGATACTTAAATTTTATAATAATAACAAAATGACCGGATATTATGCATTACTTTATATATGCCGAGCAAGAGCGCCTAAATTGTATCTAAATTTCCTGACATTTAAACGCACACATATGTATGTATTTAGCTGCATAAAAATTATCGAGTCAAGAGATAGTTCAATGGCAGGCATATAATCACACATACACATACACATTCTAATAGAAACATATAATAATGTTCAATCAAAATTAGTTGTATCAGTGCAAACAATAGTGGCTATGCACATATAATTCAAATCTTCATAAGATTTCTCAATTCTTCTCTAATTATTGTATAATAAAGAAATAGAAATCAAAAGCGATACCTGCCATTTCCTGCACGTCAATCAAATCAAATCCTTTTTGTGCGGCGGTACACCTCAATAATTTGGAACACCAATCAACTAACAACCAAGCAATAAAGGTACTCAGCCGCCTGAGTGTGGGCAGTGAAGAAAAAGTAAATAAATGTATAATATAAGTGTTGCAACCCCCTAATTTTCTACCAAACTACGCATTTCACTTTCTTTAGCGCTTCGCTGCCTTTTATTGTACCCATATTCATATGTATCGTTTTCCGTAGCTTCTTTTTATTGAGTTTCTAATTAAAAATAATAATGTTTTTTGAATGTACTCTGAGGATCATGGCGATAAGGTTCGCTTTATTTGATATGGTCAGCATCGTTGCCCGAGGGTGACTACAAAGAAGTGCGTTTGAGCGAATGTAGAGCCTTGGAAATTTAATGCATTTGTACCCATGCTCCAATGTGTAGGGTATAATGATCAGGTGAATGTTACGGTGGTTGGTTGGGTCGGTCAGTCGGGAATCGATTACCGTTACAACCTCGTTTTCACTACCATTGTTTTGATTGAGATTGAGTGTTTTGGTACAATAAAAATATTGTTATTGTAAGTGAAACAAAAGTCACGTATAAAGGCAAATTAAAGATGTATCGATGCGGTTGGGTTGCCAAACCTTTATTTCTTTTTTCCGATTTATTTTCCGAAATATATTAACCCGCTAATGCTCACTATTATCACGTGTATGATCGTTCATCCGACCTCTGATTTTGGCATGCCTATCTATCCGTCTGCCTATAAATATGGTATTTACAAACACGATATAACCGCAAACACGGTGTATTGGTATATTTTAAAAATTCCAAAAAAATAAAAAAAAAAAAACAGCTGAAACGAATGATATATATGAAATAGCATTTTCAAACGCCAATAGTCAAAATATGAAAAAATTTAATCAAGAGAGTTTACTTCTGGTTTCTAATATGAGGAATGCTATTTTCTGGATTTTCAATTAAATTGGTTATTGGTCTACAAATAACGGTAATTAAGAAGGCTCAAAAATATGATTTCTCAGATGCCAAGAAAGATAGATTTCCGTGTAAATGTAGTATGCATAACCTAAAAAATGTATATATAATTTTGAAAATGTGCATGGTTTTTTAGGAAAGTGGTGAATCGAACAAACAAGCAACTTGCATATATGAAATATATATGGTGTAACAAGCTGTTATTAAATTCAGCGGATTAACTTTAAATAGAATAGAGTATAGCGAGTAGATAAGTGTCGATTCGAAGACAACCATTTGAAGCTAAACCCGATCAGTTTTATATTATCCATCGAGTTTTAGTATAAATTCGATAAGCATAATCGACTCCTATCTTTAAGAATATCTGGGAGTCTGCTGGTACCAAGCTAAATAAGATAATTCTCAAGCATGTGTTATCTTTAGTCTAAACATTGTAGAACATTTAGTGACTACAAGCTGCAAAAAAATCGCTCTGGGGCGACAATTTTCTCATTTATTATATATTTTATGTTGAAGATTTAGACTTCATCTGTCAAGACGTCAATTCTGCTTGTCTATCCTGAGCAGAAAAACTAGAGGGAAAAGTATGGTATGGAACTAAGTTAGGAGGATATTCCTTCTATTAGCAAAATAACCGTTAGAAAAAAAGGAATGAACACAAGATCCAGTCAGTCGGTTAGTGCAGTCTTTTGTAAAAAGTCTTATGGCAAAAGCTATGCGACAATGAGATGATTCGCTTTCTTATTTAAAAGGGCCCATCCATCCACAGCTCAGATTATAGTAGTCGAGGAAAACTAAGTCTTCTAAAAATGGTCAAGAAATACGAATAGTATGACTGAGATACCGATAACTGATACCGAAATAGCGTCGACATATGCTGGTCTAAAAACGATTGGTGCGCTAGTGTGGACTCAGCTTAAATAAGTAGGAGAAAACTGAAAATGTGGCTAAGGCTTTGATTGGTGTAAAATGTTCGGCTCACACTTAGCTCCACCTTACATGCCTTTATATCTTTTCTTCGGTGAGATTGGCTAACAAAGGACAAGCCTAAAACACAATTCATTGCTGTGATTAATAGAGGTGGTGCATGTTGAATTGAAAATTCGGGTTTGCTGACCGAACAACTACTTCTTTTTTTTTTTACGAAGAAAACAAAAAAAGATATAAAAACCGAAGTAAAATCCAAAAAAAGCAGCAAATGCTGGCAATGATGACCAGTCAGAAAAAATGTAGCCAAAAGTCCTGCTGATGATTTGAACACGTGTGCACACAATTAAACATTTTTATTTACACGCATTTATTGTTGTTGTTTAATTTTGATATTTTTTTCCACTATGTGTTTTGTATTAATTTCTTAAGGTTACAAAATTATATCACAAGCAACAACAGAAAAGGAATAATCATGCAGGACGTCATCATCGACGTCGCCTTCGTCTATGTCGCTATTTGAAGAGCCACAACGACAAGACAAAGGTGTAGAGGGCACATAATATAAAGGGCCGTGAGCCAAGGGAGAAAGCACAACCACATGTAATGGAGATTACCACACATATACACATACGTACGAACCGATATGTATGTAAAAATGCATAAGATAAGATCAGCGTGCCTAATCAGTTTATTATGGGCGTTTGCCTAAGTATATGTGACCTCTGACTGGACAGCAAGCGATCTAAAGCGAGCTCGAAGTAAGGACCAAAACAAACAGTCTATTACATATACCAGAATACAATAAACGCATAATACAATTACATATGACAATATAACAATGGCAGCGTAGCGATGAATAGCAGAGGATTGTGTAAAACCAGATATCGCAGCAAGACAATTTTTTATAAATATAATAAAATTAAAATAAAGAAAAATGTTAAATAAAAACACGGACGACTAATAAAAACAACCACGCTTATAGAATGTGCCCCCATGAGCGCAGCCGCACACAAAGGATCGCCACACTGTCGACACACACATTCATACATATACATGTGTTCATTGGGCAGTTGAATGGCTTGTACGCTATGGTTAAGCTACCAAAGCGTGGACGAGACTTCTGTGATGATGATTGCGCACTAATAGGCTCATCTCATTCAACACGCGCATGCGTAACGGCCTGCCAGACGAATAGCTGGATAACTGGATAGTTCGAAAGGCGTGTGCTCAACTGTTGCTGCCTCAACGCGTTTTCAGCCCATGCTCGGAATGCTTTGTTCGATCACGTAGGAGAATGTATACAAATTCAACTCAAAATTGGAAATAATACAAATTAACATGCGCACATTAACGCACATACATGCATACTCAGGTTTATGCAAGCGTTCGTGCCTGCAGGAATTCATTAAAGGAGGTAATGTAAACAAAGTTGGGACGAAGAATCAAATTAAATATAATAAATTAAGGAAATGAAAACAAAAAACACTGGTGTTTAGTGCTGTGACAACATCGCTGCATGCATACATACATACACAAATATATGTCGAGCAGGCCTCAAAATTGCTAGATTGCTGCTTTGGTGTCACATTACCATACATCAACAATGTAAAGGAAAAGGCTGTGGGTTGTCAACCAGATGTGGTTGACTGTTTGTCAGTCTAAAAACCTTTTTAGCGCATATTAGGGTGTGTCAAACACAAATTTGTTTGAAGTGAAAATTAAAGTGAAAAACAAAGTGAAAAATAAAACAACAAAATTTCGTTACGCTGGCAGTAAACAGAGCGCCATTATAATGACGGCTGAATCAGTTAAAATATATTTTTCGGATTATACGATGCAATGCTTGAATGATTTGAAACAAACATTTTTTGAGAGTTGCCGCATATTTGAAAGAAACAAAAGTATGCTGGGAAAGTTTACAAAAGTTCCAAAAGCGTTTAAAAATTTTTTGAGCAGTGTTGCCAATTATTGGCAAATTTTAATTTAATAAATTTGATAAAAATTTACTACATATTACATATTAATATTACAGTATCATGATGTATGTATGTATCAGATGTAGAATACGGGATCAACGTAATTCAAAGCAAGGTCTGGTAAGCGAGTTGTTTCGCGTAGATTAAAACGCAGGTTTCAGGCAAATGTAAAAAAATTTTAGAGTCCTTCAGCGACATGTTATATATTTGGGACACCTGAGTGTTATATAGGGCCAATTTTTGATAAACAGTATTTAATTCTACGCAGAGCTCAATTGTGAGATGATTGCCCTCGGTTGCCTGTGCTATGGGTGGTGGGACGCTTGGCTGCCACTATGATGCAACGAGAATTAACTTGGAATATGTGATTCTGCGGAGCCATTCACCAACAAGCCAATGGGTTACTTTCTATAGAGACATGGATAATAGCTAGATCGATTGAATTCAAATCAGCAAAACGCTTCGAATTAATCGATATTGTTAATTCTAAATACGATGAATTTAGCAAAATCAAGCATCTCAAGGAAATCTTATAGGAAATGTCAAAAAATTCGTAGTAATAATTTGCGCATCCAGGATTTTGCCTAATAATGGGTACACCCTATTATTTACTTATATGTAGCCTATGTCTCTACATTTATATTATAAATACAATATCGTCCTTTATATTGTATCCCTCACCCTTGTAGACAGCGTTTGACTTGTGTATTTGTAAATATTTTGTCTGCCTTTATTTTTCAAGTTGGAAGCACGAGTATACTCGCGCACTTGTCGCACACTTAACGGCGTCGGCGCTTGTGCGTTATCGATAAACATTAATACAAATGTATTTAGTGTTATTCTATTTTTAGCTAGCCATAATAGACTAAATTAGATAAGAATGTGTCGGTTCGTAAGACTGACTTATGTACTTATAAGGTTAGATTTTTTTAACTAAAGTTTATTACGTAAAAAATATATTTTATCTTAATATCAACTTGTGGGCAAAGAATTGTTATGAAAATAACACCGAGAAGTTGGAGGATCTTTAACAGAGAGATTTTAACGATGCGTATTTTCTCAGAGCTTGGTTTCTACATCGTTAAAGTTGTATTCTTTATCCATAAAAAATAAATCACTACAATTAAGTCGCTCGATTTTTGTATATCCTTTGTCCAGTGAATTACCAAATATGTAATGGCGAAATGAAAATTTTGTCGCCTTCCAAACATCAAAGCATTCAATTTCACAACGATCTTTAATGAACTAAGCACACCATTATGGAAATGTTCGGCTGAATAACAACCAGAAACTTCTCACTCTGAAATTAATTCTCTGTGGTCAATAGAACAGCAGTAATTTTATGGTTAAAACTTTGAAACGAAACATAACGTTGACAACACCACTACGTATCTTTAGTAGCGCGGGTATACTAGCCGTTCGACACCAATATACCAATGTTTATATTATAGGCGGACATCGGCTACCTACCACAGGCAATTGAGACCGTAACCGTAGTCCGTAGAAATTTCAAAATTAGGAAACTGATCTTGAGCATTTGAATAATAAGCTTGAATTAGAATAATATTTATGATTGTAATAATTAATTCTAAACGCTGCGTTCTTTTAATTTAATTGTTGGTAAATAATTTTTCAGATTTTTTAAAATTGCCAAAAATTGATAAACTTGAAAAACTGAGTCATTTAACGCACAGAAATTTAGTAATTTCACAACGAAAGTACAAACTAATTCAAATTTAGTAAACGATTTTAAATTTACATTTGTCATTGTTTTCCATTTCTTTATGTTTCATTTTACGATTGACGTCAAACAGTTGAGCAATGCCGCCAAATACTTTGAAAGGTGCTTCTCACAAATGTAAACTCCGGGTTGTTAACTGCGTTTTCAAGTACACTGCCTTCAATGGCCTTTTGTAAAGTAAAATCTTATTATAGTATACAACGCGAGCATACCGGCAACTATATAGTAGCCTTCGGTAATAAGGGTGTAAATTGAGAGCTTAAGAAGCAAACATTGAAATGACTTTAAAGGAACGACTAAAGGACTTAAGCAATTTGCTGGTAGTTAGTAAGAAATTACAAAAATTTCGAAGAGCGAAATTCAATTTTAAGTCAACAATCTTATACATACATACATATATCTCATAAATTATTTTGACAACCATAAAGAAGCTAGCTACAAATACACTACTTTGCCGCCAAATTTGATATAGGCTATTAAGAAAATCAATATAGTTCTGTTTATAGTTTTCAAAAAAAGCTCTAGGTGAATAGCGCACTATTAATTGAAGTTTACATGACCTTGTTACAGGCTTCGGCAGACATGGACTGCATTCTACATTCAATAGTGAACTATTTTTTGTGACTTCAAAGGACACAAAGCGCATTTCGGGAGTTTCGGGAGTTTCTTTAGCTATAATTTCACTTCAAACACAAAATGTCAAGCAGAGGAATTTTCCCCCGTAAATCTGTTTTCCAAACTAACTATTCTTGTCGTAAGGAATAATTATGAAACAATAATTTCGATACCTCGCTAAAACTATACACTATGCTGACCCCGAAAAAATGCCACTAACAAGTCAAATTTTATTGGCGAGTTAGATGAAAATCGAAAGAGAATCTGCTTGGGAAGAACGGTGTTATATGCAGTTATGATAGGTTGTTTAAGATCATATCGAATATCCCGATTAGTAAGTGAGTGTGATGTGATGTACAATTTTGGAAAGGAATTGGTCAGATATGACACGAACGCTCCAATTTAGGTGACATTTGAATGACCTATTTCGTAGCTCCTTACCATATTGTTTCGTCTTAGTGGTGGTTTTTTCGAAAGTAACTACACCAAAAATGTTTACCGCTGCAAGTTTCTCCTTTTGTAATATTTTTTTTTACAGTTTTTGCCAAAACCTTTCAATTTCACAATGTTATTTCACAACTTCGTAAAATCCTTCCAGCAAGTTGCATAGTGTAAAAAGTTCGTTGATTTGTTTTACTTTTCAGTAGTCAAATTGTTTCAGAAAATTAACACCATCCCTTTTTTTTTGCATAATCGACGAAACCTTCATGACTAATTTATAATGTGCCTTTCCGTTTTCACAGGCACTTAACGAGCAACTTGGAGCCCAGAGTTAAAAGTGAATTGTTGCACTCCTAAATTATAATCGCTAACAATAGCAATAACAACAATAGCAAATTAGCGTTATGCAAAATATCTTACTAAGTCCAACACTTTAGTTAATCGTGTTAAAATTCCTTGAGGCGATCGAGCGTATAGACAAAAATTGGATATATATAAGTAAAGAGGTATTAGGGGTGTACTTTTGTTTGTGGTTTTTTAGGTTTTTAAATGTTATATACTTTAAATATTTTTGCGAACAGTTCAATTGGTAGAAAGCTGATATTAATATGTTAGATGAATCTATTGTAAAAATATTATATCTGGACAATCGATTTTATGAGATTATATGAGAGCATGGCTGTCGACAATTTGTTCAGTACGAAGAATATCGTAATAAAATATTGATACAACGATAAGCTATGACGACGATAGAAAACGCCCCATATTGTTAAATTTTATTGCAAGAAAATTTATGGAATTTGATTAGCTGATTATTTCGAAACAAATTTTATCTAAAGTAAGCGAATATTAATATTTCAGTTTCTGAAGAAGAATCGGTGAATCAATTATTTGGAATACACAGAAAGAGGAATTACTGCTCAAGCTTATGCATGTCAATTCTTCCCTGAGTCTACCTATCACCTTTCTATTCGTTAAGTGGGATCTTGGGTCTTTATTTTAAATATAGATCAAATAATTGTTCAAAATAATATATAAGGGTGATCACTTCCGAATATCTGTATTATGTCAATATTATGGCCGAACAGACATGAAGAACTGTTTTACTTTAACCAGTTTTTGGTTGAACAATGATTATAATTTCTTTAAAGTTCATGTAAGTTTATTTTATGCTTCTAATATAACAAAAAAATCTTACATCGAATATGGATGAACATTAGAAAACAACCGATTAAAATAAACACAGAGTTGTGGAATGGATGGCCCTTCTAAAGCGAAATTGTTAAATTTGTAAATTGCTGGATATTCACCCACATTATTTAATTCACAAATAGTTATCTTCTTCGTTTAATTCATGAACTCCTGTTCTTGAGGAAGCGATGGACGGCCTTTTTTGAAATGTCGACACTAAAAGTAACGGTAAAAACATAAAATAATTCTTTGTCCTCTTTTTATGCATTAAGAGTGATCATGCAAAGATTTTATGCTACTTAAGAAGAAAGCTTGGTTTCCGAAACTGGTTTTTAACTTAAGAAATGATACATGAGAAATAATTTTTTTCTAAGCATCAGCAATATTCACCATGTTTTCTTTCTTAATAACAATGAAATTGTTGTTTTGAACACAGTTTGTGTCAAATTTGACACTTGTCGAACATTAGATAGTTTTTGATTGGAGCAGTGTTGTTTTAAAAAATAATCCTTACTTAATATTATTAAATATAAAACTGAAAATTTCAATATCCTTCAGAAAGTAAATTTAAGTGCATCCCTAAGCGATATATTGATATGAGCCTGCTTCAGTGAGCGGTTGCCATAGGCTCTAATTGACAGTAAGTAAATCAATTGGCGCACGAGATTTCCCTTTTACAGGCAACTAGCACCAAAAAGTGCACATATGTGTGTGCATATATTTTACACGTAAGTGTGCATGTGTGCTGCAACAAAGATCGGCTACAGCGACAACCGCAAGCAGCCAGTCGCTACAGTCAGCGTCAGTTTGGTTATCACCGGAAGCTGGAAATTAACATCAACAGCAATCAACGTCGCAGACAAGCGGCGTATACTCGTACATACATATTTAGTTACTCCTGGGTAGAGATAAAAAAAAAACTATAACAGCAAAAATAAATGGACGCAACCAACTGAGAATGCCATTAACGGCTTCGAATGAAGTTAACGCGCGGCGTAATTGCCGCTACAATGAAGCGCATTAAAAGTGGCAATGGAAATGAAGGCGGAGAGGGGCAGAAAAATAATAAGACGCGAAGGTAATATAAAAGCGGCACAGTCAGCAAAGGTAAAAGCAACAAATGTATGCCGCGCTTTCAACGGAAGGCGGCGGACGACGGCTAGCTGAAAGCTGAAGGCTATTCGAAAGGGCCACAAACGTGTGACCAACCGACATGTGGCTAAATAAGCCAACAATAGGTTGCGCTGTAAGCGCTGAGAGCTGATCATTGGTAAGGGTCAACAATCAAAATTCGAATATACATAGCTTAGCCGGGGCGTGGATTGCTACGCGCTTAACTTTTGGCATGCGGCAGGCGGCGCGCTTAATTCTCATATCTTATAACACCCATTCAGGGACAACAATGGGACAACAACAGACCGACAACAGACACAGACATGGTACGCGATGCAACAACAATAACAGTAGCAGCAACATTAAGCGTAAATGTAGCATTAACTATTAACAACAACAACACGTTGCAGGCTTGTAAGCGCGCGCGCGCGTGTGTGCGATGGTGCTCTGGATAAATGTATGCAAATAAGAGTTAAGAAGAATGAATTGAGCGAGCGCTAGAAGCGTACGGCGTGACCCCCAATTATCTGGCTGACGCGCTGTGAGTATGGGCATACATATATATGCGTTTGTATGTGCCATTTAAGCAGGAAAGTATTAAATCCTATAAAATACATAAGAAAAACCAAGATCGGCAACAACGAAAATGCGCTAACGCTAGCACACAATAATAAAAGCAGGAACAATAACAACAACGTGACACTTAATCTCAAATACAAAACAAAGAATAATAACAATTGCAACAACAACTATAACGACTCTACTGCCAACCAACCACCAAACCCACAGACACAATAAAGACTCAGCCAAGACTCAGCCAACAGCGTACAAGCAATTCAAGCTGCGCTGAGTCGCGCCGACCCAAAGCGAGCCAAACCAAGCCAAGTCGAGCTATTTGCGTCAAGTCAGCGCGATCTATCCCTTTTACGTATGCCAAGAGCTAAAGTTCGAGCGTTACAACTACTGCTGCTGCTGCCGCTAGAGTCCCCACCACCGCCAAGCCATGGCGAGCGCGTCAATGCAAGCTGTGCAGTTGAGTATGCGCCCCTTATGTGACGGCATGCGACGTCTTCGATCGCTTGCTGTCTCCGTAATTGTTGTGTGTTGATGCATTACATTGCATTGCATTGCGACGACGGCTGTGTGCTGCTATTGTTTTTGCAATTGCCTGCGCTATGTGTGTTTGTTGTATGGCGTATCTGAAACGGACGATCGTGAGAAAATGGTTTGGAACGTGGTTCTCACACGATCGACACACCTGCCCTTTTTTATTTCTGCTTAAAAGTTTTTGTTGCTTCATTTTCTGATTTGCTGTTTCTTCATTCGTTTTCGTTTCATATTCATTGTACTTCTTGTTTTTATTATAGTTGCTGCTTTGATATTATTTTCTTCACTTCTGAGTTTTTCGCTTTGTTCAGTGCTATTTTGATTTGCTTTTGCTTTTTCGTTTTGTTTAGTATTATAATTTTTCGATACGTAAGAGAAGAGATTGGAGTATGCTTAAATAAAGCAAAGATCACGTTGTTGTTGCGGTGTGGCTATGGGGAGCGGAGCGCTTAGGTGACTGTAGTTAACGTGAGCCACAACTGTTTGTAGTTGTTGAAAGGCGTGGAGCAATTTGGTGGACAGTAGTCCGAAATTTACTAAATTGGTCGAATTGTAGTAGAATAGAATTCCAAAGACGACTAGCAAGTTGCGAAATTGCTCAAATCCTTGTATCTTATACAAACGTTATAGATCGTTCTTGTTAGCAGCTCCTTGAGATCGTCCTTGATCATCGTCTCAAGAACTCTACATCTGAAGTATTATACGATTTCTTTAAGGATTTCACGATTTTCTTATGTTTCCAAGAAATAAGAGTAGTAGAGCAGTTTCATGCAAAAAGTTTATTAAGTATACGTAGGCCAGTTCGTTCATATATGGTAGGTCTTGGATATTGTGTCAAGGACTCTAGCACTGAAGTATTAAATGATTTCTTTAGAGAATTTCCAAGAATTGTTAATCCCAAATTAATGCAGATTTTGTCATTCTTCCTGTTCAAGACACCAATAAGCTTTAATACTATAGACATTGAAAAAGTCTATAGTGTCTTTGACGGGCGTTGGGAATTGGGAACGCAGATCACACAAATAAGTACACCGTGTCACTTGTCACAAATCTTCTTTTTGGTGATCCAAAACTATTATAAGTTGATTTGGCACTATACTTTCCTTGTTCAGTAGAAAAAAGCTTTCTTCTAGGTATATCCCAGAATTGCGTGGTCTACACATACCTAGCTTAATATACTACAGTCCGCTTGAGGGAGTGCTTTACTCCATACAGACTATAATCACTGATCTCTGAATGAAATTCAGAATTAAAATTTCGCCCTTAATCTCTTTTAGAGCATAGCTAATCTGACGTTAGTATGAAAAAGTACGTCCAAAGTACGTACGGTCCAAAAAGAGTTGATATAAGCAAGCCAGAAGATGCTAGGTGGCTTGATTGATAAATCCCCATTCCCAAAACTAAATAGAGTTAAAGAAATTTTCCACTAATTTAGAGTTCAGTTTCAATGACGTTATGTACAACAGCATTAGCTTTATTCCGATCCACTGTGCTACAAAGTGCTGCCGCACTACAGCAAACCATTGACGCTGCAACACCACCATTGAACGTAGCCATACCGACAAACGGAAGAGGTGATGGTGATCATCATAATGATTGTGGACACAATCGTTAAGTCCAACAACAGGAGTCAATACTGTTACCAATGCTGCTGTCGCTAGGGTGTATGTGTGTGTGTATGGCAAACGAATTCAACTTGAGGTTGCTTTGAAGCGCAAACTGAAAAAAGCCTTAAGCTATGGACTATAGGATGGCACAGTGCAAACGGACAACGGCAGACCGGCAACAACAAAAAGATACCAAGTCACTACTTCATTGAGCGCACAAGGCGACCGAGTAAGCTGTGGCCCTGAGGTCGCGGCATGGAAATGCGACTGTTATGGTGGCGACGGCGGTGATTGCAATACGGTCACACGGTCACAAGCAGAGCCAATGCATGCTGATTGCAATAAGTGTGGTTATGGTCGGTTGTTGCGCTGCTGCTGCAAGATTTGTAATATGGGAGGTTGTTATACCACTTTGGCACACGCGCACTGTGCCACTGGGACTTACTTGTTGCCTGGTTGGTTGGTCGCTGTGCGAGCTGGGTGTTTGTGGTGGATCTTTGAAGGCGAACGCGACCGGGGCTCCCAACTTTTAACTGCATTTATGACTGCCGATTGAGGCGGCTACCCCGTCTATATGCATACGTGTTGTCTGTATGTTCAAATTATTGGTAATATTGTGGCTGATAGTTGCTGCTGATGATGGGCACATAGTCAGAACTGGTTAGGGCAGAGACTTTAGCTGTAGCTTGGCATGAGTACCGCCTCACTTACTTGCTGGCTATTTATTAAGGCGCTGTGCTTATTTTGTTATTACACATTACACTGTCTATTGGTTTTAATATTGCTGTTTGTGTATGATTTTTGTTGCTGTTGCAATTGTGTACTGCTACATTTATGGCTCAAATTGCTGTGATCACCTTTTGCTTTTAATACGGTTTATTGATTTTCTTCTGCACCTTCTACACAACCACGCCGGTTTGCTCATTTGAACATCGTGAGGTTCGAGCAAGCCGCGATACAGTCACGTAGAACTCCGTAGGTAATAATCAATGTAGGATGTGTTTTAGCACACGCTGTAGCAATTAGGGAATTTAGCATTATTGGTGGTGAAACTGCGTCGCTGCTGCAATTCACCAAGCAACAATCGTGGGGCCACCAGTCACCAGGCGCGAGCCGGCAGTTGCCAAGAGCTTGGCGTTCGGCAAATTTTGTTCGAGAGCCGTGAGACGCTCGCTATTTCATGTCATGATGAAATTGTTGTTATTGCAGAAAAGGGAAGAAAAATACCAAAGTGAATGTTTAGATTTGGTATTGCACACGACAAATCGAATGTCTCTTTATGGTTGAATCGCGCGAACTACACAAGCGTCCCTTGCAGATTGGCAGATCGCGCAATGAAGCGTACCATTTCAGAGTGCCATCTTCCTTAATATCTATGACTGAATGTACCTTGGTCCATAATCCCGTGGCGTTTTGTTGTAGAATCCATAATTTGCGTGCTTTGTTTGACTAATCGTGTGATTCGGAGTTTTTCTAAGTAATCGCCAGTGAGCGAAGTATGGATGTGTTGTTGACGAAGCGTGAAAGCGTTAAAGCGCCTCAAGGTAGTCGAGTTATGTGTCACACTATTAAATTTTGAAATGCTGTAAAATTTCCGGATTAGCTAGAAGAAGCTGCATCATTCCATCACGTATTGGATAAAAGCAAATATTTGGTTTTATTTCTATATAGTCATACATGCGAGTATATAAATTTGTAGATAATATATAGGCGTATATTAAATTCATGCGAATTTGTGCAATGAATCATTTCACATTTCAACGAAAGTTAGTAGTAAAATGAGCAGCGGCTGTCTGTAATTATATAGTAGTATTTCGGTCACCGGTTGACGTGATTTAGAGCTAGAGGTGCGCACAATCGCTATGCATAACCTGAGTCTGACCCTATCTTCGAAGTGACATCACAAAGTCTCTTCGATAACTCCTCGTAGGCAACAGCAAATCACAAAACGTATTTCCCCCTAAGCTCCTTGTTGTTGTAAGCAGAAACGTTCCCCAAATAATTTCGAGGAATACTGCCTTGTTGACAGTCTTTGACCGGATATAATTACGGTCCAGATACATAGACTCGGCTGTCGTAGGGATGGAAAACTGGATGTAAATACTACCTCACTGTAGCATAATAATTGATATTTGGAGTCGTTATGAAATCTGTAGTTGAAAGAACCTATTTTCAGGGTGGAATTGGTTAGTTTTCCTGAAGTATTCTGTTTTGCAATAGAATAATAATTTGCGCTCTGCAAACTTTTTATAATATGCCTATATAATGTCTATATATTATTATATATTATTTATAATCGATGGCTATTAACCAAAAAATTAAAAATAGATTACATATATGTAGAAATATCACTGCTCTTCGAGGAGGATACTATATACCGGAAGGTTATAAGCTAGACTCAAATGAAAACAGATGAAGAGACAACCGTATATATATCTTAATAATAGCTTTGACTTGACCTTTTGGAGAAACGTTCGACAGTTCTGTCATCCCATTACACCCTGTTATAACATTTCCTTCTCCACCATCAAAGCTGTGATCGAACGTTGTATTCACTCGTAGGGACTAGCTAATTTTTCACAGTAAAAGTTGGTTGAGGGGGAATACAACACACGGTGTCATGGTGTCTCTGATCCCACTTCCAAAATATACGATAACAACAAAGTTGATGACCTGTTTTGAATAGAGGCCCATTATGCTGAATTGGAGGGAGAGGTACAATGTTGCTCACTTGGAATAAGCAAGATAGAGGCAGATGAAAGCAGATGGAAAGTTATGACAAGATAAAATTTGAGCAAAGCTAACGCCATAACTGGGGACAATTTTAATTGGACAATTGGGTTTCTTTAATACATAATAATGGGATAATTTATTTCACTACCTCTGTGAATGTTTTCAGGTTCCAATAACACATAGTGTTACAGCAGAATCAGAGCAGGTCTATCTAGAGCGATAGTGTACAATGCTAACTATTGCTCAGTTTTCCATTTAAGTAGCACAACTATCAAGTACCCAATAATTGAGATCTTAACCCAGCGATCAAGAGGTCAGAGGTCTCAAAAGTATTTTTGAAATCTGTAAAACGCATTACTGTTGCACATATATTTAGCAGCAATTTAGCATGTTTATTTAAATCCCATGAGAGTACCTCGGCCTGCATGTAATAACCTTTAGTAAGGCCCTTGGTTCTCGTTCAAAATAACATAGATCTATTCCTTAATACGGTACTACTGATGACAGAAGTGGAGCTTTGAGAGTTTCTAAAACAAGATTGAAGACGGCTAAGTATAGGTTAAAGTGGAATATTAGTTATTAAGTAAAAACTATTTACTTAGTCACTCATTGCCAGGATTCCGCAGATGACATGATCAGACTGACGACCTACTAAATATCGTAATGAGAGACTTCTATACTAATGGTACACATGCTTATACACAGCACTCGCTCGCAAACTCACTTAATAAACCATTCAAAGTCAACAATCGACAATTACCGTAAGAGCAAGCAACATAACTATCGCTCTTACGGCATCACGCTGTATACATCAGTCAAGTATTACGACATTCCAGATGATGGCACGTGTATGCCACAGGCATCATGTAGCCAAATACCAGTTGTGCCGAAGCTAACGGAGAAGCGTCGGCTGTTGTAATGCAATTATCGGCAATAACAGCATTATCGCGCAAATATCAACAAAACGGTGTAACTGTAATTTGGCGTAATGAATTTGCCATAAACTTGGCGTCTTTAAACGCAATCAATCAAACCGAAATATCAGAAATCGGTTAACGATGAAACTGCAAAATGTGAAGCGGTTTTACGGGTTGAGGCCCACCAATTAATGAGACAAGAAATACATTACTAAGTCAACTGTAATGTCAACAACAAAGCCAGCATCAAACGTTATAACGAAACTCGAGACGATTTTGCGGTATTTTGAAATAGCGTATGGACGAAAAAAGTCGTTTGAAAGGGTGATGAAACCTGAAGACGCGTGAAAACTACTCGCGACGCGTGATTAGCGGTCAACGCGCTATTATGACGTGCGAATTTGTTAACACACAGTAAAAGACAGTGATCTAATAAGACGACATAATGACATAAGAGCAGTTTGATAATTCAGTGCCATCTTTTAATTGACCAATATCGCTAGCAGGCTAAGTAATGATTACGTCATTGGCTGATATTTGGCCTTTCACAATTGGCAACAGATAACCTACTAAATTTTGACGAAAATGTATGTGAATTGCTCCCGTGTACTGTGAGCTGTAGCCGCCTAAACGGCTATTCTGCGAGTTCACAGCATTGAGCAGAAAAACCACTATGTAAAGCTAATACTACCTTCTTCTTCGTTCTGAATTACCGCTGGAGAAAATTGTGAAATGCTTTACTATATAGTAAAGCGAGAAAGACTTATAAAACCCAAGTTTACAAGGGATGATTAAACAAGTAAAATTATAGTTAACATGTCGCGAAGTCTCTTCAAACCCGACAGAGAAAACTAATTTGAAGACCACGCCAGTCTGGGCAACGAATAGGTGTTATTGTGAAGGAGTTATTCAATAAAAGTAATTCTCCGTGCATGAAAAATTTCTCAAGTAAATTTAATTTGATACCAATATTCCATTTGTTTGAATCAAATTTTCAAAGAGAAAATTTCAAAACCAAAAGAGATTATCGGTATAACTTAGGTATAAGTATAGATATAATTTGACAACCACTTTGTAATATTTTCTTTATTTTATAAATTTAAATTAATTAATTGA
Organism: Bactrocera minax; assembly: GCA_021498325.1. Lineage (NCBI taxonomy): Eukaryota > Metazoa > Arthropoda > Insecta > Diptera > Tephritidae > Bactrocera > Bactrocera minax. The sequence goes on along the minus strand of JAKEEE010000078.1, from coordinate 429,104 downwards.
ATTTTTAAATATTGGCAACCATTTTCAAAAGTATATTCCTCTATAAATTTACCTCTATAGATTTAAATCTCTTTAGAACAATATCAATGTATTTTATTAATATTAGCAATTTCTTTGAATGTTTTTTAATAGTTGGCAACCCTTATAAAAAAAATTTATTATTAAAGCTATATTAAACCTCTTTAGTTTGTAGTGTTATTTTATTTTTTTCAATTTCGTCGTTTTTTTAAATCTTCACCATTATCTCAGCATGCCTGTGGTCAACAGAGCGGTCACACAGAGCGTACGATATAATCTCCGGGAAACCCGAATATTTTGTAGGACCGGTTTGTGTTAGCGGCTCTGTATAAAATGGACTTTGATATTATAGATTGCAAGCCATACATTCCTGATCTGGCTTCTAACGATTACGCTTCTTTTTTTTTAACGTAGAAGAAAACAAATTTTCGTTCGAATTTTCAAGCCACGAAGACCCGAAGACAGGTATGAAATGGTTGATATCTAACAAATGATAGTCTTTAGTTTCAAGGTATGGATATGTTTCAAAATTTATATGATTCTAAACTATGTGCATATGTACATATGTATATTCAAACACAAATATGAGGAGGGCGCAAAGCAACATCAACAGGTGGCAGCCATAGACCCGCATTTACATTCCAAATCGATTTTTGTCTTCAGTTCGTGCTTTATTGTAAATATGGAAATACACAATTTTGCGTTTTATTATACGTATATATCATATACGTACGTATATGTGTTTAAATATTTATGTGTATGCTTGTAAGCTTAATCATAAAGCCATTGAATTTAATATCAGTCCACTTTTCGTTTGGATGACTTGCAATTTATTTGTCGTATCCTATAAAACATTTGGTAACATTGTTGTTGTGTCTCATCAAATGTGCGTCACATTTTGGTGCATGCGTATACATATATAAACACACAGACATATAATAAACATAATAAATAAATGGGAGCAGCGCTGATCTTTTGAACAACCGGTCCAATCACGTCGCGAAATCGCAATTGTCAGCGCCACTCTAAACGCGAATCGGCAATTAGATGCAATCTTAAGGATTTTGCACTGAATTGCAAGATATTTTTCTTTTAAGTATACGAAAACAGTTACGTACATTATAATGGAAACTCTAAGTGGCACACATGTGAAACTGACAGGAAAATCATAACAGGCTTGCCAAACTCTAATTCTATGCAGAGAAAAAATAATAAAATTCGGCAGTATAAAGAATTCAGAACGGTGCATCAGCAATCTATTTTAAGCAGTCAAGTCCTGCGAAGTTCCTGTGAATACTTAATTCAGAACTCTACGAATAGTTTCAGAAAAGTCTAGTCTGCATTCACAGTCATAGTTCTGACATTGAACAATAAAATTCTTCTTTGAACCACTTGACTGCAGCGATTGAGATTAAACCGTTATAATTTACTTGTACAAATCAATCAACATGGACGTGCTGTTTATTTATCGTGTTGAGCATTTTCTGACGTGCGCATTGTAGTAAGAGGATAATATTTAAATAGTCATCTGGATAACCCTTCGTGAAAGCCTCCTTTTACGAAATTTGCGAAAGAAACCTTAGACCAACTTGATTTCAGATGTGCGCCCAAATCATCTAAAAGAGATCCAAGATTATATAGTCTTCGTCACTATTCTTTTCTTCTTAAACAATGTTTCCAATGTGCTGTCAGTATTTTAACTCTAGACGAAGGATAACTTAAAGTAGATTGTATGTATGCATATTCACTTTCAATAAGCTCTTTCGAACACTATATATTATACCCAGCAAAATCCACAGTTTATAAATATACCAACTAACAAATTCTCTCGAGACTCGATTAGGGTGATCTCTCTAATATCATCATCTTAAGCTAATATTTTCTGTAAAGTATTTTCTCTTAACCGGGGTTGATGTCACTTGGTATTCCGAGAATCTTTATTATTAATCGATTCCTTACCTTGAAAATGCGATTATTGATCAGAGCTTTTAAGTTAGTTCGTCTGAAAAAAAGAAACTCTTATTAAGTGAACCGAATTAGTTAAATCCGTTTTACCATTTATTGCTCAAAGGATCGAAGAGCGTTCGAACGTAGTTTAATCTGCAGTATGAGAAATAGACGTTCTCGATTAAAATGGATTAATAAACTCAGGAATTGCTATGAGCTCTATCATATTTTTTACATTTTTACAAAAGTTTCTTGTTGGTCGGTGGTTATTATTAATCAGAGTTGAGCTTTTGAAGATCACCGCACAGCTCTCAAGGAATGTTTCTTGAAGTAATTGAAAACTTAAAAGCATATAGATCGGAGCAAAGATGAGGGCACAGCATCTACTACGGTTGACATGGAGCGTAGACATCAGAGCTTAGGGCGTAAGAAATATGAAGTATAAGAGTAAGGATTTGTATGCTCGCTCTCTTATGATTTCACATTCAAAATGGAGCGGAAGAAATAATGAAAAAAGAGTTTCTAAAAAAATTGTTTTGTCAAAAATTTAAACGGAAATCCTTAAGGAAAAAAATGCGATAACAAATTTTGCTGCCAAAATATGATAAACAACTTAATTTAGCATATGATTTCAATTCTACCAATGATTATATCTTATAATCCACAACTGTATACGCGAAAACCCACACGAATACATATATTTATGGTTTGCGCATAGAGACCGGACCACCACTGAACAGCGCGACGTGGGTCAGCATAGGCGCGAGCAAATGCGCTGCACCAGTAGCCACAATCCCGCAATTGGAGCTTCACATGCACAAGCACACGCGCATATAAAAATGTATATTTATCTGTGGGTATATAAAAGTATGTATAAGTGTATGTAGTAAAGCGCAACGATAAGCCAAGTTTGCGTGGCGTTTATCATTATTATTTTCGCTTTTTTTATTCGTTCTTGGAAAGCCATTAAAAGCGACGCGACGGCAACAGCACACATTAAGCGCGACCGCACAAAAGTGTGGGAAAATTTTTCAATGAATGGCTCACGCTTCCGCTTCAGGCATGCGGCATGCGGCATGCGACGCGTTAACTGCCATTCGAGTTGTGCGCGTTGTTGTTGGTTTTTATTTTTATATTTTCTTGTTGCTTTGCATTGCTTTGTATAGCTATGCGGTTATTATTATTTACGTTTTTATTATACTTGTTGAGTGCGCTTCAAGAAAAAACGCGAAATAAGATGCTTTGCCATTTTTGTGTGTATAAGTGTAAATGTGCTAGATAGATCGCGCATATATACATATGTAAATCTAATTTCATGCATATGAAGTTAGTCGTTTTTCTGTTTAACTACGCGTTTACATGCGAATTTTCGTGGCGCACATAACGCGTTGCGCCAGCACGATAAAACGCTGTGTTTGTAGCGCGAGTTCGCACTTTGTCAGTTGACTAGTTTTTCTATTGGCACGGGTTAGTAATTTATGACTCAAGCGCAAACGAAATACGCTTAGATTTGTAGCAGACAGTTAAACAAGAAACAACAATTTTGTTTGCGAACGGACATTGCGGCGATTGTGAAATTCCATAAGTCGAACTCAGCAAAAGTTGTTGGGCTGTTTTTATAGTGTGGGAATATTTTGGTATCGGATGATCCGCAAGTAAAAACAAAAGCAAAAACAATTAATGAATTTTAAAACAGTCAAATGTCCGATTTGGTTGGCGCGTGAAGCGCATTGACGTATTTGCATACGTCAGCGCGCATCATTAATATACGAGATCAAGACCTTCTTTAGCAAGAAGCGATACCGCGCAAAGACCTAAGAGGCGTACAGCAAACTGGAAAACTTCGCGATGAGCAGATGAACTGATTTAGTCGAAATATGAGATGTGATTTAATCGAAAAATGAGACAAATATTTTTTAAATGTGCTTTATAGCATTTTTTTATTAAATGTATTGATTGCTTGTTTCATAGTTTCTTATTACTAAATAAATTCTTGTTTTCCCTGTGATTACAATTGTTTTGTTGTACTAAAATGCGAGGTTCACATTTAAAATATTTTCTGGTTGACAATGTTTTGCTATCTGGGGCTTATTATTTGAGAAAATTAAGACTTTTACCCCAAAGCGCATCAAGTCATTGCGCGCTGAGCAATTATCAACGCAAGGACAAATGAGAACGCTGATCTGCCGTCAAATATTCCCACTTGACTTGTAGACATCTACATAAGTATGTAGAAGCACCCACAAGCGCATAGTCCATGCAACCGCAATTTAATGCAGAGCGGACCGCCTAGCGCCAAGTTCTGCCATTGCGCCTTGTCGCGTTGCTAGCAAAAAGCTGTGCGCGTTCATTAAATTCAATACCCACGGGAGATCCACATCGCCTGTGTGGGATCACTGTGTCAGTTTGCTTGTCCGCCATCCATTCACCAAGGTCGCCACACGGCGCCATATGTTTCACTAGGTGCCGGACTGCAGCTACCACTTTCACTGCTGCCACACTCGGATGGTGGTGGTGTGATGACCACAGGACTGTTGGTTGCGCTGCGCTCACTGCCGCTCATACTGTAATATTGCGCTGCTACTGCTGTTGCTTGTGCCACTGGTGTGGACATGAAATGCTGCGCTGGTGGCACACCAGTCAATGGCACACTAGGTACAACCACCTGCAGATAATTCAAGCGATGCCCCAACTGGCTCATCAGTTGTGTGCCCAAATCCACATTGACACCAGGCAGCGCGGCTAATGTTTTGGATACCTCATTTGCTGCATGCACGTAGCCAGCGCGAAAGCTTTCCGCTATTGTCAATTTGGCATCTTGAACAGCGCCTGCGCCACCGCCACTGCCCAAACGCAGTTGTTTTTGTGCGCGCAGTTTCTTCATATGCTCCACCGTTAATTCCAGTATATCGGCTTTCTCGAGGCGCGTAATATGCTCACCCTCCTGTGTTAAGCATTCGACCATTATATCCTTCAGTTCATCCAAACACTTATTAATGCGCGCGCGCCGCTTGCGTTCCAACATTGGTTTCATTACTTTGCGGTATTGATAGGTTTTGGACATCTCCATCTCGAGTACCATTGCTTGTGAGATCAACTTTCAGAAACTGTTTTATTTAATTCAAGCTTATTGCTTTTGTACTTCTTATATTTTTATTTCTTTCTTCTTTATTTGGTACGTGCTTGTAATCCAAAATTTATATTTTACCAGCGTCTCAAAATTTACGAGTGTCCGTTTGGCACAACGTTATTGCAATGAATGCTAAGGCATAACGCCGTGCTCTGACTTTTATAGCCTCAGCAGAGTGAGCAACGGCGCGCAGCAACGATCGAGCTTATCGCAGAGAGTGCGCCCGCACACACAAAACACACAAGCAACCACCACCACTGTGTGACGTTGTCGAATGAGACTGTAACTGAATGAGAAAATACCCGTACACTCACCGCTAACCACACACCGCTCTCCGCACGGTCTGCCATTGTGCCATTATGTATTACACTAAGTAAGCAGTTGAAGTATCACTTCGCAACTGACGTCGCTTAACGTCTTCCAAGACGCGTGCACACACACACACACGTTATATCTTCTCGCGCCTGCTGCCTACTTGCCTGCTTACTTATCCGGTCGCGCACAAGCAGCAAATTCATACTTATAACCACCTCACCGCTTGCCGACATTCCGTTGCATGCACACAATGAATTCCCCTACACACAACCATACAGCGCTCCAACAAACCAAACTGCCGTCCGTCCGCGCGCCCGTCCACACTTTTTATGCAACGACAAGGCATATTGCTTCTTTGTATTATTGTTGCTGCTTTTATTGTTGTAGTGGCTTAGCCGACAGCGGCATTAATGTGGAACGAGTCAGCGCGCGCGTCATCTCCGTCTACGTTGCTGTTGTCGTCAAGTTGTGTTGTGATTGTTATACCGTGGGAAAGTCGAGTGTAGTCGATTTCTCACGACAACGGCTTGCCTACCACGTCCGACCCGCCAGCTGTCCCCTGACAGCCAATGGCGTCCCCTTGGCATATGCGACGACCACAACTGGCGCAAACACTCAAGCATACCAACGTACTCCATTATACGGGTGTGTCTGTCCGCGGCTGTTTGCCTGCTGCTTGAATGACTGATGCCAGCATGACTGCCTGATTGGGGTCTCTTAAGTGGTGCGCGGCGTTGTCTTGGCGTGGTGGTTGCTTGCTTGCGCCGTTGATTGTTAAGCGGTTGGTGCGGCAGTGGCAGTGGCGCACATGCCTGCCATCCATAACGAGCTGTTTGTGTTTCATTTCATTTGTGTGTAAGTATGCGCGTATGCAACGAATGTGTATGCGCGACCGCGTTTTAGCCTCACTTAAGATTTGCTGCTGCTTTATTACTTCTAACCAGTGTGCGCGGCTTGTATAAACGCTGGTTGGGCTGTTTGGCGGCTTTGTGTGCTTATTTGCTGTCGTTTCAGTTTTATTTTGTATGCTTTTATTGTTTTTACTTTCTTGGCTTGTGCTGCTTGCTGCTGCCGGTATTATATGCCGCGTGCGCCGCGTCTTCCATCCGCCAACCCGTTTATGCATTATCGAGATTCCTTCTGTTTGCACGCTGGGTCTTTGTCTTTGCTTCTTTCTTATGATTGCACGGGCGAATTGACGGAATGACGGCGACGGCAGCGGCCGCGGCACGATGTGGCACACCGATAATTGTGGAATAGTCATCGCATTTTTTAACGCTTTATGGATCATTGCATGTTCGTGCTGCTGGCCGGCTTGTCTGACTTTTGGCTGCTGAGACGTTTTGTTAGCTTTATGCACTGCGTCTGTGTGTGCGCGTACATTCTCATCGCAAGGCGCGCTTGCTTCCTAGCGCTTCAGCCTTGTTTTGCCTTTTACATTATTCTTGATTGCCATTTCACGTTGCCTTTTGGCATACAGCGCTTCCATTATGTGGCACTATTATAGCAAGACATCCAGTTTCTGCAATACCCTTTCGTACCTGATTCGTACTTTTGGTGCACCGCTAACTACGAGCTATTGCTTGTTGTCTGCCACGCGGAAAAGTGGGTTGCTCGCTACTCGGGTGCTGTCTGTAGCACACGCTAAAATCACAACAACATCAGTAAATGAAAAAACAAAAACACAGCAGAACCACCATCAATAGCAATAACGCTCTTTGGCACAAGCGCGTCGATTATCAGCCGCAGCCGCACGTTCTCGGCCGCGCAGTATATGCGAATGTCCGTGCCTTGCCGCCCTCGTTGCCAGCCTTGCGTATTCCATAAATGACGTTTATATTGCTTGCAGTCTTGTTCAGACACGAGTCTTGTGCTACTACTGCTATTGCTCGTGCAACTGCAACAAGATTGCCATTTTGCTAGCTTTAGTATTTGTAAATTCGCACGCGTGCGCAATGTAGCCGCAACGTAAGGCTGCCGTTTGACGATTGTGTATTTGTACTTATGCACTTATGGAATGCAAATCACATGCGCTACTTTATAAAAATACAACAATAACATCAATTATGCAGAATAACAATTTGACAAAAGCAACAACAACAATAATAATTTGCAGTGATTTCTCTATGCCGCGAAAAACAAGTAGCTACCAAGCGTGGGCGTTTGTTGAGACACGTGTTCAGCGCTTCGGATGGTGCGATTCGATGGACTGTATGTATGTTGTTACTCTGTAATAAGGAGACCTAAGCACGAACCAAATCGAATACTTAGTGTAGGTCTCAAAGAGATCTGCTGTGATCTCAGCAACGGCTGAACTTTTAATTCATCGATTCCTGGTTAGAGACCTTAGGTATTCTTCTCGAATCCGAAAATGAGAGTGTTGGTTACCTCCCGATGTACCTCCCGAGATAAGAGAATTTAGACATTTTAGAAGAACATCTACATATCATATATTTCGTGCCACATATTAGACAAGCAATGTTGAAAACATGGATCCAGCTTTTTATCTTGTAACAGAGCTCCAGTCCTTGATACATAATTTGCACACCGGAAGTCGACAAAAAGGTCGACTTCTTATTAACATACACATAAGGAATTTGACTACATTCTTCATAAATTAGATTTATAATTATAATCTGAGCTCGATTGCCATACATTTCTGGTTAGCGCTCGAGATTCGACTTCAAAAGACCCTACGCGCGAAAATAGAAGCATTTATAATATACAAATAGATCGCTTAGAAGACGTCGGTTCAGCACAAATTCGAAAATCCAATAAAAGAATGGAATAGACTCAAAGTGTCCGATGCGATTGAGCTTGTAAAGGTGAATGATATATGGGCTCCAAAAAGACAAAGTTGGCCTGTCGAAAAAAGGTGCCGAATAATAGGCGATGGTATTTCCTTAACGAAAGTCTAAACAGATGCTCGATGACTGAAGAATAGCTCTCAAACATTGCTTCAACTAAACCGTTACCGTACACAAAGCTATATGAAGTTTACACCAAGATACAGGTGATATAGATGAAGAAAATTAATTGGTATCTAGCGTACTTGACCCCGCGATTATAAAATTATCTCTCCGGTCAGTTCAACTATTTCCTTAAACAAAGATTAAAATATTGAGGTTAGGTATTATAAGTAATCGTACAAGCTATTTCTCATTCACACTTATATATAAATGCAAAAAATTAATCAAAATATCAGTAAACTGAAAGGTTTTGAGCAATTGTAGAGTAATCGCGGTGGAGAGAATAGAGTTTAAAACTTACAAATAATAAAAAAAATTTAGCAACCCTGTACAATATAAGCGCAACTAGTCTTATTAAAAAAAAGTTTTATTAAAAGGCAAGCAAGTTTTATTAAAATAAAATTATTTTAAAGCGTTGCCACTTGCCTTTCCAACAAAACAAGGTTTTCTAAAGCTTTGGCTTAAGCAACTGATAATCGGGTTGCCATCTTTTCAAAATTTGCAAATGTGTATTAATCAACAAATTAAACAAAATTCTATATAGGTATACAATTTGTGCTTTGATAAGAATGTATGGCGTTGCCATCTAATTTTCGTTCTAATTAAATATTAAAAAAATAATTGGCTCTCAACATTGTTATTAAAATAAAGGTATCAATTTGGATTTCGTGCGTAAGGTAGATGATGTTCATATTTTTGTTTTCAAAATAGTAAATCATATTGTTTACACGGCCTTGGAAATCTACAATTCTGCCATATTGCTGTCTAATTTTTTTCCTAAATCTGCTAGCGTTAAGAACCACTGTGCAAATTCAGTGGAACACGCGCGCATGCGTTGCCATTTCATTGAACAATTTGCTTAAATGTACAAACATTAATATGTACATATGTAAGTAGCATTGTGGCGGCACGTGTGTATAACAACGTTTTGAACAGATGTTATTGAAATTAACTATGGTTACCTTTTTATTATTTGGAGATTTCATTTATTTTATGTTTTCTCTGAACCCCTAAGATGCGCGGCACTTTTATATATTCGATTTAATTTTTTCACAGTTGTTAAAATAAATTTGTTTTGAAGTCAGCGCGCGCTGAAGATAACACAAGAATAAAATCATAACAGAAACAAAAAAATTATAATACTAAGAAGTAGCGCTAAAGTGAGGTCAATAGATACATATAGGAGTTCACATTATTAATAAATATATTACTTATACGCATGTATGCGCGTTTGCTTATGTGGCATAAACAAATAGCCGCTAAAAAACCGGACAACAATATGTAAAGTAATTTTCATATCAATAAAGCAACACATTTCCATAGCCATTAATTTTTCAATATGAAATTATTCTGCTTTGCGCATTTTTTTTCTATTATTTGTCTAATATTTTTGAAAGTGAATGCGCAATAGCTTTCCGATGCTGCGGCGTGCTGCTTCGCCATTTAACACATTTGCCATCCACTGCCCGCTGCGGCAAAGCTGTTAAACGACTTGGTTGGCGGCGGCATACGCACGCGCGGCTGCCATTGTAGTTGCGCGCGTCAACCAACCGCTTTCGCCGCGGCCAAAAGTCCACCATGACTAACGCGCACACACTTAATAAATGGCAACAATTATTACAAAGCATACATAACAGACTCACAACAGCTTTCAATTCACTTCAGTTCAAACACAGCGTTTAGCACAATTCACAGCTTTAATAATATTAGCGTAAAGTGGGGCGGCGCGTCGGGACGTGGCGCGCTTCTCACATTGCTCTCAGCATTTGAAATCGGTGGCAATGGGGCTGGCATGGCATGTGCTGTTTATTACTATTATTTTTGTTTTCGTTGTAGTTTCATTTCATTATTAAATGCTGAATTAATTTATTACAGCAAAGCGTCTCACATCGCGTCGCAACGCGGCACAGTAACGCCTCAGTGCCCCACCTCGAGTGTGTGGCGCTACGTGGCATGGCAGCGGCGATGACAGCTACATGTACATATCTACAGCAACGCGCACATATGTATGAGCACACGCCGTCAACAACAAAAGCCACTATTTACAAAAAACAACAACACAATATGATTTTTACTAGAATAGCAATGTCGAGGAAAAGTAATGAATACAAAAATATTGAAATAAAAAACCACCAACCGAAGCTGAGCGACAAAACCAAAAAAAAAAAAAAAATAAGAAAAAGCGCGAACGCTATAATTCCAAGTAACAACAATATCCAAAAAAAAAACAACAATATTAACAACCAGCGATCGTGCGCTGTGCGCATTGCAGCTTATTGGCGTACCCAAGACAATCCAAACGTACAGAAAATACAATAACATTAAAAATATCCATACTAAAGCAATAAAGAAACAAAAAACAAAAACAAAAGAGAAAACAATAAAATAGAAAAAATACGGCGTTCAGACCGTGGGAACCGAGCTCGTGCCAGTCGCTTCATTGCTGTCAAATTTTATCTTGATGGAAAACGAGTGGCAGCGCCGCGGCATAACGCGGACAAGCCTGAGCTCACGCGGCATGCCATACCATGTCTGATGCCTCGTCTTGCCCTACCCTACCCTACTCTGTTTTGCTCTGTTTTATCTCAGCTCATTGCTCGGCTTGAGCACACTAACTATACACATATATATACATGGACAACACAACAATAACAATGTAGCATGAGTCGGGCTCTGGTTGGCTTTGGCTTTGACTTGGCTTAGGGAGGTCGCTGCTGACGTACTTGGGCATCTACTAAATGCATGCAAGCACGATGTAGCGTTGCTTGTGGACACGGACAACAGTTTAAAGTAGTGACGCTATTCATGCATCCGCTCGGTGTCGGTTTGTCGGACAAGGCATGTGGCCGTCCGTCTGTTCGCCCGTGGTTACATGCGCCCGCCTGAAAGCTCAACTGCTTTAATACCACGCTTATTTGTAGCGGACATAAACGTGTATAAAACATGACAATAAATAAAAACAACAACAACATCTACAGCACCTACGACAGAAGAGGCTGCAGTAATATGCGAAACCAGTTCATAAATTAAAACTACTGCTCAGTTGAGAGTCGAGATCTGAGACTTGGGAGCTGCATATTACAAACGGTTTGTGAATACTTAGTTTGCAAGAAAGAGTTGGCTGTAAATTGCCATTCGAATTGCTCAGCATTTGCAAGTACTATTATTCAATGAACTACTAGTGTTCAATTAATTGAGGGGACTACAAGATCTGGATGCATTTGAAGGGTCCGAAAGATCGGATCTACAATATTATTGTAATTAAAAGGCAGGTTGCCTAATTGGCACTGAGTTCGAGCAGTCCTATCTCTAAGTCAACTACAGGGATTCGACCTCCCTAGACTATGATTAATTGAAAATATCATATCTTGATCTATGCCTAGATGCAAAACAGGATTCGTTTGATGCACTAAGTTAACAAATAAGTTATAAATGTCCTAAATCCAGACTATTATTTAAGATTACCCACTTCACTTCACTGAAATCTATATTCAAATATAAAGTTCAATGGAGACTATTATCAGTACATTTTTAAGGCAATTCCAAAGGTGTGTACCAAGAATTTGAAATACTTCTCATTCAATTTCAATGAAATCGTTATAGTCAAGCTCCTGAGCCTATCAATATCTAGACGTAAGACATACAGCATCTACTGTGGTCAGGTCATTTCCGCTGATCACAACTGTATGGAAAATTTTAGAACGATCTCGATCAAGTCGGTGAACCACCGTGGTGGGTGGTGGGTGGGAAGGTTCCACTGAGATTACTAATTCTCTCATATTTTTCTAGGGTGGTGTTGCAGCAAAAATTCACAATTTTTTTAATCACTCAAGGAGCACTTCACGCGTCTAATGCTGGTACAACTTCGGTGTAAAGGTTTTCGAAGCAGTGCAAGTTTCTGTTTGACATCAACGTTTTCATAGTTGCCAATAAGCTTATTTGGCTTGTAGACTAGAAATGCTTCACGGAATATCCCCGTTTCAAGAACCTCGCAAAATACCCAATTAGCTTCCGATCGTTTAAATAAACTAAAACTGATGTAAATAGCGTTAAGCATAAGCGAACAACTAAAGTACTGTAAAAATCAGTAGATCAGTTGACTGAAGTGCAGGCGGCAAAAAACATAGAGAAAGATGCGAAATACGTAAGCCTACTACTTGCATGTATGCGTCTTCCAGAATCAATACTGTTACTCTATGTTCGTCGAGCTCCATGTACACGCGCCAATTCCCATCTTCACATACATTATATAATATGTAGATAGCAAGAGTCCAATACCGTAAATAAATTAAAATCACCTAATTGAATTGATTTGACGAACTATTCGACGAATGAGTGGTGAAGTAATTAGTTTAACGCCGCATGCGGACGGTCCGCACTCATCGGTAATTCCAAGAAGCACAATGAGATTGAAAAGATTGAGCAAGCGGAAATGTATGCCCCCTCTTTGCTATCGGTTCTCCAATATTGACTGGTATTTATTAAGCTAAGTAAATTCAATCTCATTGCTTTTGTTTCAAGTCTTATGAAATTATATACATATATATGTATGTATTAGGGGGTCTCATCTTTTCGGAAATTGGAAAAAAGTTATTAAAAGTAGTAGCAATGAGAAAGTTGTGAAGTATTATAATTTACCAATCTGAAAGTAAAGTGTGTTTTGGAATCATTCCTGGCACGAGCATTTATTAAATCCATGCCGGACGATATATTTAAATACTCCGTATTTCGCCGATCCATACTTCGCTTATGAAGATTTTAGTTTTAAAATAGTTCGGTGCTCTTGTAAGTGGTTAACAAAAGAAGGCAACCCAAATAACGATATGCAACACAAACTAGCCTACTTTATCGAGTTCAGCGAGGTTGACCACTAATAAAATTTAGTAATCATCAGTGTAATCCAATGTTTCGTTCCCATCTTCCACTGTCCTATTTAGGCGCAACGTACTTCGATACCTGAGAAATTTAGGTCAGGATTATATATAGTGAACCCACGTTTTTAAGTACCATCAAGCAAACATTCCCTTATGATCGCGATATTGTAGAAAACATTTATACTTCACACTATATCCATTTATCTCTTTTAATAATAACATTGGAAAAAAGAAAGGAAATTAAAAGTATTTATCATTGCTGATATTTTAAAAAGCTTAAGGCTTAAAGGTACGAAGCCTGTCACGGTCTAACTCGGATTTGATATTGTGTAAAGAGAATGATAAATGGAAATCCAAAAGAGATGCTTACTATACAAATAAATTGTTCAATCATCAGAATTGACGAGCCAAAAATTATTTCTGCGCCCTAAACTCAAATAATATATTTATGGAGAATTACGTAAATTAATCATGAGCATGCTTGTAATGAGCCTTGAGGAACGAGGAATGAGCCTTCCTTTACTGAGATAAGATAGAGTGCCAGCAGTAAGCAAACCTTTTAATTGAGACGATCATCAGTTCAAAAACTTTGACTATATATCTGAGTTTTTTTTTAGTTATAATATTTGAGATAATAGGTACCAGATCAGTCACAATCATTATAAAAAAAAAATACACAAAATATCTCACAAATAATGGGATCACCCTAACGTACAGCCTAATCTGTCGTTTACATCTTGTTGCAGTAACGCCGAAACGAATAAGCATCAACAAATCATGAAGATAAAATTGGTCAATGATTACAAACATACAAGTAGGTATACACACATACAAACCATGTTTAACTACGATGACACGCCAATTGAAATGATGAATAATCATGTGGAAATATGAAATAGAGCTGTAATACTAGTATACTTGTTTATTAATGAATTTCGTGGAAAATATTTTAGTGATCATAATCGGATTATGAATATACTTTAATCAGTACTATTAATAGTCAGTGATTTATAATTTATATACATCGAAATATAAATATGTATACATGTATTTACGTAAACAGCATCAGCTGACTGTGGTCCAGTATGCAAGCTGTACTCCTTAAAGAATGTTTAGAGAGGGAAAGGTTTAACTAAAGCTGATTTAGCTGGTTTAGCTGAGTGGTTGAGGGCTGAGGGCTGAGGGTGAAAAATGTTCAGGGATAAAAACTGAAATATTTCTTAATATTTTATGCTATTCTCGTAACTCTCTCAGGTGCCTAGACCTAGATTTCCTAATTTACAGATAGTAGAAGGAAAGTGGCTTCCGAGTCTGTGTCGGTAACTAGAAGTTCCCGAACCATATTCCAACTACTTCGTTGTAACCAGCTGTAAACAGATTTCCATAGGCCCTACAATCAGTTATTGAACATCTTTATACAACCAGTAGTAGTAGTGTAGTAAACAACTGAGCGTGAGAAAATGGCTGAATCAATAGCTTAAGGGTGACTAGAGGGAAACAGGTGGACTGAAGATTATTTCTGGAATTGATGGCCAAAAACACATAGATAAAAAATTTCCATTTATTTTCAGCCATATAGAGCTTCGGTACTCCTTATGCCTTCACGAGCTTTGTAAGCACTAATAATAAAGCTGGGATCCGAAAATTGTCTGAGTAAAAAATTATCTGAGTATAAAAAACCGGTTCTGTTAATATATCGGAATTCCATTCATTTTAACAGACTATCGTGCTCAGATCGCATCAGAACAGGCATGAAGTCGCAGCAGATTTCATTGCAGACACCGCGACATAGGCTATAATATAATAAAAGTAATAGTAATGCATCGGTTTGGGGAACTTTACTATAAGTTGGCTTCCTTGAATTAGTGACGAATTCATCCCTCACACCAAATTTTCTGCATATTAAGAGTAATCAGACCCCAAATCTTCTCTTGAAAAAGCGGATGTCGGGTCTTGGTCGAATGAAGGAATCATCAGTGACATGTAAGATTCACTTAAGTTACAGATTCGTGTTGTTTAGAGTTCATGACTACCACCCGATGAAATAAAATCTCGAACATAGTCAAAATTTCGCCTTACAATGACGACCATACGGATGTCTGATACGAGAAAGAAATTCCTTGAGTTTAGATCCCGAACGTAGCCAAATCTTCGGTTTGTGGCGTCGAACCTAAGAGCGTCCGATATAAAAACAACCTGTTAATCCCTAGTCTGATGGCCTCTCTGCATATAAGGAACACGCAGATATTTCTCCACTGCAAACCTACTATGCAATGAGAAAACGAAAGCTCTCAAGTGGAGTGGTCAAGTGGATCATCGCTGAAGTGTAAGTTTCATAAAACGAAAACAAATTCACAACTGACATGAAAAATCTCCTCTTAAAAGTTCAAATGTGGCTTAAATATTATGGACTCCATCATTTGTTGGTTAACATCAGGACATATACAACCAATAAAAGAGAACAGCCTGTTCCAACATCTGCAAAGCTGCTTATTGATTTCGCTGTGAAACCGATGATGTATGTAGATTTGCGATGCACAGAAGCATTCTGCCATGTCATGGACAAGTATACATAAGCATTAATTTTCGCAATCAGCGCTGAGATGATGAACGCATAGTTTAAAATCTACTTGACAGCAAAATGAAGCAGTAACTTGAAGTTTACAGCCTTTAAGGGATCGCCAATCATTAACATTATTTCATTTTTTCACTTCGCGCCCATTAATTTGCCACTGCATGCGATTTATATTTACATGAAAAGGCAGTCGTAGTAATCCTGATCCACAACCAATCACGCAATTTTATTTATTTCACTCGAAACCACCTGTCAAGCTAAAGTTATTATAGTACTTTGCTTCCCGTGCTACGCATTTAGCATGCATTTACATACCGTAACCGTACATACGGAGACATCCATAAGAACAAAGAACCGAAACAACATTGTGTTCTTATCTGAATGGCCCATCGCCCGAGTTGCGGACGAACCGCCCTTTAACGCATTCCCAATCTAAATTGTATGTACATTTGCAGCCTAATTGCATTGCTTCGGCTTTTGGTCGAGCTTGTCATGCAATCTGACTAAAATGGTCATGTCATTAAGTGCGAGCGTACCCTTTATAACTGCCAATTAAATATTATTAACTGCAAATTCTGTTGCAATGCACGAGATAGATGTGAGCTTCTGCATAGATAGTGTGGTTGTGGTGCAGCACCTGCGTGCGCAATCGGTAAAGCTCAAGGACACTGCAGATGGGGAGCTGGGAGTTGCTAGCAGAATAGACTGTAGTGTTGCGTTTTTAGAATGGCGCTACTGAAATTGATCGATCGACATGTGTTTTTGGCGAGAAAAAACTTGTTCTTGGTGTTTGCATACCATTCTTGTTATAAAAAAATGCCTTGTAAAAGATCAAAGCAAATTCATTTGAAGGCTAGTAATACGAGTGTTGAAATTAAATAAAATTCTGTAGATGTAATTTTTGAAACGCCTACCTCAGTCGAGCGGAAGAAGAGCTGTAAGGGCACTAGGTAGATTATAAGCTCGATATTCGCCGCCAAAAAAAAAAATAAAAAAAATAAGGATTTTGAAATAATCTCTGCGGTCGTGCACAAAATAATTCATTAAATGAAAGCTTCTCGTAAAAATAGATCGGCCGATTGGATCGATTACTGCTTGTAGGAGTTTCCGCATGAAGGCACTATCGCTACAAAAGAAAGAACTGAAAATGTTGACTGGCAGAGAGCTCCAAAGATATGCGTCGTTGGTAGAATAATTTGCGGACTTTCAATTGATTTCGCTGACTAAGTATTAATTTCGAATTGGTCAGGTATTTGAAATAACCAACTCTATAAGTTGCAATGTAAGTACATTATATAAACAGGTGTTCCAAAGATTGACAGCTGCAAAGAGGTGCAGCTGTTCCAAGCTGTTCCTCTCTTAGCCCAAAAATTGAGACCCATTCCCAAGTGATACAACGGTTAAGGTGTAAAGTACACAAAAATCGTAGAAAGAAAAAAAAAAACGATTTTTGTGAGAGCAAGCTCTAAAAAGGCTTATAATCTTAAATTTTTTTTGAGAAGGCCTGCTACTTGTTCAAAAATATTTATTTGAGGTAACTTGATAAGATGAATGAATGATAGTTCAAAATACTTTTAGAGTGGTTACCAGATTTCTGTTATAGAAGCTTTTAAGAATTTTGCGATTGTTTAAAAATGTAAGCAAAGACAATTGATGAAAATTAAAGACACGATTACACGATGCGACTAAATAAAGCAGTTCAACATATCATACGGTTGATAGTATTTGTAAAACATTTGCCCCCTATTTCAATTCTAAATTTCAATTCTATAAAATTTATGAACATTTCTGATATTGCAATGTAATTTTCGATCTTAAGAGGGTTAAGCAAGTTTACGGTTGAAAATACTTTTAGAAGAATTATAAGTTGTTTAAAATCTTTTACTCAATTCAATTGCCAAAGTAATAGAAATATTGCAATACTGGCTTAAAACAGATTTTGTTTGATATTTTGCTGAAAAGAGTTGCCACCTGTCTGCAAAATAAATGAAAATTTGCAAAGACGTCTAGCTAAATATTTTTGAGTTCAATTAACTGGATATTAGTGTACACTTAAACTGAAATATAGAAAAAATTAAGTTTGTTTCGAAAACGCTGGGTCACAACATTTTGACCTAGAGCGACCTTATCATATATAGTTTCTTTCATATACAAAAGTTAAGCTCCCTCTCAATATTTAGTTTATTACTAATAAAATAAAATATAATAAATATATTTACTCACATTTTGATGTATAATTTTCTCACCAAACGCACACACAGACGTAAAGCTTGCGCGAAATAACGTTATTAGTATAATTGTATGTAAAATTCACCAATTCACCGAAAATAAACATGTGTAAATAAATCGCTCTTTCAATAGGAATGCATAACTGTGCTCTAATTCCGTTAATGAAAACAGCGCACAAATTTGCCCAAAAGTGTGAGTATTTGCATAGAAAATGTAGCATACTTTCAGGGATAAGGAAGAAGCTCCTGTTGCTTGTTTATGTGCGAGACAAAAGCAGTGAAATCGGATTCAGAGCATGTAAACAAATATCAAATTAATTCATGTATTAGGAAACTCTTTATAATCCTTTTATAGGCAAAATGTACTGCAAGAAAAGTTAGGGGCGCTTAATCCTAATTTTCCGTTGTATGAAATGAGTTCTAAATAAGATTCATATAGGCGTCGGATCCTAGAGAGATTACAAAAAACTATAAAACTGTTGAGCTTGCTAGAAAGAACATGCTCATTTCGTTATTATTAGATTGGGGGAGGAGGGAATACGAATTACTTTGGTCTACTCTTGGACAGCTGGGCCTTACGTAAGCGCTGCAAGCGCTCGACAATTGCTGGTACTTAGTTTTCTCATAGTTTACTTTTCAACTTTTCCTTCCCTTTGTTTGGCTTTTACTTTATTTTCGTTATTAGTCTGTGGGTTTGTCATCGTAAACTTTGAACGGGTGTGTCAAGAAATGTGGATCGGGAAACTCTTCCACGGTTTGAAAACGACATTTAACTGGAGGGAAATGATATGACTGATAAACATACATGTAAATCAAGCTGAGCCAGAAACGAGAAGGATTTTTCTGCGTGTTTAACACATAAAGAAACCTCGTCCTAAACACCTAACTCCTCCTTGGGCAGAAATAAAGTCTGCAATACTAAAATACTAGATCCCTCTTTCACCAAATATTATATTATATATAACATAATAATCATTGTCTTTGGTTCCAAGAGGGCTTTGGCGCACGATATCGGCAGAGTAAGGTCCAGCATATTTAAAATCATAGAGGGAGGAGGTCTTCTCTGCATTGGAAAGACCATGTTGAAAACATCTTGGCCGTAGTAGATATTTGAAAAGAAAGAGAAATAAGGGTTTCCCACTTTCGTATTTAACTGATTTGGACTCAGTGTACACATTGTCTGTTTAGGTACCACAAGTTTAAGCGATATTTTCATATAAATAATACATTACACCTCGGCTGACTAAGTTTCAATTTGAAAACATTAATTTGATTACTAGCGAGCAACAGTAGTCATTGGAATCCAACAAGAAACATTCCACTTGGCACATAAATGAAATGACTTTGACATATTTCTAATTACCACTTGGCAACTACCATTGTGTATATCATTTCTATTTAATGACTAACGAATAGCGCTAAACGCTGTATTTTCCATTCACTAACGAAAACAATTCAGGACAATAGAGGACATCAGCGCATAATGTAATCCTAACAAACTGACCTAACCTAGATCCTTGTTTATTAAAATTTCCAAGAAACTGTCGATATTGGCCTTACTCCATTTTTCCCCCTCTTCCTTCTTCTTATCATCTCAGAAGAGTTTTTACCCGCCCTTTGTGTGCCATTGTCAATGCTGTTAAATCACTTCAGCCTCAACTAACTGATATTTTACACCCTTCATGAGTTAAATGACTAATGTAGAGCAACACTTTTTCATTGATCGAGACTTCTTTACTACGCATCCATACAAATTATCTACAAGATATTCCAAAAATTCAATTTCAATGACAGCGCTGCTCCAACAATTAACAGAAATCAATAAAGCGGAGAAGACGACTAATTGTTGGCACACACAAACCAAAAAACAGTAGCCAGACTGACTTGTACGTTCACGCTCTGCGCACGCGTATAGCCTCAGTCACAATCGCAACAAGTCACAACAAGCGAACGCTTGTTAATTAATGCTTCCATATTGGTAACAGCACAAAACATAAAACTGGTGTGCATAAATATATACTAAGCCAATGTTTCATTGATAAGAGGACATAACTACTCAATAAGGGTAATAAAACAAGGTGCATAAATTACTGAGAAAGATGAGCAAAATAGGCGAAAAAAGATTATTGTGGCTCCACATTACAAGCCCAAAACAGTTTAGTATGCTTGTTATTTTTTTTTTTTTGTTATTTCATTATTTTTTCGACTCCGTTTTAGTTGCAAGTAACAACAGTAGCAGTCAAGTAATCAGCCCGACAGCGCACAGTCCTGCGCAATGCATTTTAAACCAACGATGAGGCTGGCATGCGTACAACGAACAACACGCAACAACAAAAACAACAGACAAGAATAGCAACAAACAGCAAAACAAGCAAACAACCTGTCTGCCACACCTCGACTCCTTGGCTCCTCGGCTCCTCGGCTCCTCGACGCAGCTTGCGGTCCTGCAAAGCCTGGGAAAATTCTCAAAAATACCTAACGAAAAAGACAAACAACAACAACAAGAGAAAATAATATAAAGCATTAAAAACGCACCCCAACATTAAACCCTCATCATAAGTAAATTACGCCAAGTAATTGTAAGGACTCAACACTGTCCGTCATGCACGCCAGCCTGCTGTCATATAACACACAGCACTGCATACGCCACTCATTTTGCAATTAACTGAACCGTCTTAAAGGATAATTTGCTTACGCTGCGCTCCAATCGTTTGCGCCACGCACGCATCCTTTGTCAAAATAAAATGAGCCTCATAAAGATATGTATGGGGAGCGGCACGGACGCCCACATGCGCACACAACTGCTATAAATTAGGGGAAACAGCATAAAGCAGCAAGGAATAAGGTACTGCAATCATAATAACAACTATAAGATAACAACAACAACAATAAGATAGCAGCAGCAGGATAATAAAAACACCTTAACTGCGTGGGAATGCCAAGCGTATGCGCTTTCCCACGGAAATGAAATTGAAATGCATAGCAGTAAATATCAAAAACTCTATATAAATACATATGGAAGTGTTGCACTTGTGCACTTGAGCACGCAAATCCTGCAAGCCGATACATTTGGCCCCCATATCCTTACTGCACACTATTACTGTGTGTTTCGAAGTAATTTTGTTATAAAAACATACACCAAATTTTACAACAAAAAACTACAACAACAACACCTTAAAGTAATTGAATAAGCATAAATGAACTGCAACAACTACGTACAAAGCAAAATTTATCAAAAAAAAAAAAACAAAAAAAACAGTAAACCAAAGAAATCTATACAGTATAAAGTACAGCACTATAAGCATGTTTGGTTGTATGTGTATAGGTGTGTGTGTTCAGTATTTCTTATCACTTGAGACTGCCATGAGAAAATTTCACGTTGAACACCTGCCATTTTTTTCTTATAGACCCAAGTCAGGCACATATAAAACCCCTGCACGAATACAGCACACACACACACACACATCCAAACATACATACACGCATATACATACCCATACATTTGCTTACAGCCTACACATACTAATACAAATGCACTCCTAAGTGGCTGCAATGGCTCCGCTTGCCAATTGGCGTTCAGCTCCTTACTGGTGTGGACCCTTTCCTATTTCTTAAGCTGTATCACGTTTGTTTTTGTTGCTTGTATTTTTTGTTGTTTTTTGCTTTGTCCGTTTCGGAATTTTGAACAAAATTTCGAAACATTTTCCCACACTCCACAAAAAGGGGTTCAAATTCCAGTTTGATTTGCACTGAGGGAGTGCGCACACAAACACACACACACACACCAACAAATATCCCAAAATTGTTGCACTCACCCTGCGACCCTTACTGGCATGCCAATACATATTTAACAATTGTCAAGAGAGCAGCAAAGCAAAAATAACAACACTGAGCACTACAATAACATAAAAACACCACACAGTCATCGATACCGTCGTCCGTCAGTGGCAATAAAACAGCAACAACACAACCAACTACTATCAATCGACGGCAGCCACAAAAACCACCACCATCACCATCAACTGTGTGGTGCGATAGCGGAGAACACTGACTCTGCGGACAGTGCTGGGGCGATCCTGCGCAGGCACAGTGTGTGTGTTTGGCAAATATGTGGGAGGATTATTCTGGAGAAAATTTGTAATTACGCTTATAATATGGCATTTGTACTATTAAAGCTAGGTCGGAAAAGTTTTTCTACCATTTTCTGCAGTAAGGACCAGTCCAAATAGATTCTTCTACAAACTCTAACTCGTCTCCGAAAAAAAATGCCTGAGCTTCTACAAGAAATGTTCGCATATCATAAATATTTCTAGTCGTAGATCTGAGGTTATATATCTAGCGGCAGGAGCTTGGAATTTAATCCGTAATCCGCTGTGTAACGATCGAGCTCTCAAGTCGCTACTGAACTCAATATCTAGACTGTGGTCCAAATGTACTCTGCAAAAAAAGAACAAATCTGTTCAACATAAAGTTATTCAAGTCCAAATAGAAGTGAATTAAATATTTACACCATGAAAACTTCCTAAGTATATTTGCTTATTTTGATCTTCTGGTTCCAATGCGCTTCTTTTTCGATCTCTATACAGTAGTAATAAACGCATTCGCGTTCGATCACGACAACAAAAAATGTTTATGGCAATATTTTTCAAAAGAAAATCTGATCAGCTTCCTGATGCTCGAGATCCTAGTTTAAGTGTATACAGTAAGCCCCAGCCACCATACAAGACAAATCTATACACGTGAGGGATGAAGAGTGTAGCATTTGTCATTCCAATTTCGCCTCAATAACCCTGCATATTGAAGACTCACGCTTCGACGGGTTCGTTGCAGATTCTTTCGAGCATCTCTCGGCTGTGGTCGAAGAACTTTTCCAGTAGCTTTCGGTGCTTTCTATGAACGCTAAGAAATAACTTATCGTTGATTCTAGCCATATCCTACCAACGCCATCCTACCTATCCGACGATTCTAAAAATTGTTGGATATGATTAAGAATTTGTAAAGTCTTCGTTCACCTACATCAATTAATATGAAAGATATAGTAACTAAACACTACTTTTCTTTACTATATCTTAAAATGGTTAAAGATATTAGGAATTCTTCCTAAGTGGACATCATCATTGATAACTTCGACTTTGTAATATGTAATCCAAAAACTCCGGATAATACATGCTTCATCGCTGTTTCTAACGAAGGACTGCAAATCTCCAACTTAAAGGTAAAACTTAATATTACTTAGCTGATTAAGTTCTTGACAAAGAGCGCTATATATTTTTGGAACCAAAATTCTTGTAAGGAAAAAGGAAATATTAGGACTCCTTGAAATGATTTATTTGTAGATAAGACAAAGATAAATACTTTGAATTGTGGAAGGACTTTAACGAATTATCCACTGAAACGGTAGGCCTCAGTCATTTAAGTTCTTGACAGGGGCTCAATTTGTTTTTAGCAGCTTACTAGGTTATGGAGATATTGCAATAGCTTGGGCCTAAGTTGTGAGTTTCCGAGTTGCTCGTGGGCAAGTCAAAATATTATGCCTACTTGAGATGATTTATTTGTAGAAAAAATGAAGAAAGAAGCAATGGCTCGACGATGTTGTATTAATACAGCTAAACTCTGTTGTTGACACTAAGCCCGACATCAAAGATCAATGTATATAGCATACTTCTAATGCCGTGCCACGCCGCTACGGGCCACTGTGCCGCCACTACGTTTTGCCTTCTTGCTTTCTTGGCTCTTCAACTACCTGCGCCACTTGCTGAGCCGCCTCGACAATTCTTATCGGAATTCGAGTTGTTGTTGCTGTTTCTGTGCGGTGACCCTCTTACTTGACATTTCCTTTACATGCATACGCATTTGTATTGCTCGAACTCGAGCTCGACTGAGTCATCGAGCACACAACGCTCTTCAAGGAGGAAATATAGCTGCGCATTACGTACAGTTGAATGTTGTTGTTGCGAGTTGCGTTGCTTTTATTAGTGCAACACTTGGTCGGTGGAGCGTTTGTGCGACGAGCTCAAGCGAAGTGCATATCCGTGATGTATAGGCACGCCTGCTCAAGCCTAGCGCACGGCTGAGCAGCGAGCGCATGGGCTTGGTGCACGTGTTCTCGTATTTCTCCCGCTCTTCGGTTGTCGTTTTTATTTCTTTGACTGTACTACTCTACTGCCTTTCCTGAAGGAAATGTACAGAAGTATAAATTTACTATGTGGATTATTGTTGTTGTGGTTGCCACTTGGTGAGCGCCAACGCGGTGCTATAAAAGGTCGTTGCGTGGCGTATAGAAATCATTCTGAATTTGTACGTTCAACGTGCCGCACGCAATAAGCAATCAGAAAACTGTCGAACGACACATAGAATTTTGGGGAATACTTTACGAAAATGTGCCAACAACAGCAACAATTAACAGCGGTTCAGAATAACGCTAACAACAATGCAAATAGCGAAATGCAAAGCAGCAACAAGTCAAGCTATAGCATTAAGCGTGTCTTGCAGACACTCTTCCGCAATAAACAACAACAAAAGCAAGAAAAATTGCAACGCCGCCATCAGCAACAGCGCTTGCAACCACAACAACAACAGCAGTATCCATATCAGCAGCATCAACGTTTATGGAACTCATTGGAATCTTTGGAATCTCTAGAGAATCTGCGCAATGCACAAATGGAAGAACAACATTACTACGAAGAGATCGAAGACAATTCAGCCAATGAGAAGTTAGCCGAACTCGTACAAGAAGAGGTAGATGTGCAGGTGGAGCATGATATCTATGTGCCGGTACGTTTTGCACGCACCAAAGCTGGCACCTTCTTCTGGACGACAAATCTACAGCCGGTGTTGAGCAGTTTCGCACCCGTAGCCGCCGATGAGGATCTGCTGCAGCCCAGCTATTGTTACAGCAATGCACAATATCCACACATGCAGTATCCCCGACATAACGGAGATCGTTGGGCACAAGCTTAAGCTGGATTGTGTCTCTAGTAGTGTGGAATTACTGTAACCGGAGCTTTAGATATTTGTGATACTCGTTTGTAGCAGCTGAAGTACGTTTAATTAACTCATATTAACTACACGTGGTTGTTGTATCAACGCGCTTCCAATTTAGTATTAAGTTTTGTAAACAAATCTCAAGTGGTGCTCAGCCATGTTGAGGGATTTTTTCTGTGTGGATTTTCGTATTAAAATTTATTTCAATAATTTTATTTTGATAGTTACTAAGTGATTTTTGTGATAACGAAAGGCTTTACTTTATTTTATAATTTTTTGTAATTAAGACATGAGAATTACTTGTAAACAAACATTTTCAAATAAGTAATTCGTTTTTGATAAACGCTAAGAAAATATAAAATAACCGATTTTTTTATTTACTTAAATTGTGCCAAATGTGGTTGTTGTTTTCCGCTTAATTTGTGACTCTTGTTGTTATTCGGTGTCTGTCGTGTGTTATCGGGGATTTACTCGTCTTGTTTGATTAACTTGATGTGTTCTTTATCTATTCTAAAGTAGTTTGCTTACAGCATATTGCTTGGTATTGCCACTTTTACACCCCTATTACGTATTTATATTAGCGCTATAGATATCGTTCGACATCAGTATACCAAAATTTACATTACGAATGGATATCGACTACCTACCGCAGGCAACTGAATCGACAAAATATTTTTTAAGAATTTACATTGATGCGTTAATATAATTAAAGTAACATTTCCAACTGTAATAATTTTGTCTAAATGCTGTATTCCTATAAATTGATAGTTAACATCGAACATTTGGAAAGTTGCGTAATGGTATTCAGGCTGAACTTTTTACCTTATGAAACATAGAATTCGCTAATAATTTATTAAATGATTTATTATTATGTTCATCAATAGCTTCCTTTTTTGATTTACGTACATGATCTTTGATTGTTTTGACATTATCGTAAACTGAGCTACAAGATAAGCTGCCTTTATTCTCCGTAAAAGTGTGAGACCTGTAATCATGATGATCTTGAGGATCTACTTTGTACCATTTAAATTTTTCAATAAGAAGTCATATTATTCACAAACAGAGCTCTTTATGCGCTCAATGTTTTCAAGATGCCTTGACGTATTAGGTCGCCCGTGTTTTGGTTGTTTCATTACCGGACCTGAGTTCTCGAATCGATCGAGCTTCATTTCTATGGCTTATGTTTCAATGCCGTCTTGGTACACAGGTTAGAGGTACGCATTACCACTTTGCAATACCTAGGTTTGATACCAGATGTCAATCGATTACAGTTTTTAATCTACAACACAATGCCCCCTGTATCCGTTTTTTCAATGACTTCATTGTACGCAATAAGGAATTTAGTGGCATTACTCAACCATCTCAAAAGAGTCGGCTGTACGAAATCAGTATGATCCGGGTTTATAAATTCTAAAAATATTTCAGATTTCTAAAACTTGGTAGATATTTTCCCAGAAAAAAAATGGCATATATACTTTTTCAAGTTAGCCAAATTTAATAATAAATTTCTAAGGCACTTGTAACTTTGTTACACCTAAAGGTCCAGACCAATTAAAAAAGTCACCAGTGACGTATGTTTATAATAATTTCTTTACTGTGGAAATTTTTCAAATTGATTAATATTCTGTGAAATATTATACTATAGTCGTCGGCTTTATCTAAATCCCTCTTTCAAATAATAACGGCTACATGGTAGATACATATGTCTAAGCAAAATGTGTTTCAAAAGCGTATACTGTAACTTTAAAAATAATACGAGTAGGTATCAGCACTCGGAAGGTTTCGTCTCAAGAGTCACGCTAAAGAATTAGCTATCGATTTGAAGTATTTTTTACAGATAAACTATTTGACTAGCACAAGAATGATGAAATAAACTATTTAAGATATAAAATTGTGTTAAGCTTTGTTTTTATTATAATTAATCACACTTTGAGACAATTGAAATTACACATTTATTTGATAATACAATGTCGATGAGACTTCAAAAGTAACAAACACTCGATGTCGCGCGTCATATGTATGGACACTAAGCTCAGTTAGCAACCAATAATTACCAGTTAGTCTCTTACAGCGATGATAAAGGTGTTGGAATAAGGAAAGATTTAGAAGATTATATGGAAAGCTTTCATAATGAAGAAGGCTTTTCCATAATTTTTAGATATCTCTATTGCTAATCTATTTCGGATTCTTATGTATAGGACCCATCCGAAAAACATGGTGCACAACTAAGAAAACCTAATCTAACCCTACTCCTCTTTGTTCGATTCTGATAGTAAAATTGCATCTTTCGCTTTAATTTGCTGGCATCCATTTCTAAATTACATGGGACCATGCTATCGGAATAGAACTTATTTTGTACCCGTTAAAATTGTTTGGAGTTTATTTTAAACCTCTGAACGACTGCCACAAAAACTCGTCCGTACTTTCCCAAGTGCTCATAATCTTCTTCTTCGAGTTAATGAATATAAAACCGTTTTTATTTGATGCGATTGGGTTTTCCATTGGAATCTGTTAGTCCAATTTAATAATCCAAAGTAAGAGCAAATAATATAATTTGCGTCATTTGTATTTCGTAATCTAATTTGAACTTGAAGAACAAAAATGAGATGTGAAGATATGCCAATGAGCAAGAGAAATAGAAGCAATGAACTAAACGATTCATGTGCTGGGAATAATTTGAAGCTGTTCAATGAAACAAGCTATTTGGAGTAAGTTGTCCCAACGGTAGAGTGTTGTGAAGTACAGAAAAAGTTTGAGTTTTGCGTGACTCTAGACATACTGAAAATAATAATTGCTTCGGGGTCCAGCAACTGGAAGCAGAAATTTTCAGAATTTCTATGATCTCGGGGACAGCTCGAGCTCTCGCCTTATAAGAGTAGGGTTTTATATCGCCGATGACGTTCTAAGGAAAATAGGTTCTTGAATATATTTTGTCCTTTCTACAACCTGCTTCCAATTCTTCCATTTGACGTAAATTACATAATTGGAGACTTTAAGAACTTAACTAAAGAATTTTATGAGTCACGATTATGATTATGGTGTTTATTTAGGCGGAGTGTCTACCAAACGTCAGTTTCACACACGTTTCACCGCTTCATAAAACTTAGATAATGTTCCTACTGTGGACAATACTAACTATTTAATATGTTTATCCACATAGTGACCCATAATTTATTTATGCTGAAATTTATAATTAAATATTCTTTTATTCCCTACTATTTTCGTTCACCTTCAGGTAGCCTTGTCGAGCACGTTTGCAGCGCTTACATAAATACTAAGAACTTTGATAGCCTCATTTGACAAAGAAGCGTTTCTTGGAACTCGCGGCCCACTACTGGAAAGCATGCAAATATGCATGGCACCCATTAATGGCAAATCCACCGACTCTAACGACATTAACTAACACAGCAAGCGAGCGGCTTTGCGCAACTGAAAGGCGGGCCAAGTGCGCGCAGCAAATCAAACACGTTAATTGTGAATTGTGGCGAAAAGGGGGACGGCGCGGGACATGACAGCGCATGTGTCCACAACTCAAAGTTTGTTATTACAGCTGTGTGCATTCACAATGTTCGGCACTGGCGATATGAAACGTACACATGTGCTGACATCTTTTGGCTGTTGGAGCTCCTGCTTGGAGTTTTTCATCATAAAATGTTGTTATTTATTGAGTTAATAAATTAAAATGCAAGTTGTGTGCAGCGTGTGTCAACACTCCGATAAAGCGGACATTCCAACTCGTTTCGCGGCGGGCGGATGCGCGTTGCATTTGCGGCACCAATGCGTTCGCTCGTCTTTACGGGCTCGAGCTCGCCTCGAGTCGTGCGCTTCGCTACACCAATTGACCAATTAAGAAGTTACGGAATGTGCGAAGCGCCAAGAACACACCAAAAATGATGATGATGAGGGAGACGTGAAAAGCGTAGTGATGGTGCGCAGGCGCGGGTGTTCATTTGTGAGCAAGAGGCATTTTGTTGCTGGAAATGCCACGCTGAGATTTTTTTATATGCAAAGCTGTGCGCACATTAATTTAAAAGACAGAAAGAGGACGACGTACTTACAAATGCGCAAATATAAAGAGTGAAATAAGTAAGGAGGTGCAAGTTTCGGGAGGAATCATATCAGCGATGAAGACAGTAATTGTGAATTCAAATGAGACATCTTTAATATTCCCCTCAAATGGAAAATGATCTTGCACAATGAACTCAGAAGCTTCAGAAAACTTCTTAAGAAAATCTTTCTTATGAAATAGCTCCTAGTAAAAGGGCTTCAAAAAGATCCAAGGATTATCTGCACGCCAGTAATAATATATCATAAGTTTGTTATGATCGCAATGTCATTCTAATAGATTACCTTAAAAAAGGTGAAATAGTAACTAGAGAATATAGCTGTTAGACAGTTCCGATATTGATTTTCAGCAAAGACGAAAAAACCCGAGAACACCGAACAAGAACTACCGAAATAAAGAGAACAATAAGATATTGTGAGTTGAGGACTTTAGATTATGAATCGAAAATACATTCAGTATGTTCGTATTTGCTACTCACAAAACAGTAGAAATATCTCTTGGTCGAAAGTTTAGGGTTCCTTGAAGACTTCATCACTGATATAAATCCAAATTTGAAAGTAATTCAGATAATAGCAAAAAGTTAAATGTGCCCACGGAGGTAAAATACATTGAGCTTGCGACTAAAGATTAGACTAGAGATGGTCGCAGGGCTATGTCCATAGCATATATTGGGGAAGGATCTCATGTCTCATCTCGTCACAAATTTTCGAAGATCCTATCGAATCCCAGAATGCAGATTTCATTTCTAATAAGAACCTAAAAAATCAGTTTGTCAAAGCAGTTATTATAGACAAATTCTTAGGCTACAGTTGGACTGGACTGTGATGTGTACTTTGGGGAGGCCTAACCGGCCTACCAAGTTCTATTCAATCTTCTCCACTTTCATGCAAGCTTTGCGTTTAGTAAACAAATAGATATAAAGGTAAGCACTAATTTCTTCATTCTACCCACGAATCTGTAATACCCTATACGCAATAGTTAGAAATGGGTACCGAGCAGACGGGCTATCAAGCGGACAGTAAGCACTCATTTATAGGTAAATATGTATGCAACTTGCAAACATGTCAACCAAAAAACAAAATTGTTCACTTAAATAATCGTTTCATTTGTTCTGCGCTTTGTTTTTTTTTTTGTTTAATATTTTTGTTGTTGTTGTTTTTACTGTGAGTATTATTATTTGTAAGACGTTAGTCGTTATCGCGCGTCCATCCGCATGCCTCAGCATATGATAATCATCGCGCGTTTACACAGTGTCTGATTGCCACCGCCGCCGCGTTGGGTCATATGCGTTCCCAGAAGACATGCGACGCACCACACTCCATGGACTATATGGTGGAGTTACTAAATAAATACCCGGACACAGAACACACACTTGCAAGTCAATAAAACAAAGAATAATTATACAATCAAAAAATAAGAAAAATAAAATGAACAAAGCGAAAAAGGGTGTCAACATGTAGTAACTGCCAAGTCTACGCCACAATTTATACTCCACAAATAAACGAGGTAACCACGTCGATTGGGCTCTACGGCCTTCGCAAGTGTGCTGCGCATGCGCAATGAAGTTGGAAAACCAATCAAGCGATCGAGCGATCGACAGAAATGCGCCACAAAACAAATGTTGCCGCTCGTGCAACAACAACAGCAACCGCACACACTCGTACATTTACAAACCGGCATGTAAACAAACATGTGATGCGGCGTACCAATCGAAGTTGGTGCAGTGTTAATGACTCGTTTGATGAAGGCAGCCAAGAAGGTTGCGGCATTTAGCACCTACACTGTGGTGGGGAGTAAACACTAAACAGCCCAAGGCGTTGACATTAAATAATTGATGTTTGAATATTTGTGGCAATCAAACAAAGCGCGCAGCGAACAACGCGTAGTTGGTGACGAAATGTGCGGTGCAAGGGTTGACAACAGGTACTTTTGTTCCAAATTAGGCAAATATTTGATGCTTTGAATTGAATTCACAACTTCAACAACCTCAATAAACATTTAACTCTTCTATTTGATTTGATTTCTGTACGGTTATTGTTTTAAATTAAACGCGATAGATGGCGCTAATGACGGAATAATTCATAATTTTACATTTAAAATCCGATTTGATTATGTAATATAATATATAGAATACTTATCAGATACTTGAAAGACGGACCTCGTAGGGTGGTGTCCAGGTTTCAATTTACCCAAAATACCTACATGTAAATATATCGTTAATTAAGACGTAAAATTATATTAGTTTGCTTACTCCTATTTTTGAGTAGTGGAGGCACTACTCGCTACAAATAGGATATCGTTTATTGTGAGAGCTAGGCTCTAAAGAATAGCCTCAATCTGGTCAGTACATATATGGTTTAAATACTGTTCAAAATCTCCCACTCACCACTATCCTAATATATTTAGGTCAACTTTGATGTTGACCCGCATTACAAATTGAGGCTCTGTTGAGGAAGCAAAAGTTAGGAGTGTATCAAAAAAGCTATTATAACTACTCCAACAAGTAGACAACAATTCGAGGTTTACATAAGATAAAGCCGAGCCCCAGGTGAAATTATGGTGTATGAGAGTTGTATACCCACATAAGCTAAAAATGTTTCATTGCGCTTAAAAGCTAAGGCAAATATAATGAAATCTTTACACAAGTTGTTGCGACTACTTGCCTTATTCGACGAACAGTGAATGGATTACAACCATATTTGGTATCTTATTGACTTATATTATTAGTCATACACTTAGTTAGTTTAATTACTAAATATTTTATTAAAATCAACCCTATTAACTCAAATGATATATGTGATATTAACTCAGCTAAACTTAATTTATTGGAAAAAATATTACGAAAAGTTCAAAGAGAGAATCGGAAATCATTTTATTGGGGATTTGGGTTTAGACCAAGGTCTACACCGATTTCATTCACATTTAGCGCTAAACCATATTATGTTTAAGAAAGCATACCTACCCACTTAATTTCATTAAAATGTCATAAATATTGTCCAACATAAACAGTTTAAAATAAAGTTTTAAAAAAAATAAATTTTAGTCACTATCTCTTTCAAAAATTTGAACTGGTGTTTCTAGAAGTGTTGGAACTAGAAGTGTTTCAACTGGTGAGATATTGATGGGAAATGAGACAAATTCAGTCAGTGAGAAGAAAAAGAATCTTCTGTGACAATGTGCAATTCCTAAGCTTAAATAAAAAAGAATGGTTTGGGAATATGTTTTTTGTAACCGAAGGCAACAACCCAAAAGCCAGTCAAATGAAAAATTATGGTTTTATATTATATTATTATGATTTTATATATTTATTAATGATTCATGGATCAGTTGAGTAGAGCAATAATCAAAAAGTCGTACCTCTCAAATTTTATACCCAAAATATCACGACATTGTTTCATAAATATCATCAAATATCAAATATTAAAATATCATTGGTCGGGTTTATTAGGGTAGCCGAACGAATAATAAAATATAGCTCAATCGTAGAGCGAGCCGAGGACACTAAATTTATTTCAACTTATTTTTTGTTTAACTCTGGGAAAGAAATAATAAAGTGGCAAAGCAAATTATCAAAATTTTCTGAAAAATTATTCATAGTAAAACCAAGTATTCATAGAGAATACCTATGTGTCTGACGAAAAAAATATGTATGCAAATGCGATGTCCCAGAGGGCAGAGATGTCGGCTCTTAAGATAGTGGGTTAAAATCATAGCCATTTGTATATTAATTGTATCATATAAACCTCTAGACGACGTATCCGTAATTCTAAATCTTTCGATTGTCTGATAATATCAGAACAACTACACAAATATAAAGCTAATATCGACCAACTATGTTCTAGAGATACTAAACTAAAATAATAGAATTGCAGTCAAATATTTCTATGGCAAAAAATCAGCTATTTGAATAATACAGTAACAGGTAAGGGAAAAAGCTTCATTGAATCATTGAATTGAAAGTACTCATTGGAATATATTCGAGTTAAATTTTACTCGAGTTTCGAGTTCTCTAGAATAACGTTAAACACTAATGCTCACACCTTGTGGATTACAAACGAAATATAGTCCTGCTCTTGAAAATAATACTAAGAAAATCGGTCTGCTGTTTATTAGGAGTTTGGGACATATTGTGATATTTAAGATCTGGAAGAAATATATTTTTAAAGTAAATATCGCATTTCACGTTACCAATGAGAATTGCGAAGGTGAAGGTGGTCCGAAAAGACTTCCAACATTTGAAATGAATATTCCTATGCTTATCTCAATTTTATAATGCTAATATAATATAAACAACCGTTAGGTAAACGATATCGAGTGTAAAAAAAGGTAAGTTATTTATAACTTATCATAATAATCAGCGTTTCGTAAAATGGTAGGGCATAAAACGAGTGATTTAAAGAACTACCGTTTGATTGATAAGAACGTAATGTTTATTACACAACAAGTAGGTTTTTACTTAACTAGCCAACTAACTGCTACATTATAACTATAAATACGATTACATTTATATATGCGTAATCATATCTTTATTGGAACAGGTTCGTTAAAATCCTTAAAATACTTTATATAAGAGGCAACATTCCACGACTATTTTAAGATTTCCCAGTTTTCCCAGATTACAGTTTTATTTGAAATATTGCCAATAGATGATGATTGGTCGTTGAATTTAGTCCTGTTCGCATTTCCTGTTACTCAGTATTCTGAAGAGCTTTGATCCCACTGTAAAACATACAAATTAATTAAGTAATAGTTCATGTTTCAAAGTTAAGAATCTGTAATATATAACGTGGAACAACTTTTTTATACCCAGCAAATGTTTAGGAAATAATAAATTCGATTGATCAACGCAGTTTGTTAAAAATGAAGACCAGAAGGAATAGTTACTAAAGAGTACTAAAGATTACTAAAAGAATTTTAAGAGGTCCGGTAGCTAGTGACTTACACAAATTTCAAGTTTTGTGCCCGCCTGTAATTTTCCTGGTGATAGTATATATGACAATGTCAAGCAGCACAAGTACGTTTTCAAGTGAGTGGGACAGCGCGGATCTATATCTGACCCATAAAAGCAAATCATATGAACCAGTGCGGTTTCTGATTCTGATCCTGATCCTATATATATATATATATATATATTCTTGCTTTCTCCCGCGCTGATCTTGTTAAAATAGCCACAATCTAGTGGTATTCTTAGTGTGAGCATAATAAAAGATGTTTATGTTCTGTCGGGACATCAAACAATTAATTTCTTTAGAGTTAAATGCAAACTTTATCTCGTGAGACCGCCTATATTTTGGTTAAGGCTGAGCGATTTTTACGAAGATCGATCATTGCTAAAAAAAATTTTCTCGCCAATTTTCGTTTTTGCCGTGGTTAAACTTGAAGTCATTGAGTTGAGTAGCAGTCTTTTCAATTTAATTAAAATTTTTTTTTTTTAATTTAATACTTAAAAGGATCAGTTTCGATGGTACTAACTTCAAGCGAGTTAGATTATGCTACCGGCAAATCATTAAAACTTAATGTGTAACTCCGATCAAATATTCATCGTCATCAGGTCGATACGATCTCTATTAATTAACCCGAACTCTTGATTGCTTTAAATTTATTGATTGAAAAGATAGTATTGAAGAACGATGGAACGGTTGAGCATCAACTTTCCGGGGACCCAATGTTTCTCACAATTTTCTCGAAAGTACATTTTCTACGGGGAAGAATATTGAAGACATAGTTAGGTCGCCCGAATTGAACAATAAAGTATACTGGGGACAAAGCGCAGTAAGATAACATAAATGCGTCGGCTTGCGGTCAGATGTCATTTGGACCTACTCTTTCAACCAAGCTCCCACTATTGTTTATTAATCACATTATCACGGAATTTGATGCACGACGACAACTCAGCAAACTTAGAGATCGATCGCTTCCGCTTGGTCTTACGACGTCGCTTCGTTAAAACGGTGTTTCTCATTCGATATATATAACCATCTTGCTTTCTTTTCTCTTTTACCAACAAGCGATATTTCATAAACTTCATGATATATTAATTTTCTAAAACTATGCATGAGTATAATAAACCTGATCCACTATTTGATATTACTCACATTTAGTGCCCTTCAGTGCACAATTGTACATGTCCAATTGGCAGGCGGTGGCGATAGTGACACGATATTCGCCATTCGAAATACACACGGGATCGTAAATCATCGGACAGGGTTTCAAGCATTCGTTTTTGTTAAAATTGGCAGCAAAATTGCCCTCGAATTCGAGGAGGTTACCTATCAATTTCGTACTGCACCAATCATTGTCGGTCTGTGCGAAAGCTGTAAAAATATTTTGAAATATTTAATTTATTTCATAAAGACCTAACGCGATTGCGCGACCACTTAGAGTGGTTACTCACGTTGTTTCAGCGAACCACGCTGCTTCCGACGCTCGCAGTTGGCCACTTCCAGCATGCAGGGATTGACGAATTGCTCATATTCAACGCCGTCAAAGCCACAAGTAAGCGCATACAAAGCGGGACAGATTTGCGGGCATGGCTGGTCCTCCTGTTTCTGTTCAGAATCCAAAGGCGCCGCATCAGCAAGTGTCGTTATTGCATTGGCATTGCAGATGGCCAACAGCATGGCAAATATTATGTAGGATATTTTGCACAGCATTCTTTGTTTTTGTATTTGGAAACTTTTTGCTTTGAATAATTAAAATATTTCCTTTGTTTCTCTCACTTCTAATGTATTAACACACACTGATGAATTGTTTCATACTATCGACCCACTGACTGATTTGTATTTATACATACTTTCGGCCGTCGCGGAAAAAATTTTTTTTTTCACTTTTATTTATTTATTCTTATCGCTTATCAGCAATGCGAATGATAAGTATTTTTATTAGTCAACAACGGTACTTTAGTGTTATTATTGTTTATACATAGAAAGTACATTTAAAAAAAGTAAAGAAGTGTACAGGTTTTTAGATAAGTGAAGGTGTCATCATAGTTTCTATGGTGTAGTCGTACATTGTGGTATGTTCTAGTAAACATACTTCATGCGATTAGTAAACCAAAAGCGCACAGTGGCTTAGTTTTGTAGATTATTGGAGCAAAAATAAAATGTTAATAATTTAAGTCATATGCTTACTTGGTTTCATTAAGAAATATTTCTTAATATTCAGAATAACACCTTTGAAGTCAATCCATACTAAGCAGTTCCTTATATTCGGTATATGTGTGCTGGGGGAAGATTAGGATCGTTTTCCAAAATTTTTGGAAAAGAACTTCCTCATAACAGGACTATAATATTTACCAAAATTTATATCGATACCAAATCCGATCATCATAAGGCCTACCTAACAAAAGAATAGTCGCAATCGTACCTAATTCTAATCTAATTATCGCCTTCGCTAACTTTTTCCTATATAATCGAAGAATATATGTAGCTGTGCGGTACGCCAGGAGATGGCGTAACTTGTTTATTAATCTATTGTTCCAATATTCCGTACATGCTTTGGAAAGCTACTGTCCTAATGCATCATTCATTTGAAGCGTAACCAACAATAATTTTTTTCTTTCAATTTGCCGAACTTTGTGCCTGATTGAGTATCTTCCCCCATTTTTGCGGAAGTTCCTCTTCATTACTTTAGCATGAATAAAACCTCCGAAAAAGCCGAAAGTCATCGTATTTTAGTGGAAATTTATGGTGAATATGCTCTAGCTAAGCGACCGAGCCAAAGTTGGTTGCCATGATTTAAAAGTAATGATTTTGGCTTAGAAGACGAAGAACGTCATAGATGGCCAAACAAGTTTTAAGATGAGGAACTGGAAGCAGTACTCGATGAAGGATGAAGATTGTTGTCAAACACAAGAAGAGCTCGCAGCTCGCTCACAAATTTGGGATTCAAACAGCCATTTTGAAACTTTTAGTAGCAGCCAGATACGTTGAGAGACGATTTTGCATGTCAGAAATCCTGCTTGAAGGCGACAAAAAGATAGCGGAAGTCGTTTTTGCATCGGATAATGACTGGTGATGAAAAATTTATCCGTTATAACAATCCTAAAAGCAAAAAGTCTTATGTGAAACCTTGCCAACCTGACCAACCAACCAAATCGACGACAAAACCGAATATCCAAGGAATCGAGGATCCAAGAATACGCCAAGGTAATGCTCTGAATTTGGTGGGATCAGAAGGGCGTGCTGAGAAGAATGAGCTTCTTAAACAGGGTGAAACCATTAATGGCGAACGCTATCGACAACGACTCATCAAATTGAAGCGCGTGATTGACGAAAAACTCCCGGAATTTTGCGACTAGAGCGACGAGGAAATAATTTTCCAACATGACAATGCTCGACCTCATGTTGCAACACCGGTTAAAAAAAAGCGACTGGGAAGATTTGCCTCGCCCGCCTTATAGCCCAGACCTTGCTGGCAGATGTTAAAGCTTCAGATGGGCAATACTTTTAATGATACTCTTGTACATGTTTTTCTTAAAAAAAAGTTCAAAATTTGGAAAAAAAAACAGCACGAATATAGTTATAGACCCAAT
The DNA here is from genome assembly GCA_021498325.1 of Bactrocera minax. Taxonomy (NCBI): domain Eukaryota; kingdom Metazoa; phylum Arthropoda; class Insecta; order Diptera; family Tephritidae; genus Bactrocera; species Bactrocera minax. The sequence goes on along the minus strand of JAKEEE010000078.1, from coordinate 391,465 downwards.
ATTATATCTTAAATAAATCTTTCCAATAGATATATCAAAATATACGTGAGATCAAATGTGAATATACTTCGAATATGGTAGTTATATTATTTAAGATTAAGAACGTAAACTCGTAGCGTAAACTTAGCGCTCCCTTTCTTGTTTATTTTAGTTTAATTTGTACCGCAAATGAAAATTGCACCACTGTAATGTGTGCTGTTATTATCAGCATAACTTTTCCACTTGATTTCCTTTTTAGTTGATAAGAATATGTAATTTGATTTTACATGTACTGCATTGTGACAAAAATCTGAAAAATTTTATTTACCTCTTACATATTTTACAAAGTTTAGACCAGCATCAACATACTAAAAGCATACGAAAACATATTTATGTAAACATGCATAGAATTTCATCTAATAATAAGTATAAGTTCCTCAATTCCAAAAACATGCAAAGATGTACATAAGTGTGCACATTAGGGTGGTCCATAAAAAATTTAAGTTATAATTTCTTCAGTCTGACACTCTCAACCGATAAAAAAAACATGTTCATATATATTAAATGTAAGTTTTGATTTCGATTGTAACTTTTAGTTAAGACTTGTTACACAAAAACAATGTAGATTACATAAATATTAAAAAAAATTAAAATATTTGTTTCATTTAATATATATTCATATTTCATCAAATTTGACGGAGACTGCCAGAAAAATAATATTTTGGTATTTTAATGAAATTTTTAACTATCAGTTTGGAGTAAGCGCCTTTTGTCAATTATTTATTTAACTCTCTATAGCCTTCTCATAGGCCGTGTCTAAATGAATTTTAGTTTCTGTCTTTATATGACTAAAACCGACCACTGGCGCATACCTTGGAGTAGATATTTGAGTTGTGCGTACCGGAAATAGTATTATAGAGCAAAATTTTATGAAAAGATCGCCCTGCCAAAGGTGAGAAAAGGTCTTTCTTTTTTAGTGTAACCTTTAATTAAGATGTTTTTGGAAACAAATTCAATCAGAGTGAAATCAAATCATATTATGAGTTTTGAGATCAACTTCACACAAATGCCGAGGGGATTTGAACCTGTAGAAAATTTCGAATATTTTTGGGGCCATAAGTTTATGTTGTAATAGAATGAGAATGATAAGAGCTAATTTGCTTAATTAGGGACTTTAAATTACTTTATTCCTCATTTTAAAACACAACTTGTCTAAACTATAAACTGTTCACTTCAGAAGTTTTGCTAGAACATTATGGCTGACATTTCCTTACAGTTAGTGTGTGCGTAGATTTATAAAATTTAAACGACTAGTATATGACGGAAGATTTAACCTAGAATCCATTGGAAATCTCCTTTGGCAAAAAGTAAAAATTTGTTTTTTAACTAACCTTAACTTATCGGAATCATTTTGGTAACTAGGGTTCCATAATAATGAACCATATAACAAAATAGGCCTAATCAAAGTAGCAACAAGAATTTAGTAATATACAGATTCCTAAATACCGTTTAACAAAACTTAAGGAAATTTTAGCTTTTAGTGTCCGAAGTAACTCCACAAAGTATTGGAATCTGTTAAAGTACATATCTCTAAATATCACTCGCTGTGTTCTATTACTGATGTAAAAAGACACGCATTGAAGAAGTCTTGGTTGAGAATCAAGAAGGTCAAGTTTTCATTTGAGTGATTCTCACTCAAGCATTTAGTGATTTACTCTATCGAATGCTTAACTAAAGCCTGTGTATTGTGTAACACATCGGTATGCGTATATTCTCTAAAAACCCATTATACATGATTCACAAATCTCAGCAAACTTATTAATGTAAATCTCTCTTTACAAACTTGTGCTGATAACATGAAATAAATGGTGAAATCGAAAGTTATTTGCTCTATGAAAATTGCAGATATTGCCTATAAAAGCGGAACAAAAACAATAAGTATGCACCCTGAAATTCGTGGAATTGTCACTGTTTAACCGTCAACGTGTGAACCGATCATAATATTTCATAGAAAATTAAGGGCTTTTCTAAATTTCTGATAACTGTTTGTAAATAGTAAATGCCACAACAATTTGTTTGAATAGAATAATAAGTTTACCATTTCGTGTGTGCTTCCCCGCCGCACGCCACAACTAAGTAAACAATTCCAGCTAAAATGTCGAGAGATTCTTAAAATATTGTCGAAAAATACGCGAACACTGCTTCCGCCAAGTGAAGAAAGCAAACATCAACAGCAGCAGATAAAAAATTCCACTTGATATGAATCGCAAATAAACATTTCACTGACTCAGCGTTCGAGCGCAGCTAATTACAATAACAGTTAAGCAGCAACAACAACAACAACAACCGATGCTAATTTGCAATGATTTGTGTTAGTATCTGAACGCAAGCCAACAACGTATTTGTTGTTGTTACTTATCAATGCTCATCATTTTGGTTAGCCTGCGGCTGCCTAAATTATACAAACTAAAGGCGACCACCGACAACTGCTTTACCACTAACTGTTCGCCGTCAAGCCAACCACCTCAATTCATAGGTTAATCACACTGGCATTAATAGCGTTATTACGATAACGAGATCCGTTAAAAACAAAAAAAACGATCGGCATGTTGCCGTTGTACCATCTTGACCAGCATAATAAAGTAGTCGCGTTTCGCTATGCCATGCAGGGAGTGTCCACTCGCCAAAACAAAACAATATAAAAAAGCTTCACAGCCACAAGCAACAACAAGAACAACAGCGGCCGGTATATGTATTTGTGCCTATGAGCAAACATAAATACCTAAATACCCGTACACAAGCAAACATACACAGAGCGAGTATCTTCGCACATACTTGCATGCTCATCCGACAACAATAACAGAAACAAGATTCCAACAACATTATCAGTTGTTAACCAACATATATGAGCACCAACATCTATGAGCATGGTGTGCTAATCATTGCAGTCAAGAATGTTCTCACATTCACATTTTCATAGCCAAGTTATTCGTATTCAGTTCGTGCTCGTGCGCCCCCCATTCGTCTGAACATCAACGACGGCGAGCTGAGCACCTCGAAAAGTGTGGGAAAATGAGAACGTGCCTCCAGCAATGCCAAAGTTGTTGTCACTATTATTATTACATGCGCTATTTAAGGTGTTTTTTCTGTTGGTGTTGTGGTTATTGTTGTTATTCCTGAAGAGTTGTTGTTGTGTTGATTATTATCTTCAGCTTTTTTTTTGTTGTGTTAACTACACACATTCATATGCAAAGCAGCAACAAGTATGCGTACTATGTATGAAAAGTAATGAGAAAGATAGTGGACAAATTTACAAAGGGGGTTCCGCTAAGGACCGGCCGAAATTTATTGTAGTAGAAACACTGTAGATTCAATATCGTATGGATGATAACCTTATTTCAATCATGTAGGTTCACATAGTAATAAGAACTCTAGTGGTCCAAATAGGTCTTGTCCAGTTCAGGTAAGTCGGTAGTTTGGTCGCAGCTTGTAGACTAAGCCTTGTAATTTTGTAAAAATACTTCCGGAAAATAATAGATGGTCAATAGTATAATGTAAGGGTCCAATGCACGAATTTCTTAAATCATACGTGATTGTGATGTATCCATAATGATAGAATCTGTTGCCTAAATAACGTGTATTTTCCAAATCCCGATTGGAACTGGAATAAACCGCTCAACTGAAATTGTTTATATGTCCTGTGTCGCTTACCTTTAACCTTTTTTTTTCTTTTTACAAATAGATGAGACTCGATTTAGAAAAGCTTTTCACCTAAAAAGGAAATACATTTTTCGTATTCGAGTTAAATTTAAATATCGATCCTTTATCTCAATAAATGGAATCGCTAAACCATGAAAGTTAGAAGAAAACCCCTGCACTTAGGTACTTAGTATACCTTTTCAATACCAAGCGGTAATGAAAGCCCTCACTCTCTCACAAAGTAGCACGGAGATCAAAATCGATTGAGTGCTATCTAGAAGTTACAGCGACGGCAAACTTGACTGAAAAAGCAACAGTAAGCGTTTTAAACTTAGTCTCCCGATGAATGATGCCCATTTGTCTGTTATTGAATAGGAACGGAAAATCCAACAAGTTGTACTTTGTCAGCTTAAACGTTGTTTTATTTTTTCGAAAGTTATTACCAGTTTAAAATAAGGAAGAAAGTAATGTCAAGTTCTTCTGCACTCAGTCTTTTTAATGCAGAATGTTTCTTCTTTGAACTGCCTGTACAATTTCATAGCCAAAAATCCATAAATATTTATTTATTATTTATTAATATTTTTTTCTTTAACATTCTAAAATTACCCTCAACTGAAGTTGAGATTTCTAACTTTCTTCTTTGGATATTAGAATCGACGCGAACTTGATTTGTGAAGAAATTCTGGTTCGAAGGTTATCAAAATTATCTATGCATGGGTCGAAATAACTCGTTTATCGTTATTATGTAGAAAGTTTCAACTTCGCTGTTCTTTGAGAAAATGTATAAATTACATTTCGGGAACATGTATATTCTGATTTCTTCGCCCACTCGTGTGTAGATTGGTTGACATTTAGGGTTGATTAGACGCCCCTTTGCAATGCTCCTGTTGAATGATTAAATTACATGTTTCGGACATGGCTAAAATTGAAGAATGCTCTTTCAAGCAGTAAAACCAGTGTTGGGAAATATTTTCGATCTTACGTTATTGTAGCATGTGATATTGATCTTTTTGTTGTACAGTTTTTTTATGAATAATAACAATAATTTTTCGAAAGTGGATCTTAAAAGACCACTAAGACTGCCGTAAAATTGAGTCTTTGATTTCCTCAGTCGATGTGAGTTTTCGTCTCCTATTCGTGAAACGTATATTTCGGCATGTGCCAACGAATGTTATTGTTGATCTGCTCGGCCGATTTTTTATACATAAGAACATATACAATAAGAGTATTGGTAGTATTGGTAGTATCATTTAAAAAGCGTGAAAGCCAGCTGTCTAAAATGCGATTTTTCTTCTATGTTTTGCAGCTGAGTGATTGTTAATCGAAGTAGTCAGCATCGAAATTAATTTTTCATTTTTAACGAATTTAGGAGAGTAAGCTTACAAGGCCAGCGAACAGCGACAACGTAGCTCCCGTAAAACGTTGTAAACATATTGGATAACGGCATAAATGACAACAGACGCCGTTTAACGTCGTTGAAAAATGTTCGACATTAAGTTGAGCTTTTATTATTGTAAGCTTTGTTGCAAATGCTCACTTTCTACTGGGAGTTTAAGCTTTCAAATGGATGATTGCTGATCAATTTGAAACACAGTAATTTCTAGTAAAAAATAAATCCACTTATTTTATTGTTGTACATATTTTACTGTATATATATTTTTTACAAAAACTAATTTAATATTTAAATGTATTAATTAAGTAAAGCATATCACAAATATTTATATTGCAAACAAATGTAGTTAGATTCTCGTAGATTTCAATTAGCATTACATACTAAGTATTCGATTATACTAAAATATCTGTGTATATTTGTATAAATTAAGCTAAATAACAATGAGATCCCTGATGAAAGTAACGAAAGTCCCTGTCTTTCTACACTCACACACAGAGTGTTGTGAAAGCTCTGCGAAAGCACATTCACAGCAGTGCCGCTCGCAGCGGCAGCTGTCGCCAACTCTGACACAACCACGCTGTGAGTAGGTCATCATCGATTTTCTCTTGAGCATTCGTCCAGAAGAAGGTGCCATCGTCGGTGTGCATGTACTGTATGGATAGGTCGGCGAGCGCGTGCTGAGACAATGCCGCTGCGTCCTCTGGCATTGTGGGCCAATGTGTTGCGCCTGCTGTTGTTCTTGTTGACGCGGCTGATGTTGCGGTTGTGCTTGCGGCTTGTGTAGCCGCATCGCAGATGTGATGATGAAACTGCTCGTGCTGACAATTACGCCCGTAGACACAATGCGCACACGTGCTGGCCGGCGTCTTCTCAACACTTGCGCTGCTAATCACTGTCGTTGCGAATTTGGCACTTGCCTGACAGGGGCGCTCCCATTCGGGCACAGCTCTTGTGCTGGCCGTCTCTCCCGCGCCATGATTGCACTGCTCTTTTAAGCTCATTTTGCGCATGAGACTGGCGTAGTCCTCGATATGCGCTGTGGGCCACTCCTCGCTGCCGCTGGTGGCGTGTGCTTTTGTTGCAATTGTGTTGTTCAGGTGTACATTATTCGGGTGTAGATTGCCGGCATGCGAACTGCCGCCAGCTGTGGTGTGACTGCTGTTGCGCTTGCGTGACATCAGACGCAGTAGCGGGCGCCACATTTTGCAAAGCTTGCGTTTGGACTTCTCTGCTGGGGCGGTGGGCGTTAGAGTTGTATTTGCCGAGATGAGGCTCATTTCGGTCAATTGATGTGTGAGATTTTTTGTATCGGTATACATTTTTTTTTTTTTTTGTTTATAAAGTATTTGTTGCCGCACAATAAACTTTTTCAAAAGTCGTCTTATCGAAAATATTCCGCAATAACTGTTAATTTACACGTTCATTTAAAAGATGATAATATGAATTTCGGTTTGCTCGCTACGCGTGTTCTCACTGTCAATGTTGTTGATGAACTGATGCTGTTGCGCTTGCATCCGTACGTTTTTATACATCAACCAGCCATCCGCAGCCGACCAGGCCGACCAAACAAGCAAACCTACCAGCAAACCAGCCAACAACCATTCATCGATCGATCGTGTGAACCAACGCAGCTGAAGGAAAGCAGAAATACGAGACGACAACAGCAAACTCGGACGGCGACGCGTCTCCAGTAATACTGCACTCAACAGAGCGCCGCTCAACTGCACTTCCCAATTCTGGCTGGCGTACAGAGAAATTCCAACAGGAATCATACATTGTATATTTCCCATGTTGCCGTCGCCATTCTTTCTCATCGCTCTCTACCACTACCACTTGTTGCTCGTGTGTCTGACCCAAAAGGGCAACACAAGTCAACGTACTGTCGACATAGTGATGACACAGCAGCGCCGAGCATAAGCAGAGTCATAAACGCTAACTCAGCTAACTGAGTATGCAGCGCAGGTAGCATGCAACACCGACAATAACTACAACAACTACAACAGCAGATGTTTGGTCTGGCCGTTGTTGCTGGCTTGCTCAAAAATTAACCAAAAATCTGCGCTGACTAAATATGAGCGCTGATGCGCTCAGGTGCGCTTGTGTGCGAGCACCCCTAAATGGTAGGGAAAAAGTGTGGGAAACAATTTTTTGGGTAAATGTTTTTTAATTACGTCTGTGTTTTTTCTTGATAATAAATTTCTCTCGTTTTAACAGGATGTGTCATGATATCGTGTGGCAAATAGACTGAAGTGTTTGCCGCCGGTTGTGGTGACTTTGAGATGCCATACATTGTTAGTCTTATCTATAAGTATCACTTAATATCACTTATAGAGTATTCCGTAACATTAAAACTCTAGACCTTAATGCCGGCGCTGCCTATAAAACTTGCAGAAAATTTTAGTAAATAATTACCGAAAACGCAGAATTAGTCAGGGTTAGCATCTCTGGGATCTGGGTGAGCTGGGTGGACTCTACTTTTAAGATGTCTGGATTACCCTCTAGGTTTAAGTTTCAGTGTGGCATATATATTGATATTGTGATATTGATTATATTGATGCGTAGTAATATGGCCTATTCTAATGGCTGAGTCAGATTTTTTACAATAAAATTCAACCACTAAGCGTTATGAAACCTGCAAAGAGCTTTCGGGACTATAATGGAGAATATGTGGATTTGTGTATATATATTCCGCTTGAAAGAGCCGAGAAATCATGCATAATAGCTAAGCTTAAAAATATCCGCTGCGATAAGATTCGAAGTTCCGGCAATGACCATTGGCCTAACTTATGAGTTATTAGTAGCATATTATTACCTACTATAGCAGTTGGAAGACACGTTTCTAAAGAAGGTGGTTAATCCAATCAACTAAATAAAGACCCAAATAAAGGCTGGAATAAATATAACAATTGTGGTCGCGGATAAATGGCAATATTTGTCCATCCTTCCTTTATTTCTACATCTCAATTCCTACTGATAAGTTCGAGTAAAAACAGCTAGTATAAGGACATAAGCTTAAGTACACAAGGACACAGTGTAAGGTTTCTTACTGGTGAGCACAATAGAGAAGAAAGTAATTTGTTCAAGCAATTACTACTTGGGAACAGCCAAACCAAAGTTCCTCCAGAATGAAACGCCTTAGTTGCGCACGGTTCGATATTGAAATAATAATGAATGTAGAAATATGAAATGTAATAAGAAATGTTTTCACTTTCAGGCTTTCCAATTACCACTGAAAATTTTTGTAAGTAACAACTTTCTATTTCTCCGTCTACTTGACTGACGGGGTCGTTAATTGTGTTCAAGAGTTCTTAAATTCAGTAGTATCAAAAAAACAATTATAGAGAGAAAGGTTCCGCTATATGCAAGATCTGACTTTTGCATTTCTGAAGAATTATTTTCTGCGATTATTTACAGCATAAGCAAACCAAATATATTGTACCCAACTCAAATCAAAAATACTTATTATAAAACAAATTAAATTATATGCTCTCTTTGAAGCTTCTTTGGTTTGAAATCATTTGGGTTCGATCTGCTGCTCCTTATTTAAATGCAACCATGCTCTTGCAACAATTTGACCGACCGTAGCGCCCTTAATTTGTGCACACTTCACAGGGTGTGTAGCAAAAACTTGCAGTAAATTGTCGAATCCGTTTAAAATCTGTTGCCTTTTGGTTTTGGCAACTCGTATGATGATCCTGTATGTAGTGAGATGATAGCACAGTAACAGCAACAGGTGGGTGCCTCAGCAAAGATATTGCTCTGCTTATTTTTACACAGAAGGAGCCATTTAGTGATGGAATCCCGAAAGTGCGGCTTGCATGCAACATTATTTTTATGAAATCAATGATTTTGAATATAGATTTCTTAATTCAATAAATATGAATTTCGTAAACGTTATTACTTGTCAATTCCAAGTTCAACTATTTTTAATAAAATTAATTAAATGAATAAAAGAAAAATATTTGGGATACTATTCCTAAATGTGAATTGTTAAACATAGCATGAATCGCGCAGTTCTTGTTGCAATATTTATTTTGTTAAAACTCATCTTTTACACAATATTAATTAAATGCTCTGACCGTTTTCGCTATCCCGCAGTAAATATTGTAAAATATGGAAATATGTCGGGATTACGAATTTGATTTTGTAAAATCCCGAAATCGCGAAAATTAATAAGCGATCGAAGTGGTTTAGCTTAGTGTTTGGACATATCTGCATAGCTTGCAGTAGCTTATGCGCTCACTCCATCTCAGCTCGCATTCACTTGGCCTCGTCGACACTTTATTGCTAATTACTTGCTGAATTTTTTGGAAGCGACGCAACACCGAACGCTTTAAAGCGGTCGAGCTAGCATTTCGAAAAAAGCTAAACAAACAACAAATACAAAGTTTTTGATATGTTTTTTTTTTTTTTAATGCAGGAGCATGGCTGCAAGAAAAGGAAGTGAGTTTTTGTGGAAATTCCTTGGGAACCAAGCAACCGTGTGTCCGCAAAACGGATGCAACTAGTAAAAATGTGCTTTTTTTTTTCTGCTGCAAACGTGCTGCCACACTTAGTATGAGTATGGGTATGGTCCGGTCGTATTTTCGTGTTTTTATTGTTGTTACATTTTGGCCTGTTCTGATTTCGAATGCGCGCTGCGTAGCGACGAGCGCACGGAAGGACAGACGGACGGGCCGTTCAAACGCAGTTACTCGTACTATGAGAGCGATAATGATGGCCACTTGAGAACACAGCTGCGCATACTGATTTCTTCTACTTGTCCTTCCTCCTTTTCTTTCACTACAAACTGCACGTATTTTGTGGGTTTTAACTGCATAAACACTTGAGATTACTGCGTTGTAGCCGTAAGAGCTACTGCTGTTTGGGATTGCAGCGGCAGAAATACGCAAACCAATACACTGGCGTGCGCTGGTTCAACAAATGCTGCGTCTGCGCGCACACAACGGAAACAAAGAAAGCAATCACGCAGTGGTTACTTTAGTGCGCGTAGCAGGTTGATTGTTGTTTGTTGTTTGTTGCCTGGCCGTGGGAAGAAGGATTTTCGGCAGGTTCCCACGCAAGGATTTACGCGCACAGCTGACAGTTGATGGCAGCCGGCTGCAACGGCATACACACACACATACCAATACATATGGGGGAACACAATGCAAGAGACGGATTGCGCATGCGCAACACAGTGCAGTTGTAGTATGGCTATAAATGCGTATTTGAGCGCACTTGAACGTGTGCACGGCATAATAAAGATGATGGAATTGATTTTGCTGTCAAATCAGGTTTTCGATTACGCACCGTACACACACACGCACTCGATGGGATCTTTATGGGGTTACCCGCGGAGAGGTGCTCGAATGCCGTTGCGTTACTGCGTTTTGAGTGCCCCGAAATGTACAGATAACCCACTCGTCGAGTGGATTTATTTATTGCATTGATATTACTCAATCCACCCTCCACACCTTCCGCGCCTGGAAGCGCAACGTGTGTACGTTGAAGAAAAGTTCGCGCCCCTAAGTCAAGCAGTATGATGAACGTGCAACATTGTAGGCGAATGGTCGCTGTGATAACAATACACAATAATAATAACAATAACAACAACAAGCACGCATAAATGTCGTTTTCAGTTGACAGTTGAGTTCGGTGTTTTGGCTTTCCCACGCTACGATTTCTTAGCAACACTTGCCACCTGACATTGCTGCGCTGCGATTTGACCTTTCTGGGATGCTGTACGAGGGCAAACATACAAATCAGCGCTTATAAATATATACATACACACAGCTGCATGGCTGTAAGTGTGTGTATTTTTGTTTTGCTCCTTGTTTTTGTACTCTTGTCACTCGGTTCGGCTACTGTGTGACGCTTATGAGATTGCAGGTGTCACAATGACATTCGATTTGGTGCCATTATACATATGTATGCATGTATACATGTATGTACATATGTATTGATATTTATGAAAAAGGTCCTAAGAGTTGTGCATGCAGGATTTAATGCATTCGCAAGTGGTGGGAACCGAATTTTCAACTTTCACTCTCCCCTACAAGAATCGCATGATATTGTGCGTAAAATAAAAACAGACAACAACAAAATCGCATTTGGCTAGTCAAACAATATTGACGGTCTGGAGTTTATTATGTTATTTAGCACCAGCGTTACACCTGCCCTAGAGATGTGTTCACTGGACGAGAGTGGACAATATCTGACAATAGCAAAATGTACTTTTGTTGTTGTCTCTACATATTTGCCACATGATGCAAAAATGGTTGTAGTTTGTTTTTGTTTCGGTTGAGTTAAAATAAGTTCTTCTATGAATTCCTCTATTGAATATTATGACGTTGAATGTGAGCATTGCAAACAAAATTATGGGAGAGTGAGAGGGACGCTACAGTGGATGGGTTTAATCCCATTTCCCCAACCAATATAGAAAAAAACAGATCGTCGATCGGCAGGCAATGCGTTTCTCTATTGATACGATAAAAATCATAGCGCACTCAACACATATGTAGAAAAGCAAGTAGGAAAGTTATAAGCGACTTTATGACGAAATAAAATTAGGAAACAAGGTCATTAAAAGTAACCACTGCAAATTATTTTTTGGGAAATGATCGCAGCGTTAGGAGAATAGGTTTCGATTGAGTTATTTTGAAATGAAATTCATGAAGGAAGCCATTAGTATATGAATGCACAATATCCTCAATATCCTTTCACGATTGTCACTAAGCTGACAGGTGTTTGACTGCCGCCAAAAGGGGTAATGATAGAAAATTCATCAAGTGTTTCTTCACAAGTTCATGCTAAAGCAGTTATGAAGTAGACGTTCTGAAAACAATCTCAAGAATCCCGATGCCGAGTACATAGGGTTCTGAGGTATCATAACAGAGTAATACAAATTTGTTAAATTTTCTTTGAGGTTTTATTTTTATCAAAGATTTAGTGAAAAAAGAAAATAGACAGCAAACGAGGAGAAGGAAAAGACAAGGAAAGAGGCGGGAGGGGAGGGGCGCTTATTTCTTAGTCATTACTATTCCTACCATAGCTGGATAGAATTATGGTTTGTCCAAGAATTAAAACCGGAAATGTCTCCCTGCCAACAATTGATATCAAAGTCATACAAGAGGCTGGAAGAGAGGGCAATGTGTGCCAAAAACCTCAAGCCACGCCAGCCCACTCATATCCCTGCCGTTACTCCTACTTCTTTCAACAGTTTGTATAATCTCCTTTAGAGATTCCGAGTGATCTTGATTATTTACCAAAGGATTGCACTATGGATTGCACTATCACTGATCTATGCTCACAACCATATGAGAGCGTAAACTAAGTTCCCTTGTAGAAACTTCAAGCAATCGCCTTCAATTCGTTACCTTGGATACCTATAGCTATGGGCAGTTTGTGTGTATGTAAACCCATGTACTAAATATAACCCAGACAGACTACTTTGGCTATAATATGGAGCCCTGATTCCAACCAACGAATAACCGCAGCACATCCTCGTGAAACCGACAATTCCGAACTCAACGCAAACTTGAAACACACAAAATTCCAAACCACACATATAAATATGTTTCTATAATTTTTTACGAATATAAGAAAGCAGTTCAATTAAACAAATAAACACTTTCCATAAAGTCATCGCGTTAACCGTCATTTGTCCGCCTATTTCAATTTGCATACGGTAAATGCATTTAATCGAACCAACAAATGACTCCTTACACAAAATACGTGAGCACGCCTCTCGCTAAAAAGACACCACACCACACCACACTACACCGCACACTTCATACCAATTCGAGCAACAATTTATTTGCACACGCTGCCGGAATGGTGTCCATGGATTGCGCGTCCAATGCGCCACCAACGCCACATGACACCACAGCAACAATAAGCAACAATACAAATAACAACAATGTTGCCAATAAACAGCAGTGTTTCGCATAGGTGCTACACGATCGACAACAACAGCAACACCAATACACAGGCACACACAATCACATGCAGACGATGAGTTTGTCGCTTAAAATGCAACGTTAGCAGCATGCGTCGCAAAAATAGCCGCGTGCCAATCGCGTGTGCTAAGTGCGCGCTTGCGCCTCACACGCCTGCCAGTCAAGACGGCCAAGAGATGCAGTGCCAAGAGCGCGCACACTCACAGTTGTTCGACAATCGAAGTCAACAGCCAGTTTGGAAGTGTGTGTACTCGGCCACTACGTCGCAATTAATCTTAACTAACGCTCACTCGTTTAGCCAGGTCGTCTCGCATAAGGCGTCTACGGTTTGAGCTGATTCAGCTGGGAGTGTTTGGTTGTGTGCCGTTTGTGGTTTTTAGTTGCATTGCTTAGTGTCGACAATTCAGTGCGCTTTAGCATGGCTCTCGACGTGCATATGAATGGTGCATATATGGTATTGCAGGTCACGATGTACGAGCTCCTTATTTGCACATCTCTCTTCACTGCTGCACGAGCTTGCATACAGACCAACAGACGAAGGTTGATGTGGTATATGTGGTATATGATATAAGTAAGACAATCTCGACGAAAATTTTTGCAACATTCTACCAGAAATGTAACTGAATTGTCATAAGCTATGAATTATATCTGGTGGTTATATTGATCTTGTGTTCGAGTTTTCGTATCGTAGCGAGCGGAAAGCCCATGACAAATATATGTTGATTCCATGACAAAGTTTCACACGAAAATATACGGAACCAGCTGAAGACAGATGACAGATGACATCTCGACGCAGCGCCATAAAACATGTGGTAAATGTTAGTCTAGTTCCATTGGATCGTTGAACGAACTCTCAGAGCAATAAATCGATAAAATATAGCTTAAATACCTACGAGATGCATTCAGATGTTTTCCTCTCGCCGGTTTCTCATAATTCTTGTAAAAACTGTTCTAGTGAAATTGATTTTTTTCCTTCCACAGCTCTCCGGGTTCTACATGTTCCACGAGGTACAGCCAGATTCGTAAATGGAATGAAACAGTTCTCAAGGTTCTAAATTCAGTTCCGGCAGGTATGGTCAGATTCAGAACTGGAAAGACGAACTGTGAGAGCACCTTCCTTGGCACCTTGAGATCGCAATTAGCTCCAACACGGGAAAGGTACTTACTGCGTAGTTATATCTCTGATTAAATACATGATACAGACCTCACACATTTAGACTTTAGCAACATGCTATGGATTAACCCGCCTTCAAATTTTTTTCACCGCTGACTAGGTAACGGTACAAAAAGCCAATACAATTTTCAGTTTCTTCGCAGCCAATAATAAGTCGCAGTCGCTTTAGTGGCTGCTTGCTCATGCATTATTCAGTTGCGGTGCGACATCGTGCACGAGTATAAGTAAGCAAAGCTTAACTCGGCGTAATCCAACCAATGCCTCACTCGTTGTATACCAATCACACGCTTTCGCACTTTCCCACGGTATGATTTGGTGTCGCGCCACGCTGCGCCACGCCACGCCACACATTTAGCAACCGCAACGGCAACAACAGTAACAGCAATTGCAACAGTAATAAGAGTCGCATGGCAGGCAAAACCAACATTGCCAGCATGCAGTAAGCGTGTAAGCGACAAGTGCACAACCAACAACAATAGCAATTGTTACGATCGCCATTATCATTAGTAGCGGCAACGTAGCAACAACGTAGTCGTCAGCGCAATAACAGCAATAATAATGCACGTTAAAGTGCTGGAGCATATGTAATCAGGTGTTAAGTTGTTGCGTCGCCGCCATCAAAAAAGCTGTTTCAGCGCAGCACTTTGCATAGCAGTATATAAGCAGTATATGTTTTTATACTCTCGCAAGATGTTGCAACAGAGTATATTAGTTTTGTTCACCTAACGCCGGCGATAACTTGAATAATAATAAATAAAATATATTAGTGAAATTCATAATAATGCGCACTTGTGTCGAAAATGTGTAAAATCGGCTCAATATTGCCATTATCTTCTATATACCTAAAATAAAAATTTTCGGATTTCCGTTTGGCTTTATACCGTATATTTTCTTTAATCTATGAGATATCTTAAGAAAATTCAGATAACGTCTTTTTCTGGTAATAATGTAAGCGGGTGTAAAAATTTATAAGATCGGAATAATATCGGACCATATACCTGATGTCTTAGCAAAATTAAATTAACGTATAATCTTAAATATACTGTAGTTTGGTGGTAAAAATTAGTGAAATCGATGTACCTTCCCACAGCACTAATATCATGATTTATCATCATGATGATCTGGCTTAGTTAGATTGACTTTATGAGTATATGACCTAAAGTAAAAGTTAATATAATGCCAAATATGTTTGTAATCCATTCTTCCGCAACATTTTTTAATATAATGTTTTGCCAGCACTTGAAAGCATTTCCCTGCCTTCGATCCTTGCACATTGTGAAAGTATTAATTGTTCGGTTACACCCGAACTTAGCCCTTCCTTACTTGTTATTCTTGCTTTTTTTTTATTTGCTATTTTTTTTATTTGCTATTTTTTTCAGCATTATTTTTTAGTTTTACTACCGTACATTTCTTCAGCTCGCGTTTCTTTCACATTCAAGTGCCGCGGCAGCCAGTTTATGACCTCTTTGCTGGCGTCGTTGACATTAGGCAAGCGCTTTGTGACACTTTGCAATGTTGGCCATTCAACACACGCTAATGACCGTTTAATTTGGCTCAACACCACCACGTCTTCACCGCTCCCCGTCGTCTCTCTACCAGTCACCATCGTCAGCACACAGTTGTTATGACACTGACCTCTAGCCGGCCACTGGTTTGGACTCACTTGTTTACTAGGTTTATAATTATTTTTTTCTTTTAGCTCATGGAGCGTGTTAAACGATTTGTCAAGCGGAAATCATACGCTGCTGAAATTTTTTGCTATGAAATCTTGTAATTTTCGCAATTTTTTTTTTCTGTAATCGAATGTTAATTGAAGGTCTTTTACCATGCTCCAGTTACGGCGGTCTTAGCGTGGGAACTCTTAAGCTTTTGAAAGACTGAACCTAATGGATCGTTATGAGCACGTTTAATAATATTTGTCACCAGTATCCGCCGTAATCGTTTGCTAGGTAGACCAAATATTTAACTCGGGAAACAACCTTGGTCTGAAACAGTTCATGCAATAAACTCGAAATAGCTCATACTGTCCAACATGAGGGTTAGTCATACAACTAATTGAAGCTTTCATAAAAGAAAACGCCTATCAACGCTCTGCGAATCTTACTGTTAACGGTAATGAGCTCATTCTCATTGGTTTCGTGAAAGTAAGGAATATTTGCTCGGCATCCTGAACATGAATAGAACATGATAGATTCTGGCGCCCTAACTAATAGCAAACACTCCGAAGTTTAATTCGAACTCTAGAATAGTCACTTTTAAGTTTCTTGACTGGTTGGATATAGTACGAAAGGCACCTCAAACCACCTTAACGGTTTTGACTTGAAGTCATTGAAAACCTCTTTCAAAGTCTCGTTGTGATATCTACTCGCTCGGTTATTTCCCGTATATTCATCGAATAAATAATGTGTTAGTTGTTCTGGTCTAATTATTGATATAATTGCAACATGCAAAATATTAATATAAAATATTCCAAAAATAATGTTCAGAAATGCTTCGGAGTTAACATTGCTTGACCCGACAAATAGATCGAATTTCGTGGTGATCGGGGACCGGTCTTCCTTTCGGATGTTTAATAACTCTTCATAGTATAATATTTAACGATAATTAAGTAGAATATAAAATTTTTTGTGGATCATCTCGTCTTTTTTGATAAAGTTTTATCACTTCCTAATTCTTTTTGGCGCTACAACGGCCTGAATAATATTTCGTTAAATTTCGTTAGGCCCCTCTCAAGTCTATAATTTCCGATGCTAAGAGATTCTTCCCCTTTCAACAACTATAGGTACCTAGAGCCCAGATTAAAAGCGATCTTACACGAATTTTTATTAAAATGTATGCGCTAGAACACGCTACGATCATTGCTTAGCTCACTAAAGACGTGTTCAAGTGAACTTATTAATAATTGTCGTATGGTTACTGATTGCTTGCTTACGAAATTTACGTCACGGCCTTAAAATGTCAGCGTGGCAGTATTTTGAAGAGTCTTACTATGGTTTCCTTTTTTTGATTAACTCCGAAAATTTGCCGGAATATAGCAATAATCCACTGTCTGGAAAAACTGAAACCTACAAAATATTAAGAATTCAATTACGATACACGGAACTTTTTTCCAACAACAAAGGGTTTTCGAAAAATATTTGATTCAATTAAATTTCAAAAGAATAATGAAGGATTTTCAACCACACTGGAAGAGTGATATGCGTGTGGTTGGGAAAAAAGTTCTTCGAAATAGACTTGCACAATTCTTAAGGCAACAGTATGTGGTCTATAAAACTGATATTTTCGGTTATTTATGTAAATATTTTGGTAATAAGGGCTCTTTTGGTTAGCGACTATTTACAATTGGCACCGGTGCGATAAAATGCTAAGACTACACAAATGTTTGTGTATGTGTGTATGTGTCTAGGCGCGTTTGTCATTTCTTTATACTGTACTCAAGGTCCCCTGCCAAGTTGTCAAGCCAGCGGTGCTGTATTAATGGGTGGGGAAGTTGTGTTGCGCTGCGGTGTTGTTGAGTGATGCCTCGCCGTAGACGGCAGAGTTTTATTTTATTATTATCCAGAAAAATATACATGTATGTATGTGTATTTACATAAAACTAAATCCATTACATTTACTTATTGTACAAAGTCGAGAATGCAGGGTAGTTCTATATATCCGGAGATTTTTTAATAAATCAAGTTATCAATCTCAGCTCAACATATTTATTTCAAGATTCTTACAGGTTTTTGACCTTTTGAACTCTAGGTGTTATTAAGGTTGCAGTAGAACTTTAACTTCTGTAGTTCAAAGCATATCTCAAAGTACTTTGTCCTGGTACTCGCCTTTCTGCTAATATTTGGAGGTAATCAACTAGTGAAGTCTCTTATTTATTTACAGTAAAGCACGACGATGTAGACCCCAAACTAATGGATAATATTTTGTAGAGATATATATTACTTCGGCGATATACAGTGCATCCTTTCACCGAAAATTTTTTTCTCAATCCATGGAATTCAGCCACGAATTCCAGAAAGACAATACACGGTGTGTTCAAAAAATAACGGGAATGTTCTTCGAGTGTATTCTTCGGCTTTAATGGCGTAGTACATCATGAATTCTTGCCTCAAGGACAAATGGTCAATAAGGAGTTCTACCTACAGTACCTACAAGTTCAACGCCGTTTGGGTGAAGCAATCCGTAAAAAGACCCGGATTTGTGGAAATACATTTCTTGGTTTTTGCTCACTTTAGCTCAATTCTGCTCACACTTTAAAGGTGTAAAGGTAACCGTCCTTTTACAAGTATAAATGACATTAAAAGCACATAGCTGAAAGAGGTAAAGGTTTTCCCAAAAATCAATTTCGAAAAGTGTTTCGACGATTGGAAAAAGCGCTGGCACAAGTGCATGATATCGAATGGAGGCTCTTTTGAAGGCGACAACATTAATATAGACGAAAGAATGAATATTCTTTTCAAGAAAAGAAAATCCCCGGTATTTTTGGAACACACCACGTCTGTTTTCATCGACGTAGCTGGTTTCACCACGACGAAGTTCAGGAAACCAATGAGCGTATGAATAATGTCTTTGGTTTCGGTCTTGCCTTTTGTCTTTCCTGCTTTAAGTGACTGGTAAAAACAAACCACCAACTAAAGTTGGTAGCGGATTCGAAATACGAAACGAAACTGAGTCCATCGCATTACATTTTCCTATACAGTGATAGCCAGCTTTGTGAGACTTAACGGTTGCGGACTTAATATGTTGCGGTATTGATCTCTGCGACAAAAATCAAAGATGTCCCATTTGGACAGCTTAGAATCCCTGTTCTTTATGATGCAAAGAACACCTGAGTACACATCAGGAGACCCTGATGTCAATATATGGAAACGCTTTAAGCCTATTACAAAAATTGTTGAAGTGACTGATTTAGAATCTAGCAAATTCACCAGTTTGGCCAAAGGTTAGCCATACAAGATTTGTTAAGCTCAGTCCAGGAGAATGTGTCGATGGTTTTCTATCTCGCTTTCTACCAGACAACTTTAACAATTTTCCTACCCCAACACTTTTTAGAAGGGAGATTTCAAATTTGTTATTTTAATTTATAGAGAGGAAAAATTACTGTAGAACTGATTCGTTAGTGCAAAGCAAGCCTTATTGTTTAAAATGAATACTGAGCTGGACTTTAAGCCCGGTAACCTTACAAGTACTGATACTCGTTACAAGATGAACGAACTTGCTGAAACTTCGCAGTTATAACTCGCAACAAAAACGATTGGATTTAGCCAGCAATATGCTGTTAATTTAAGTAAAATTCGTTGGGCGGCTTAGTCAGAAACCCACTGATTCCGTAGAATGCCCTCGTATGTACGCGCATTTAGCAAAGCGAATTTATCTGCCGACTTGACGTTCACTGAAAAATAAATAAAATGTAAACAAAAATTATTGTATATCGTAAAATTTTGGGTGACTAACAGTTATGAATATGTTCGCAGTTAAATGCTACGCGTTCCCCCAACACATTAGGGACAGACGGCGTGAGGTTAATAAACACAAGCTAACAAATCCCACAACACTTGTCGCCGCAACAATGACTGACTGGCGGCTCATGGCTTTGCTTGTGTAATTTGCGTGTGTCGGTGTGTGTGCGCTGGTGCGCGTTGCGGCACCCCACCTCAGAAGCGTCGAATTATATGTGTTGTACAATAACAAAAGCCCGCAAGTTTTCTGCAAAATGCCGATGCACTGTTATATGGTAAAGCAAGCTGTGGGACCCATGCGCTGTCCAACAAAACAAAGAAAATGGACTCAAACAACAACAAAAGATGACTAAAAAACTAAAATAAAACAAACAAAGTAACACTGCAAGCAGTCGAATCCCGTGTCCCACCATTTGCACCAGCAAACCCCAGCAAACAATTCAACGTCCGTCCGTCCGTCCGTCTGTCCGTCAAACGAACGGCCGTCTGTTCGACCGTCAACCAACTCAATTGATACGCTTCAACGAAATTCATGCCATCATCATCAGTCGAGCATGCCTCAGCGTAATTGCGCGACTTCACATACATACAAACCAATGTACATACGAAGCGCTCCAGCTAAGGCGCAGCAGTGGCGCAAAATGCGGGACCCAACCGCCAGCCCAATAACTAAAGCTCAAACAAATACAAAAAGTAAAAAAAAAGAAGAAAGAAGAAAGCAACAACAAATAAAACAATAACAACGACGTATTATAAACCCCAAGCAACGCCAACAACAATAGCAATAAGTCCAACAAATACTTAAAGCGCAAAGTAACAAAGGCAACATTTCAACAACAATCCATCGGATCGCATCGCAACGTATCGTCGACGTCAACGTCGTCGTCATCGTCGCGCATCGCAACGTATCGCAATCCATCCATCCGTCCATCGTGTGGGAAACACACGACAAATCTGTTTCCCACGGTCTGGAAAAGTGTGTAGCGTACGAACAAAATACACAATGCGATTTACGAAAGCACCAGCAATAACAGCAACAACAACAGTAGTAATAAACAACAACAGCATGACACAAGTCAGTGGCAGCGGCAGAGAACTGTCATCATTGACAATAAGTAAGACATGCCCGCGTGGTGGGGCCAAACAACCAAACAGGCAGCCAACCAACCAACCAACCGAACGAACGTTCATTGTATTGGTATTTGTGCCCCTAGCGGGCAATTCCGTCATCCGACAACTATGTTTGTATGCATGATGTAGTTATTGATCGTGTGAGCAACACTCCAGCGTGTTATGCTCTTCTGACTGGCACAAGCGGCGCGCACGATCGCTACTTAGTGGCGCGACTCACGAATACTGTGCCGCTCTCTTGCGCTGCTTGATTATGTCTGGAGTTCGCGTGTGCTCATAGTTGTACTCAGCAGTCTGAAATGGCAGTGTTGCTGGTCGCACGCTATGCGATTGGGGAGAGATTGTACCATGGTTGTCACGTCTTGCATGAATGATTGCAAGTGTTGTTGATGCTTGTGGAAATATCCCTTGGAGAAAGATTTCATAGAAGTCCAACTTTCAACCAGACTTTGTCGCTGTTTTTAGCACGGAAATATATAAGATTCTAAGAAATTCTTTAGCGGCCTACGAGTAGTTAACATTACCAGCTCGAAGTCGAAGATTATCGGGATCAGTTTTCGGAACGCGACTCTGGACTGATCGTCACATACTGAAAATACTCGGCTGCGGAAGTCATTTTTATGAAGCTGATAAATATTTTTGGTTCTATGCAATATTTATTTCATAAACTTGTTCAGAAAATTTCCCAGATTATTCAGATTGTTAGGAAGCTTTCAGTCCCAGGTTTAGATAGTGGTACTTGGATATTTGTAATTTTTGAAAGCCTCTTCATACTACTGTCTCAGGTACCACAATATAGCAGTAATTATACTGTAACACATCAGATAGGCAGAAATGGTTTCATATCGTACGGTTTGGAGGACTTGGAGGTTCCCCTGATTTCTTAGGTTTTTACATGTTCGGTTTTAGTTGATGGCAAGGTCAATGCTGGTTCTGAAAGATTGCTGGGCCAAGTGGGATGAAAAGTAGACTTATATCAGTACTTTCTACTTAGTGTAACTACTTTTTCAAAAATTTCGTGATCGGTTCGCCATTATCAAAGTAATTAGGTAATCCCTTATGATTATATGGTATTTTTAGGAGTCCATTATGAACAAAATATTTCTGTCCCTGCAATAGGTAGTCGTTGTGACCATTTATAGTAAGCAATTATTAAGCTTCCATATTTCAATTGCTTCATAATCTGAAGATGGAGGATTTGCTTCTTCGGGGGTGTATACCTAATTCTAATTCGCAGCTTTAAGCATAATTGTTGAACATAAACTCTACTCCTCTACACTATTTGAAGCGGAAATTCTTTTTGGCTGACATTAGGGAATATTCCTGATCACAGTCCCATATTATTTGTTACTTATGGACCCTTATGTGATCTAGTCAGTAAATGTGGCAGAAACCATTAAAGAATCGAAAACAAGTAATTAGCAGCAACATCGCTACCAATTTTGCCCACGACAAAAAGAAACAACATTTTTCGGTCACACTTTGAATGTAAACCCATTATTACTCTCTTGCTCGTTCTCTTACTCTCTCATTGGTTGACTTTGAGTATCACAATGCCACCACCAGTCAACGCAGCCGCTGCACAGTAGTCTCATTTAGCTAGTGCCAATTGCATCACATTCTTACATACATACCGATAGGACACAGTGTGACTACCGCTGCGGTCGTGCAGCGATCGTGCAACCAACCACCACAATCATCAACCGTAGTCCGTACAGTGTGAGCGCAAAAAAAAACCCTTATTGTATAAAAGTTATGAACGATGCAGGTTGCTGTCTCATTTTGAAACCGATACGCGAACAAGAAACAACATATAAAAGCTAAGCTTAAGTGCGCCTCCCAACGGAGTTTCCAAAATCACGGATAACGAATGATCGCGCACGCTAAAGATTTATATAAATACAAAATTAAACCAAAGCATATGTACTTGCAACTCGCAAAGCAAAAAAAATAAAAAAAATGGTCATGGAAATGTCCAAAACCTACCAGTACCGCAAGGTGATGAAACCACTGTTGGAACGCAAAAGACGCGCACGCATCAACAAGTGTCTCGACGATCTCAAGGATCTGATGGTGGAGTGCCTGCAGCAGGAAGGTGAACATGTAACGCGTCTCGAGAAAGCCGACATACTCGAACTAACGGTCGAACATATGCGCAAGCTGAAACAACGCGGCAGTCTTTCGCTACAATCTCAGGCCAGCGCGCATATCGAGTCCTTTCGCTCCGGCTACGTCCATGCAGCCGATCAAATCTCTCAAGTATTACTGCAACAGTGCCAAGCGGACGAGTTGGGTGGCAAAATTATGAAATTCCTCTCGACCCGTCTCATCGAAATGCAACATCAACTGCTACGCAGCTCAGCGGTAACGGCCATCAGCTCCGTGCCAACAGCAACCGCCTGCACCAATACCACCAACCTGTTGCCGCTAC
Source organism: Bactrocera minax (assembly GCA_021498325.1). Taxonomy (NCBI): domain Eukaryota; kingdom Metazoa; phylum Arthropoda; class Insecta; order Diptera; family Tephritidae; genus Bactrocera; species Bactrocera minax. The sequence continues at coordinate 368,262 of JAKEEE010000078.1, read as the reverse complement.
CGTTGACGCTGCAAATGCCAATGCCGTCGGCAAATTACAATTACAGTGAATGTGGTGAGTCAATGGGCTCACTAGAGTCACCGACGGGTACCAAATCTCCTATAGATTACTACAGTGCTATTAGTGAGGCGGCGCAAAGGTCATACGCGACTGCAGCCGCTGCAGTTGTTGCTGCGACAAGCGCTTGCAAGGAGCAGGATCTCATCGATGTGACAACGGTGGATAGTAGCTGTTCGACGCGTGATACCGCCTCTGTGGTGTCCGTGGATTCCTGCTCATCCGATCCGATGTGGCGTCCTTGGTGACTAGCGTCGCGCCACTAGTTAAGGCTTTAGTTTTATAATACGCACACACACAAATACACTTACGCACAATTGGAATTTAATTGTACCAACAGAATCGGCTGTCTTCCAAGGCGCACGTAAAGGACGTGGGCGAGCGCTCCGGCCCCAGAACCAATCGTCGCAACGTGTTTCGCCATCCACACGCACACACATGCAGTGCACTCTTTGCTTTACTTGTTGTCTGTGATATAATATAATATTATTTCTATGCATAAGATTGTTTGAATGCATCATTATAAAGTTCTGCGTAATTTGCTTTATTTATGGTTTAGCGTGTTCAGCGAAAATAATTTATATTTTGTTTATTTTAATTAATTGTAAGCTTTATTTAAACTATAAGTGCTGTAATCGAAATGACATTAATTTTGTAAGTTCTCAGCAATCAAGGGAAGTGAACTAGTATTCCTCTAATTGGTATCTAGCTTTAACGGCAAATGCCAAGTAATTCCTGAACATATAATAATATTTAAAATAAATTAAAAATGAATACCTGGAATTTGAAATCATTATTATTTTTTAATTAAATTAGTTGTAGAGTGCGCTTTCATTATTCTTATGTGCTATATTCGCACATTTTATACCAAGAAAATTTGAAAATATGGTGCTTGTCCGTACTAAACCGCCGACCAGTGGTACATATCCAAGATGTTGATGATGAAAAATATGCTCCGAAACCGAGCCAAAATCGAGCCGAAAATCTTCAGAACTGGGATGCTTTGATCACTCACATGCAGAACCTGAATAGAGCGCTAATAGATTTTATTTCACACAGAACAAAAAAAGTTTCGTAACAGCAAGAGATCCATACATTTGGCTAGCTTATTTCATTCGAATACTAGGATCGGCCCAACGGAAGGGGGTTTTGTGCCATTTCAGTCACACGAGAATCTATGTTTGGTGCGATATTACTTGACTCAGTCCAATGGGGCTCTATATATGACTTAGGTAGTTTTAATATCGTTTTCTCAAGTACTTTCAATGCTTAATTATAATACGTTTGACTCAGTAATTAGCGGCCGACTGCTAATCTGTATAGGTATGCAAATGGAAATATTTCCCAGGTGGTGAAACATCCATAAAGATCCTAATTGAATAATCAAAGCGATCACAACCCCATATTAGTTTATCGATAAACGCAGAATGACACTTAAACTGTTTGATTTCACCACAAGTCCTACGTCACCACAAGTCTATACTGCAGAGCCTGTTAATCAATGAATTTGAGTGGGTCTTATACAAAGTTGTCTTATATGTCTTATACAAAGTTGGAGTTATTGAAAGCAAATTTTCGTTCCTCCATAATAATAAGACAATTACTTAATGAAAATAATTTATTTATGTCAGTCTGTTAGACCAATCGTTTGTAGGCGAAGTCAAATAGTATTTGAATATTTTAAAGTGATATTTCTTTTTGCCACGTCGAGCCAACTTTAGCTTTGATGAACGATATCACGACAAAGTCTAATGATTTATTTGTTGAATACTTCAATTTTTTCATTGCAAATTTCCTTAGATCGTTCACATTACTTAATTTTAAAGTACTTAGAAAGTACTTTTATAAGTCATGTAAGGAATATTAAGTGTCACCTGAGTTCCCAACTAGACGTCTCATTTAGTTCAAGCGTAGTTAAATGAAACCCTACAAGACACGAATAAGTCTTGTCTTGTCTATAGTTCACACTAAAGGCCCAAAATCAACTTTAAGTATAACACGAAGTTCGACTATAATAAGGGGTAAAGTTAGCCTTAGTAAATCTGAATCGACGTATATATATTAACATACTAGGAACAGTAGGCGACTTATTGCTTTTAAAATCTACTGAAACCAAAGAGTTCGTTACAATTTAATATGTCAATTAAAATTTTATTAAAACCCATTATTGCAGAGTCGATACTTTCTCAAAAGTTCCTAAGTTGTAAGATGTGCCATAGCGTTTCTTTCTATACATGACAGTTTTACCGAATAAACAAGTTGCTGACGAGAAAGCTGGAAAAAGGCACCCAGATCCATTACTCCTTCCAAAACATAAGCATACTTCTGATTTCTATCCAACTCATTCGGAAAATGAACTCAGCAATAGAGAAAGATACTGAGACTGAAGTTGATCTCATGACGATCATCTGAGGCTGATAATGACTTAAGTGTATGGGGCGCAAAGCCGACTCAACTTAAATGCCCTCATTTAAGTCAGATTACTTGTAAAATTAATACTCTTAGCGGCACCTGGCGGCGATCATGTGTGTTGGTCACATAACAATTAGACTAATTGGAACGAGGCGGCAAAATTACAGTGGACCAATCAGAAACACAAAATGATTGTCCAGTTGAAAGCAATGAACCGAAAAGCAGCTAAAACAAGTATATGCATATATGTACACGTGTTTGCCGGTATGGTATACAATACCCACTAAGCTTATTAAGAACGAAGAATAAGCTACCTGTGTGTGCAGTGAAAGAAATAATTATAATTATTATGGTGGCGGAAATTAACAAAAGAAATTGGAAGTGTAAGAAGAGTGGCAATCGTCGTAAACACTCTTAATTAATGAGGAGGGAGAAAATAAATGAGTTGTAAATTACAGAGATGTAATGACAAAGTAGACAATATTAAGTGGTGTATTTTTCTTTTATTATTATTTTTTTTTTTTTCAATGAGAACGTGTGAAAATATTAAGAAATCAATTTAGAAAATTGCGTTTATACATATATGTATATGTATATGTATATACATATGTACTATGCATATTCCATAAGGAATTTTGAATTAATATGGGCAAGATTTCCAATACTAAAGCTTTTGAATACATGTATATCCAAAAAGAGTCCGACGCGCGTGGTTTGGTACCAATAGTAGATGACTCATCATCATTTCAAGTTCTTTAAATATCTTAATGAGTTTTACGGACAGTTGAAAAATTACTGTAGTTACTTAGCGTCGATAATTGAAAATACCTTTTATTTACTAAGATGCTTTTCAGTATTAGATTTGAAAATATCATGTATAGTATTTGAAATACGTGAAGTTCAAGTATGCTAACAGAAATTTATGTAACTTCAATAGACCAAATAAAAATCATTGTGAACTGATCATAAGAAAAGACAAGCGAATTGACTGAGAAGTACAAAGTAAAGGCTTATCGAACCCCTTTCGCATATAAAAATCCAAATACACAATTTCCAGAAGATCTTATTATTTGTAAACATGGAAATGTCATTGCTGAATTCTTGTGGTAAATGAAAATGTTCCAGAAATCAGAGAATTTCGAAGTCGATTATTGAACCTAGAGGAGCTCCTGGAATCCTATAGAATGCTCCGGTACAACACACTTTGATTGTAAATAAGTTATACACAGTATTGAGTTAGAGTCTGTACCTTTAAAAAGAAATATCCTTGTTTATCTCAGAATAAATAGAAGTTTATTTTAAGAGCACTTTAAGATATTCATAGGAAATTCATGTTCATATCTTTCCACTGGAAAATTGTCATATTTTACTTGATTAATCCGAATGTATTGTAGATACCAGAGCAAAAATCATAAACAACCAATGATATCAAGTCGAACTGAAGGAACTGTTGAACGTGTGACGGTTAATAGCTCTCTAAGTCTACAAAATCTCCACCAACTTCTTCGAATGCATTTCATAGGATTCACAAATTTGGTATATCTAATGCTAATCAATGCATAATCAAAAAGTACATCAAGTACACTCTATTAAAAGTAATCGCGTATCTTTCACTTAAACGCAAAGTTTGAGATCTCTATGAAAAACACTTTTTCCCTAGATAATAGTTTAACATCGCAAGTTTCCGAGTACGTGCTATCGGACCCACGAATTGTGCGAAGCCTTAGAAAATATTAACGAAATGAGGCAGTAAATGCAATTACCTAATATTTCGATCTCAGCGCCATTTATTGAATCAATATTTCTTTTCTTTTGAGTCAAATATGTTGCGAAGTCGTAAATTACGTAGTTAGTATGTCATACTTCGTATGACTTACGCTTAGGAATAATGCAAAATCTGTTTACAATTACGCTCTCATTTCAAATAACAAGAGATTTCAAGTTACGCTAGACTTTATGTTAAGCGTTCTCCAGAATGTACGGGTCTGTAATAAAAACTCACAAACAGCTGATTGCCTTAAAGAAACTATATAAAAAAGACTCTATAAACTAACATGTTAAATTGGAGATAGGCCCCTAACTCTTTGGAAATCGAACAAACGAAACATTTAAAATGTATTATAATCGTTAAGACTTCAAATAGATCCAACAATATTTTCTGTTTTTACAAAATTTATTTGGATAAGATTTTTAATAAGAATTTCCTTTTCATCAACTTCTTTCTTAAAAACTTTGTTTCTAAATGTAAACTAAAATGAAGATTCCTAACGAAAATATTGTATAATAGTTGTTGTTTTCATCAGTATTTTACTTTCAGAAAACAACGACACAAATTCATTATTAAATTTTCAATGAAAGGGAAAGTAGAATGCCTCCAACCTCCAACCAAACTCCATAAAGATAACACAATAGCATTTTGCTTTTGTTTTCATTGTTATATTATATGATTATTTCTTTTGTATAAATATTTCTAAACATTCTTTTCTTAACCATTTTCATTAAATATGTATATGTAAGTATATATATATATATAAGTATTTTCAAAAATATCACAAACAATTAAAGCTTTTCGTTTCTCAGCAAGGTCCACTGTGTGTTTAGTGGACCTGGAAGACCTCAGTGACACTGTATCACACGTAATCGCTCTCGCTCTCGTGCTCGTCATCCGCAAGCACTTAAGCTTGTGCCCAACGATTTTGCATTTGCATGGTGGCGATCTGATTGTCGGTGCTGCAGTACAATGGTTCGATAAGATCATTATCGACTGGCAAATCGGTGTTGGCGGTCCAGAAGAAAGTGCCATGAGCGGTGCGTAAGAAATGTACGGGCACTGTGGTGATATCGGCGAATTCGTAATCTTCCAAATCGTAAGAGGCGGCCAAACGTTCGTTGGCATCGTTCTCACAGGATTCGAGAGAGATGCACTCAGCTACGGACTCCAGATCGGCATTGCGTGAGTTCTCCAGAGACTCGAGCGATTCCAATGAGTTGGCCTGCTTGGTGTTTGCGAAATTCTCCAACAATTCTTGTTGTTGCTTTTGCTTTTGTTGTTGTGTTTTGAAGAGTTGCTTCAGCAGACGCTTAATGCTATAGGTGACTTTCTTCTGTTGCTTCTCGGCTGTCATGTTGATGTTGTTCTCATACTCGACTGTATACATTTTGTGTTGTTGTTTGGTTTTACGGTTTCTGTGCGAAGAAGAAAATTTTCTCAAAGGCTTGCTTTTAAAGTAGAGCTGTCTATTGCTAGCTTGTGTTGCTCACTATACGAATGCTATCGCTTAAATGATGTTGAGTCCTGTCGCTGGTGTGCCTTTTATACAAAATCGCTCTGCGCATGCGTACAATAACAAATACATGTAAAAAGGCATAGCAGGTCTGGGTAAGAGAGTGGTAAAGCGAGTCGCAGATAAAATTCCAATAGTACGCATAAACAAGTCGCTTTCAGAGTGTGGGAACGTCAGCAGGATCAGTGCGCAGACAAAAGGAGCTGAAAAATCCGTTCATAAAAAGTGGCAGGTGCGTTTTCGACGTGCCACAGCTGAGCGACGAGCTGTGCTGTGTTGGTGTGTGAGATTTAACCTGCAGCCGGTGGTGAGAGTGAGAGCGCCAGTAACAGGCGCGTCCACTCACACCTGCTCGGTGGATTGGTTGTTGCTGGTTGTGATGAGGAGGTGGATACGAAGGATTTGTAGGGAATTGGAGATGCAACAGACAGACAATGCGCGTAGTTATATATAAGCCATAAGGATAATGGGCATGAAAGTAATTCATTTCATTTCATTTCAAATCGGAGTCTGCTTATCCTGGCACTGGGATCGTGTGAAACTACTGTACGGTCATGTTCCCACACTTTTGAATGCAAGCCGTATTTTTGCAAGAGGATCCTTTTACTACTTGCCTTAAGGATCAAGCATTTTTTTTTTGTTGTATCTTTAGTTTGTTTTTTTGTAGTTAGTGATTTTTTTTTCCTTTAATTTTAGTTTCTGTAATACAATTTGATGCATTGTTGTTGTTGTTTTTTCTCATATTTTTTTGTTTGAGACAAACACTTGGACCATTTAATGATCACTTTTGGTTTTCGTTGTTGGTCTTGGTTGTTGTTGTTGCTGCAGCCCATGTGTCCTGCTATCTTATAGTTAATGCCATAAAATGTTGTATGCAACAAAAACAGCAGGTTTTTTCGTGATTTTTTTTTTTCATATAGCAAATCGTGCATAAACTTTGTATGAGCACGCACAGAAATTTCATCGAACACGTGTGCATTTTACTTAAGGATCCTCAGGGACTGACTCTCTACATAGTAAATTTGAGTATAGGAAGAAGTCTATATAGAAAAACGATCGTGGGAGAATATTTCCGATTTTCAACGCTTGAATGGTAAGGCAAATACAATTTATTGCTGCATTAAAGAGAAGCACAAAGAAGGAAGAAGAAGAAACATTAATAAAAAAATGCAAAATAATACAAATAGGGCTTACACAATAAAAGTGGCATATGAAGGAGTTGTGGAGGCTAGTAAGGAGAAAATGAAAAAAAAATCTAATTTGAAAAAAATTAAGATAAAAAAATTAATAGAAACGAAAATAATGTTGCTACCAACAATGTTGCATTCAGTCATTGTTGCTGGTGTTGTTGTGTTATAGTCTGCTTCTTAATCGCCCATACGTCAGGATATTTGCGTCTACTGCATGTAATTTAATAGTGTTGCATGCCTCATGTCGCTCCAATCAATTTTGTATAGTGTTATGGTTTGCTGACTCTATTGCTCGCTACTGATCCTTTGTGATCGTGGGAAGCAATTCGACATTTATCAGTTTTTTTTTTTTTTGTGTGTTTTGTATGCCACAAGGACTAAGTGTAACATCAGCATATATTTTTTTCAGCATTTTATATTACTACCAAGTGTTGTTGTTGAAAATTAACACAGCACTCTATAAAACACAAAAAAAAATTAACTGTAGTGCCACAAATATGTGTGATGATCGGTGATCAACGAGCGTTCAACATTTTTTGTCGCACCTTTTATTTCGCTTTTTAGTTTCCTTTTTTTTTTTTTACTATTTACATTAACAACCTTTGACTACTTGTTCTCACAGCTATTTACTCATCCACATTATTATAGGTTGCTGGATGTGTTAAGAGGTGTATGGTTGAGGTCCTTCGTACGCGTGTTGGCTGCGCGCCAACCTCAAGCTTCTGGTTATTGTCTGTTAAATGGCGTTTTGTTGCTGTTGTTATTGCCGATCTTCAGCTCTTTAATGCGACACTGTAGTATGCATGTTCATTTTTTATTTAATGCCTAATTTTTTGGGCATAACACTTGCTGCTATGAAGGAGTGGTGCCTCTGTGTGTGTGTGTGTGTGTGTGTGTGTGTGGTGTGTTGCTGCTAGGAGTAATGTGGCGCATGTGGACCACGCGTTGTTCACAAGTCTGTGGCAGCAAAGTTGCAAAGTTGGAATCTCGCTTATGAAAGAAATTTGTACTCATGTAGTGTATGTGTGTGTTCAGAGCTGTGTCTGCTGGGAAGCTGAGTTTTTTCAGCGCTGATAGTTCGTTTAACTTGACATATGCTACACCAAAAGGAAGTGATGTTGTATTAATTAAGTGATCAGCAACTCAATTAGTTTAGACATGCAACCGTGAAACTTCTTGTTCAGCTGTGCTGTGATATTGCTAAGCAGGATTTCAAAGCCGAGAAAGGACAACGCTCACGAAGGCGCCCCAAGCGCTAATGAAAGATGCCTTCAACCAAGAAATCGGCAATGGAAGTTCTACATTATAATAAAGCTGACAACAATCTTGCAATCTTTTACAGCACATTTTGCAATTGCTACAGTAAAAATTGTGAGACTCGGTTCCCAAGACTCTTAACAGATTGTATATCAAGCCATGGTCTATCACTGCAGTAGCATTCTCCAAAAGTAGTTGGTTCAATGCGGAACTGTTAATTGCTATATCGTAGGTTCAAAATGGCTTTACCGAATGTAAGTGCTCTTTCTCATCTGGAAAATCTTCTCTCGGAAATAAGTTTACAAAACCTTAATAAAGCGCCAAAACTTTGAAAGCTTTGTTTAATATCCGCCTTCTTCTACCATCATTGCTTAGATATTTAGACTGCCCAACGTTAGTTTTACCCTCTCTAGTTGATAATTTTTGAATATAGGGATCACATGAATGCTGAACTAAGAACTTTGCTCTTTGACTCCATTTATACTTAAGCTTCGTCCAAAATCGCTACACATTGAGCGAAAGCTTTACGAAATCTATGACACTGTCGGCTTGTATCGCTTGTATCGCTTGTATCGCTTGTATCGTTTGTATTAGTTGTAAGAAGAAGAAGAAATAGTTCTGCATTTTCCAATTATTTGCTTCCATTATCCAAAAGATTCTTCAAAAAGTTCAGGAGAAGAAGATTAACCAATAACTATATTCTTACTTTTCGGAGAAATTATCCTGAGAGCTATAAAAACCAAGAAAAAATTAATAGAGTGGAAGGAATTAGATTTTTAGTATTTTGTGCTAAGTTAGAGCTTCAACAGTCCCATAAACATCAGTTGTTAGGCACGATGAAGTCAAAAGTACTTAGTTTTAGCAGACAGAACAAACAGATTATCGTCGTAGCTTACTGAGACAGACTGATCATCAATGATATCGTCACAAAAAAAAAAAAAAAAAACAATATTCCAGCACCAACAGTAAATTTTGCCGTAACTGCACAATTTTTTTGCAGACATTGTTAAATATCTTTGGCTCCAGTAATTGAGGTCAGACTGATGTTTGATATTAACTGCAGTAATTAGGGTATGCACCCACAAAGACGTTGAGTCGTATGCATATCCGTAAAGACAGTTGCTGTGTCCCAGTTGGCAAACTGATAAGAATATTTGCAGGATTAATTTGAAAAGGACAAGGGGAAAAAAGGACATATTCTTAAGTGGCACGTTCTCGCCAATTTGTCGCGACTTGAAATAAAATTTTACTAATTTTCCAGACAAATTAAGTAAGCGCATATGTAATTGAGGTAATGAAATAGTGGAGCATCGTGAAGGTAATAAAAAAAAGGCAAGTGTAAAAATGGATATATAATGAAAATGTTTTGAGTTCCAGGTTGACGAGAGAGACATAAGAAATATGCTTATTCTTATGTGGCATATTACAAGTTAACTTCGCTCGCCGCGCTCCACTATGTGCCCGGTCTTAGCCTCAATTGGACGAATGCACCTTAAATGACGAGTAATGAAATAATCAAATTGATTCATTGTCGAAATGTAAAAAGTAGAAGCAGAGCAACTTGAATAAGCAAATAAATTGGCGCTGAAGAAATGAACAAATAAAATAAACATAACGCAATGGTAAACGCACAAAAAGCAAAAGTTTGTGTAGTGAAACTAAAATGAGTTTCAATTCAAAAATATTTATATTTTTCGGTAGAATTGCAATGATGGAGCTGATAAACGGAGGCATGTTTTTATTTTTTGTCAAACTGCTACTTAATTACAAAGTCATCCGTGACTAAATTACAATTGAAAGGCGACGGCGACGCAGATAATTAGCGCATTGTCTGTGGTGACTTACAAAATACCGATAACGAGGCATTTACAAACACATAGAGAGCAATGTGTATGCGCATTGAAAATAACTTTTACGGCCGGCGAGGAGACTCGTCTAGACACGTGACACAAGACAAGTGCTCAGTGACAAGTGATCGTACAGACGGCAATCTGCTGCATGTGGTCACAGGCGTAGCTATGCTTATCAGACGTGTCTCTACAATATTTTTAAGCGACATTGAGTTACTGTTATTAGAGAAGAGAGTGTGGTAAGTCGATGAGTTTGCTACTTTCGCGAACGGGAGACTGAAATTAAACATTCACTTTAATAATAGTTTATAGAAAAAACTGCCATGACCGCCCAGTGTGATATAGAGGATTCAAATTGTACAAAAGTTATCGTCGTACCTGAAAGCATTGATCAAGCTGATAAAATGGTCTTGTATAATCATAAATCCGAAAGTGTTTAGAGTAGCCCAGACTCGCTTCTTCTTTCTAATTTTCGCTAAAATCTCCAAGCAAATTGGATGAAATCCATAACTAAATCACTGCTACAGCTGGTCTTTTACACGCAAAAGAGATGTCTTCCTTCGTATGTTATCATCTACAGATATCGCGTTGAATACTTTTGGATCTTGAGTGGTTCCATCTATTGGCACATCTTTTCTCGATCGTCTTAGTCGGTACATTTTGGTTCACTAAATTATGTTGACCTTGCTATATATGTATATATTTAGCTCACCGTTCCACCAGTTTCATTGGACAATGTCATCTTCTACGTTTTAATACTGCGTACTTCGAATATCTGGATGGTTTTTATGAGATACCAAAATAGTTATATATCTGGCTCTTGAGATAGACTAATAAGTTTAAAAAATCTAATAAATCCAAAAGACAAACTAATCAAGAATCAGAGACGAAAAAGAGTAAATTATAATATAGTAAAACCCTTGGATCAGCCAGTATAAAGAACCCCTTTTCTTAAAAAACCGATGTCTGTCCCTCGACAAGGTGGGGTAACAGTTGTTTAGGATATGTTGTCGGAGAAATGTTGTTTAGAAAAAACACCTATTTCTATAAGACAATGTACGAGATTCGAACTTTTTACTTATCCAGCATATTCTCGTTTCACCCTCTGCCACTATTTTCTGGTTACGCATTTGAAAAAGCACTATATTTCGGCCTATATCCAGAAACAAACTTTCATAAGAATAGAAATCCGTTGATTGCAGACAAAATTCCGATTTTTCTAAGTAATCTAAGTGATCGGTAATAACTTAAATTTCAACTCAGGAAATCTAACTATGACAATCAGCAAACTTGCTCAGCGAACAAAAGTATTTTGTACATAAATCTCGACTCTTTGGTGCAGTTAATGGCATGGACCCAACATCTAATCTTTACCATCTTTGAACTGAGCAATGATGCTCGGTTGCCGTCATTGATGTGGGTTTCTAAGAGCAAAATACGACTACAGGGTTATAGCCGAACTGTCAGTCTAGCGATATGGAAATCTTTGTATGCCTAACAGCAAGATCTCCGAGCAAGCTTTCATCAATTATAAACAGCGATCATTTGATTTCATACTTAGCTAATAGCTGCTGGGCGCCTCTGAGCCATTACATATTAGAACGGGGCACCAAAAATTACACCGACAGTACGACTGAAAGACAGCAAACGCAAAGGGACTGTCGGTTTGGTGAGTAGCCTTTCACAATACAGACAACATAGACTTTTCAATACGGCGCTGTACTTTAGCACGAAAAATAAAAATAAATGACACAGGAGATATGTCTCCTAATGACTGTGAAGCAGTAAACTACTTGTGCATAGCCAAGCGCTGTAGGGGGGCGTGCCACAGAATGATACGCAATGTTTATTTAAGACATTTTGGGACGAAAAAAAATTAGTTTTTTTAATACACATGTGTATACTCGACTAAATTTGGGCATAATTGGAATAATAAATAGCAAAGCGTTGTAAGCCACTACGGGAGGATTTTCGGCGGCGTGTCTCACGCAATTATACAACAAAATAATAGATGCATCGAAAATTGATTACATTGTGGTCTGTGCCAGAGTGACGCGCTTGCGCCATACACCAAATTGCATCCACATATGCATGGTTTTTCCAGCTTCCGCTATTTGTCGCAACTACAAAGCGGAATTTGCGAACATTTCACCGGAATGTAACGGTAAACGGCAGCCAACTCAAGTGCCAACTAGCAATCGAACGAGCTGAGGAAGTTTTGAAACTGCACGCGCTAGCATGGGCCACTCGAGCCGGCATGTGGGGCGCTCGAAATGAGTTCGTCGGAATGAAAACATAACCTCAACATGTTCAAGAGGGCGAGCGAGCAATAAACAATCGCTGTTCTTTGTTGCTGAACTGTGTTCGTTAAAAAAAAAAAAAAAAAAATCGGAAATTTTGTGTACGTGTGGGTCCCGTATCGTCGACAACAACATTAATTTCGATAAAGCGATCGTATTACCATACAAAAATAAAGCCTCCTCGTAGCGATCTTTGCTTGCGCATTCAAATTCTTTTGATAAACAATAGCAACGACAACGACCAAGTATTGTTCATTTACAAGTAATAGACGTGACAAACACTTGAAACACTTGTCTCGCCGACGCGGCCAGCCACCGCCCGCTCATATGACACATAATACCACATGGACGCGCCGTGACAAATCTTCATATGTGCGTTAAAATGCTGCCTCAATGGCGCAGATAACGGCAGGGTACGTTCCTAGTGCAGCAAAACTACAACCACAACAACAAAATCTTGATAATAAAAGACACTACATCAGTAACTCACCAGCAAGGTTAGTCCAAAAAACCGAAAAAACGTAGCGCGCACACACTATGCGGTCGGTGCAACGCACACGTGCAACATTTATGTGCCACTTACAATTTGCTGGATATTTGCTGCTTATTTTAGGTTCGTTAAATTGTCTGCTTCTTCTACCACAAAATAAACGTACAGGCTAAATATGCATGCCAACAACAGCAACTACAACAATACATCACTGGCACATAGCAGGATTCGTGGCAGCTAATACGTGTTGAAATCCCAATAAACAAGCAAGTCCACTTTCCCGCTGCTTGCTGTTGTGGCACACATGCGCATTGGAAAGTCCTGCACATTGCGCGCACAAACCAACACCAACAGCAACACCAACACCGTGATGTGGCACAAACAAACTTGCTCAAATACATAAAGAAATAACCATACAACACATTATCTAGCCAGCGAGTCAGTGCAACAGTTTACCTTTCCCACGCTGCCTTCACCTGAGTGTATGAGCGTCCTGCATAAGGATCAGCAACATTTACTTTTCCCTACAATTTACGACTATTAATAACACACACTTGTATAGTAATGTTGAAAATGCGCGAAGAATGTACCTGTATCGAAGGCAATTTACAGGCGGCACAATGCTTCAACCTGCGTCTCGAGTGTTTAAATACTTTTTCCGTCCATCCAATTAGATGTGCACACAAATCAACCGTTTTGAACCAGTGTTGCACGTGTACGTTACACTGCCACAATGCAACTAGAAAGTTCCAGTGACCGTTAAATATACACATGCTTCTACATAAGCGGTCTTGATTGCACTTTTGATTCGGTGCTGGAAAGTACGTGCAGTTTCTTCCTTGTGTGCAAGTTACGTTACTCGACGGGGTGCGCTACGTTTTTCGTTATGCATGTGTAATAAATTATGGCGTGGAAAGTCCTCTCGATTTCGAATGTGATGTTATCAGATTGTAGGCGCATGTTTGTGTGTGTGTGTGTGTGTGTGTGTGTATGTGTGGTAATAGTTTAGATGAGTATAGGATTACTTCGATTAACAAAGGAATAATAAAATAAGAAATCATTCGTAACCAATTACCGTTAATTTCGGTGTGTCACGTAGGAGTTGCAGCGTAAATTATTTAAAAAGTATCGAATTCAGAACTACTATATCCAAAGCAAGCTATTCTAGGGACCTTAATAAAATCTCTAAATCTAAAAACACCTCCGCAGCAGATAACTCTCTGCAGATAAGCCCTTTAGCTAAACTTATGGCGTTCTCTTCAGGGGCCTTTCCTTAAACTTTGCGCTACAGGAATCCTTCGAGTGATAGTTTTCCAGCTAGCTGCTGAAAGTAATATGGTATATACTAGAGTGCAGCAAAAAATCTAAACTTGAGAAGGCATCAAATAAGCCTAGCATTAGCTATACATATCTAGCATTAGCTAGACTCATTAGTTCTCTAACGTGCGATTCTGCAATAATTTATATAAAGTGCCTACGATCCTTATTATATCGGTTGGAATGGGAAAACAACTGTGCTTCGAAGATCTCAGATCCACATATGTATTTGGCCAGTGCTGGTTGGCTAAGGACTGTATTCCTTCAATGAGCTGTAAGTAATTCTCATAATCATTTAGTCATATTGTCCTTTCTTCAGCTCCTTCCCAATTAATTTCTTTGTTAAAATAAATGTTTCCAGAAAAGTCTTAACAAAGCAGTAACGACACCCTTTTTCCTAGCAAATTAAAACAAAAAATCAAATTGCGTAACTATTGTACAAAAAAGATATTAACATCCACAAGATGAATGTTTCGTTGGTATTCCAAGATCTCTTATAGAAACCCTTTAGGTATACCGAGGCGGCGCAAAGCTTTAAGGCTTGTAATACTCACACCACTATTAGAAGAAGAAGCTTAATCAAAATACGGTATATATATGGTAATGTGGAACAGGTAGTTCCTAAGATAGCTCAATATCAAACCGTCTTTTGTTTAAGGACTTATTTCTGACCCTTAAAGAGTATATTCTATATGAAATGTTCTTAACAATGAAGTGTGCTACCAAACTAGTATTAAGACTGATTGTCATCTGAAGCAAGATCCATGAACTTTTGCAAAATTAAGAAAAAATTTTTAGAGTGAAAGCCAAACTGCTCTCAAGGAACTGGATAAAACGCGTACCTCTGTAAGATACTCAGATATCTGTAAGACCCATGAGTAAATCCCTCATGATCAGCAAGTAGGTGGCATAATATAACTTAATTTGGAGAAGAATCTTCCTATTTGAAGAAAGAGCTTCAGCATTGACTTCACCAATCAACCAGAAGCTTTTACTGATCTCTCGTGTTCGAAGCAAGGCAATAGTCGTGGGAACGAATTGGCAATAAAACAGCGCAACTAAACTTTCATTCAGAATGACTCGTCTCTTGTGAGGTGGAATGTGAAATCTCAGGCATTAATACTGGTCTAGTAAAAAGAAATAAATAATTTTTCCAACAGATTTCTTATCTCGCGTTGTATAAGTGCAATCGAGTTTGGCTATATGGCGTTGGAAAGATAAGATTTCGTGCTAAAAGCACTTTTCAGAGAGTTTTGTGATTGCTTGACTCGGTATTAATTGAACACATATTAAAAATGGGCGTCAGCAATGAGAAAATATTCCATATTTCTACAATGATATCATCTACTATGAGCTGCTCACTACTGCCACAGTCTTAATTCGCATCTGCACTGTCAACAATTGGATCGTCTGAAGGAAGCAATCGCCCAGAAGCGAGCAGCTTTGGCTAGTAGGAGGTTATAGAGAAGTTATGGGGAAATTGGAATTGTGCTCCATCATGACAACACCAGGCCACATACATCGATAGTGACTCGCCAGAAGCACGGAGAGTATGGTCGGGATATTCTTACGAATCCACTTTATAGTCCGAACCTGGCACCAAGTAATTACTGCCTGTTTCTGTCTATGCCGAATGACTTTGCTGGTGAAAAGTTCGCCTCAAAAGAGGCTTGCGAAAATCGAACGTACCAGGTTTTTGCCAATAGGTACGAAATTTTTATGAGAGTGGCATTAATTTTTATTAAACCTAGTCATCTAGTCATCCTGAGTAAGACATGAAATTGTTCGTAGTAGACATTCTCTTTTTTTTTTACAGAATATTTCTGAAAAAGGCAGCTTTAATTCCCTACTTTCGGCATTGAGATCTCAAGAATTTTTCTGGCATTTATATTACCACTGTCATAACTCTAATTCTTAGTAAGACCTACCCTTGCAAACTTTTCAAATTTAGTTTGTAGTGTAGTATTATCCAGTCGGGAGCTTTCACGGTAACTAAAACTTTTCAAAGCTACAAACTCCTTTAGATTTTGAGCAAGTAACTTTTTTGTAAATATGTTCTCTCATTTTTCAAATTTTTAAGCATAATCTCACACTAAGTACTAACTAAAATAGATAATCATTAATATTTATGTCAGAAAATAAATAAATTCTTACCGTCTTCTAAGTACCGTCTTAATTTTAACCCATCTTCTAAGTGCCCAGTTCTTGTAGACTCTTACAGGCTTAAAAATCAACACATTGAGATCATCTAGCTAACTACGCATACCAACTTGTACGCCAATTTGTGCAACATGTCAGCGGACAAATGAACCAACAACAACAAGCAACGACATGCAACAAAACGTATACAACTCCATTACAGCTACGCAGATACAATAAATACGGTAGCCACGCAATTGCCGAAACAACAACAACAAAGACACATACAATAAATGTCCTTCAATAAAATCAAAATACAAACGAGACAACTGTGACTGCCAACATAAGCTCAAGTAACAACGCGTACACGAGCCAGCCAGCCGGCCAGCCCGCCAGCCCGCCAATCAGCTTGCCGCATAGCTTTAGTTGGCAAGCATACCCCCACTGCTGCCGCCCACAAGCACGACAGCACGACAGCACTCGACTTCATTGCTCACTATCTGTTTGTTTGAACGTATGTGTATGTATGTGTGTGTGTGTGTGTGTGCATATGTGTGCGTGTGTTTGTATTTACGAGCCTCCCAGTAGCGCTTGTGGTTAACACGCGCCCGCAACAAATCTTATGAAAATTAAAATAATTCACAGTAAAACAAAAAACAAAAGAAAAAACGAAAAAAACTCGACAACAACAAAAACAAACAAACAGGCAAAGCGTTCGCCGTTTAAAGCCTCTTGGCCCATACGCCACTTCGGCCAATTCGGCCAATTCGGCCACTTCAGCTGACTAGCTGCTGCGGTGACGTGTGAAAGCAAAAAAGCGAAAATGAATTTAAAAAAAAAAAACCAACAACAACAACTAGTAACAACACTAGTGAAACAACAACAACAATGCCGCTTTAATAACATTGATAAGCACCTTATAACGTAGCTGATGCATAACAAATGCGGTCAAAGGCGCAAACGCACACCCAAACGGCACAAAATGCCGATACACATACAACAATGCTGTAGCAGAAAACAACTACAATACAACAATACATGCTTAAATACTAGCGAGCGTCAGTTGGTGTGACGACGGCACAATGTACGCTGTTGCTGTTGGTGGTTGTTGCTTTTGTTATTGTACAATAAATATCAGTTTATTGCTGGTGGTGGTTGTTGTTGCTATTGTTGTTGCTCTTACACTGTTGGTGCCTTTGTGTGCAGGTATGCCAGCCACAACCAGCCATGCACACACTGTGGCCCCAACACCACCCCGCCAATACACAGCTCCCTCAATCAATATAACTACTCTGTATGCGCTGCTGCAACTCTGCACGTGTATGTGTGTCTGTCTGTGTGTGTGTCTCTGTGGGTGTGTGTGTGTGTATGTGTGTGTTTATGTGCCGGATTTTCGAATCGTGAGAACCGATTTTGTCGTGTGTTTCCCACGCGAGGTGAACACCTGCCTATTTTTTTTGCCTACCTTACAGTGCTTGGCTCTTATTGCCGTTTTCCTTTAACATTGTCTTTCTTTCTGAAGGCAGTTGGTGCGTTGCATTTGCCTGGGATCTTGTTGTTATCGTCAACGAGTACATTGTTGGTATGTATGTATGTATGTATGTGTGTGTGTGTGTGTGTGTATATGACTGTTGTTTATAATTGCTGCTGTTGTTGTTGCTGTTGCTGTTTTATACTTGAGGCACATCATCGCTGTTTGAGCTTGCTGCGCATACGTTGCTGCGTGTATTGGATTTCTGGGGAGCAGCAACAGCAACAACAACAACAACAACAAATCACAGCTAACAACAACAACAAATACTTTGCACACTCCAAAGTTGTTGCTGTACCTGGTATGAACAACTTTCATGGCACATCAACGCTTTAAGCTCTATGGGGCCACTTAAAAGTGTCTGATTCAGCAACGGTGGGTTTTCGGTGCGCCCAAATTGCTTATAAAGTTGCTTAATGTACATATACATATATATGCACTCTAAACGCTTTTATTTGTTAGTGTATATGTGTAGCCCGCTTTACGGCGTTGCAACTTATGGCAAAATGTTGCAACATACAACGTTTGAAAAACTCGTAAAAGCTGGTCTGCATCAATGTCAATGGGGCGGCTTGTGCCAGCATGCTTCGCCTATCGACTTGCGGTCTTGTTGGCTGCTTGCAATTCAATTTTGCCACAAAACTCCAATGATTTCCACAGACTCCACTGACACTAGCTTGATGGCTTAACTGTTTGGTGTTGTTGGCGCAGCTGGGCTGAGTGGCCGCATGGCCGCGAGTGTGAACGTCTGTTTTGTGTGGCACACGCGCGCTTTTGTAAGCTGCCAGCCAACCAGCCAGCCAGCCAGCTAGTTTAATGGATGCTTGGCACATGCGCTTGACGATCGGCACGCTTCAGTTGGCGCGCTTAAACATACATACATACATGCATGCATGCATACAATTCGCAAGCAAGTGAGTTATGCGCACATAAGTGTACACGTTTGTATGGTTTTCCTTTGGCGCATGCGTGCTTAGTGGGCGCTTACTTTGGGTGCGCTGTGTGTGCAGTTGGTTGGGAGTATACTGCAGTGGCATTGCTATGTGCAACAGATTATTTCTGATTGGCGGTAAATGGATTTTTCGTAAATCGCACACGTACACACACATATACATGTTAAGTGTTTCATTAAAATATTGGATTGAATGAATAAGAAGATTAAATCTTTTGGTGTACAAAAATAGTAACGATTCATTGCCGAGAACGTGAAAGCAAAGATTGTTTCGAAGAAATAATATTGCCACAATATTAACACTACTGCTGAAAAGTGAAGCTAAAGCCTATTAACAAAAGAGAATCTTACCCTAATGAACAGAAGATATAGTTTAAACGCTCATAAGACGACGACTGTAGGTCAGATTCAGGCCAAAACAGCGCCTTAGTGCATTTATTAGATTTTTCCGAAGATTTTTATGCTGTTATAATGATAACAATAAAATCTAACAAGTCCCTCCTCCATACGATATCTGTAGCCTTATTTTAGATATCCCTTTCATTGTAGCTTATCCAGGCTGAGTTAAAAACTAGCAAGGGAGTGCTGAACCTAATGATTACATGTACACTCTTCATTAGAGA
This sequence comes from Bactrocera minax, assembly GCA_021498325.1. Classification (NCBI taxonomy): domain Eukaryota; kingdom Metazoa; phylum Arthropoda; class Insecta; order Diptera; family Tephritidae; genus Bactrocera; species Bactrocera minax. The sequence goes on along the minus strand of JAKEEE010000078.1, from coordinate 348,860 downwards.
GGCAAAATTAGCTGAGCTAATTAGGGTAAAAATAAATGGGCTCAACATGGAATGTATATCTGAGCAGAGTTCACTGACCTTTGTTTGAGCTTCGAACGATGTTCATAAATGCGATGCTACATCTACACAACACCGTTCTATGACGAACCTGTTGTTTGAAAAACCGTGCTGTGGATTCCCGTATCATCTCATTGCAATATAAAAACCAGTACTCAGCATCATCTCGGACGGTTCCGCACTGCCAGATTTATTAATAACTAAACTGTGAGGTTAATCGACTAAGGCTTTACATTGAAGTAGAGCAAGTGGTTCTTCGAAGTGACTTTAGCCTACCCAAAGACAGAAATGTGAATACCAAAAATTCCTCTCTTGTCGTATTTTACTAAAGAAACGAGTGAGTTACCAGAAAACGCAGGTATCTTCTTAGCTGCCTTAACACTTTTTCATCCAACCGATCGAGCCGAGCCCTCTATTTGGCGATCGACGTCGGTAGATCAGCCGAGACCGTCGCAATTGTCTGTGAAAGAGTTTACGGGCGCAAAAACCGGCCAAGATTACGATCATTATAGTGTTATAAGGATATTTCCCAACTATCATAATATCTCATTCATCCCAGCATTATTTGGCTTTTAAAGTCAAATACTGGTCCTGATCAAAAGACCAGGACAAGACCAAATACAAGAATTTGACAGGCAAAAAGTTTCCGACTAAAGCCTATTTTCGACTTTCGATCTTAATAGTTTTCAGGAACGAATGGTATGAACTTTGATGGCAATGGCATTAATAGTATGCCGCTAGAGACCACATATGGTATGCCAGCATAACAAACAACGAGAATTAGCCGTCAAAACGCTAATATTTATGATAATTCATGTTGGTTTTCTTAAGATTAAAAGCTTATACAAATAATTGGCAATGTGGTCTGAAAGTCAACTGAATCTAGACAGCAGAGTGATATCAGAGGAAAATAACGAAAATCTAAACGACAATTTTGGTTAATGAACATGACGACTGACAACCCAACGATGACGCGCGACTAAACTCCAGCAAAGCAACTGTAGACACGACACGACAAACTCGAGAAACTTTGAACAGATTCAACTGCATACGCACATATATAAATATAAATGTATATCTTAATTGCATAAACACCAACCGATTTTAATTACTTTCTCCCCCACGTCTACCAAGCACTTAGGCCTCCCACTTGCTGCTGCTATACAACAACAAAAAGACGCAGTTCATATACCATCAGCATTTCATGTAACGCTTCCAATTTGAAATTCCTACAGGAATAGAGAGGACAAGACGGCATGCAAGTCACACTCCTGGCATACACACCGAAACACGTACAGCAACAGCAAAAACAACAATACGATAATGAGTATAGTAAGCCATTGGATACACACAAGCATACACAAACATTGAAAGGCAGATAAACACACACACACACACACACAAGTATATGTACTTGCATCCGTTGCAGCTAACGTTGCACACTCGGTTAGGGGTTGTTCTCCTTCCAACCATTCGGCGCTTACTGAGCTCTGCGTGTATAAAAGCGACACCAGTCAGAGACTCAACATCATTTACATCGCATCCTTCTTACTGAGTGCATTCAACACAAAGTGTACGCACGGACGAGACGAGAAACCGAGAAACCGAGAAACCGAGAAACGTAAAGTAACAAACAACAACAGCAAACATGTCGCCGAGTACAAAATCAGTACAACAACAACAACAACAACCACAATTCTACGCTACAAAAACGGAGCTGTACTTGAAAGTGAAGAAACCACTGCTGGAACGTCAACGTCGCGCCCGCATCAACAAGTGTCTCGATACACTGAAGACACTGGTAGCCGAGTTCCAAGGTGACGACGCCATACTCCGCATGGACAAAGCCGAGATGCTTGAGTCGACAATTGCCTTCATGCGTCAACATAGCCGCCGTCGTTCAGTGATGCCAGCTGTGACACCACTTGCGCCGATGGATAGCTTCCGCAATGGTTATATGAATGCCGTTAATGAAGTTTCGCGTGTTATGGCCGCCATGCCGGGCATGAGCGTCAATGTCGGCAAATCAGTGATGACACATTTGGGTAGCGAATTCAATCGGCTATTGCAACAACAACAGCAGCAACAACAAACAATCGTTGTGGATGTTGAGGAGAAGATGAGCGAAAAATTAGCTCGTCCATCGAGTCGTGCTTCCTCTGGTTATCACAGTGATTGCGAACACGATAGCCCAATACCATCACCAGCACCTGTAACCGCCACCGAAGGCGCCACCTGGCGGCCATGGCTGTAAAGCATTCGCTAAGTCGTGCAGTTATTCGGTGTGGGGAGGCCCAAGCAACTGAGAGCTTTAAATCAAGGCGACTTGAAACTACGATTGTATGTTAAGACTGTGATCGCATTTATTTGCATTGTTATTGTATCTTCCAATAGACGCAACTCTATGGCTTTAATAGTTTGTAAGAATTTAGAAGTTGTAAAAAAAAAAAAAACAAGAAATGAGAGCTTTAATAGTTTGTTAGATAAAAAAATTAAAGAAAATTATTAACCAAACAAATTGGCTACGTATTTAAATCGAAAAAAAAAGATTCTTTCAGTTGCTACTATTCTCTAAGGGTTTTGGTGAAGATATTTGACAGATTTTCTCCTTCTTAAAGTTGTCAATATTATTATACTAACATGGTCTTCAAATAATATCAAGAGCATTGCAAATGGTTGAATAAAGTTTTCTACGACTTTCCTTGCCACAATTATTGTATAAGGTTCTAACTTTATCCGCTGACGACGATCTTTTCAAAACAAACACTTTTCTAGTACAAGCCAACTTAAACAGGAGACTGGAAACAACAAAACTACGTGAATGTAAATATACTTATTTGCAAACATATATACATAATTGTGAAGAAACACACCTATTTTAACAGCCCAAGTTCGACTGGAAGGGTTCGGTTTATTAAGCTAAAATGCGTCGAACCACCTCTATATATTTCAATCCAGTTTACTGCCTCCTAACCAAAACTCTAACCACAATTAGATAGAATTAAGTCGAGCTTGCTCTTGCATATAAATCAAGCTGCATGGATTCAATTGATTCTCTACCCAAAAGCGATCCAGCCTCTTAAACATTTACATGCCCAATGCCCAAACACTTCCACCTTAAGATACATGAAGAGGAATGTATCAATTGCAGACTTGTGGGTATTGAAGATTCAAACACCGTCCTTTTTTCTCTAGCGCCACATTTCAATTATAACATTTCAATAGTTTTATCAATGATTATAGTTTCAGCGCACTTTAACCACTTTGTAGCCCAGTTTCAGCTCAAATGCAGTTTCCTTCATGGTTCCATAAATGTAAAGTTTTTAACAGGCATTAAAAGTATGTATTCACCAGTTTATGCGGAATAAAAGTCGTGCTAAATTGGGCCAAGGTAGAAATAATATACATATATAATTTTGGTTTTCTTAGTTACTACTAGTATTAGAAAATTAGATTGTGTTTGACTTACTCCATTAGAAGAATTGGTTTACTCCTTGTAAAGCTAAAAAAAAATGTATAAATAATACATGAAATTTTAATTGAAGATAAAAAATATAAAAAAGTCTCATAATAAGGCCCAAAAACTTAAAGAAGTTTTAGGAGATGAAGTGTATACGTACAACAAGTAAGGAAGCCCATTTTGACAATGTGACATAAAGATGTAAAGATACTGTTATGCACCAAATTAGGTTGAAATCCATAAAAGCGTTCCTGAGATATGGAAATTCGTCTAAAATTGGGCGGTGCCGCACCCACTGTCAAAATTTTGCACGGATTCCTATGCATCCGCTCTGTACCATCTTTACTGTGAGTTACTGTTATCATGCTACCATGTTACTGTGTAACATAACATTTATATTAGAGGAGGCAGTGGTTAATATCCGGTTTGAGAAGGTACTAGAAATACCCCGAGCAAGTTTGATTGATATAATGTAAACGGTTCGTGAGATATATGCATTATATTTTCCCACCACAGCTACTTCTGCCTATTACTATTGTCTGTACCAAATTACAGTTTTATATCTCAATTGGTAGCATGATTATAGCACTTTATGAGTTTTCGATTAACGGCATTTTGAGGGCGTGGCAGTAGTACCAACCTCCTCTGAATGCCAGGGAACAGCTGTAATAAATTTTTTTAAGATATCTCAGTTTTTACTCAAGTAATCGGACAAGGACGGACAGTCAGTCACCCGGAATTCAGAACGTCGCATTATCCTGATCATTTATATATATTTATATAATTCTATATCTATCTCGATTAGTTGCAACATATTGCGAGAGTATAATAACAGCGTTATTGACTAAATTATAAAATAGTTAAATGCGTTGTAGTCCAAAGTATAATGCACAGAAGCTAAATATAGGTTATAGTTCAAGAATCGAGTGGAACAATTTTGAGATCTATGCACTGCTTCTTGCTCGAAGTTTACCCCTTGTTGTTTGCAATCTAGTACTGACCAAACGCAAAAAGAACAACATTCTATTGTTCATCGGTGAAAGTGATCCAAAGCGCCCGAATACATAACAGACGGTCGACAAGGTTGAGGCCAGTATTATTTATTTACCAGATTCAGATGGTATTATTTTCAGCGACTATCTCGAGGATCGTAAAACCCTGGATCGTCTAGATCAAGGGTGTGCCTGTGTTGAGAATCTTACTAAGACCAAATTGCTTCTTCGGTCTTAAATATTTGGATATGAGAAAGTTCTGTGTAAAGGAGATTAACCTACCAAACAATGAACAGATTTTTCGGATCCGGCCCAAAGTGATTTTTCCAGGCTCTCAAACCTCAAACGAATGAGCTCTGGAAAGAAATCACCAAAACCTATTTTCAAACAAAAGACAAATCGTACTATCACAATGTTATTGAAAGGTTGTAAGATATTTGTAATCGGTGTATGTACTATGTTGAATAATTAAATCGAATTTTGCCAAAAAAAGGGGTGTTTATTAGAACTTGATTTGTATTAAACAAACAAAAAAAATTAATTGTTAAATGGAGAATTAATATTCAAACACAAACAGCAAGGATACACGATACGCGATAGTAATGAAACAAACATTGAATTTACCACCCAGCAATTACGACGTGACCACAGTAAGTGGCACACGTCGAGGCCCGCGTGAACATTCGCTAAAAATAAGTTCAGAAGGTGCACACACGACCGACACGTGACAAAAGAATTATGAATAATTGCACTTAACAAATGCACGTGCATGCATAAACATATATATAACAGTAAAAATACTATGATATATTAATGTGTATGAATCTTTTGTTTTTATATGTATCGTTAGTGTGTGAGTGGCAGCTCAACATGCACCAAAAGGCGCAGTGTATAGCACGCGCCCACCGAGAACTTGTTTTAATTTGAGATCGGTGAGTGGTTGTGGGCCAGCGGCATGCCACCCACCCTCCAATAATCACAGGTTATAACGCGAAACGTGGCGCGCACGTGCCCCAAGCGCTTGTCTAGGCTAGGCGTTGGCCTGGCAGGCGGGCGTTCGCGTGTGCATGCACCTGAGCATTGAGCTGAGTGACAAGAGTATATGGCAATTTGGCGCGTGCTGCGTCATTTGCATGGGGACTATGGATATATGATTTCGATGAGGCAAGTAAAATTATATTTTTCAAATGATATAAGAAATGAAAAACGGGCACGTTCACTTGAAGTTTGTTGGCTGAGTGCGCAGGCAATTGGCAGGCTGAGATCTGTCAGTTGGTCATTTGGTCGGCTCTATCTTCATAAGTAGAGTTGTTAAGCGTATAAGAAAGATTTGTGTGTATGTATGCCAGTCATCCTTATATGCTTTTGTAAAAAACGCTTACATATATCTGCTTTGGACTTTCCCACACTTCAATCGAAGGCAAGCAGCAAATCAAAAAAAAAACACCATCCCCAACAACAACTGCAAACGCACTAATACAACACTCATATACATATTTGTATTTACACATATTTGCATAAAATTCAATTCTCACTAAAAACAAAAAAAAACCCTAGCTGTCACCCTAGCGCAGCGAGCGTGTTATGGCGCATATCCTTTGCTTTTTGTCACCCTCTTCCACCTTTTTGCGGCAAACGGTACCATGCGATCAGTGCCAAATTGCAAACATCTGCCACTTACATGTGCATACAAACAGTATGCCAAAAACCGTGGGATACTTTTCGAAATTCCACCGACCGTGCAGCCCATATTATGCTGGGAACTGCAACTGCCGAAACAAGTTCGATGAGTCGCCTTTGCAGAGGATGCGTATGTGTGCAAAACACAAGCATAGTGCAACAAAGAGGGGATGAGCGCGCCTGTTTGCTTGCCACAACGACAAGTGCTGCGGTTGCTGCTTCTTCGTTATAATATATATTGTTGCTTTAATTTATTTGTTTCATTGTTTTGTTTCTGCTGCTTTCTATGATGATGCGCTCACTCATGCTGCAGCCGCGCGCTCAGCACGTGCAAGCAGCCTCATCATTACTGCCGCGCGCACAAACCACATGCGACTCATGTGGTCGCACTTGTTCGCCTGATTGTCCTTCTACATTACGCTTATTCGCAAGCAGGCTGCTTAGCCCTTTTACAGGGAGGGTTTGCATACGCGCGCCGCAGTAACTGAGCTAGAAGCTGTGTGGGCTATAAAAACTGCGCGACTTTTGGACGAGCACGCATTCAACGCAGCGCAAACAAAGTGTGAACAACGCAAGTTTTAACACAGAAATTCTCGAAAATTATAAAGCGACGTTATTTTGTTGATAAAAATTTATTTCATCGTTATTTGGGATGCACACCTCAATGCATAAACGCGCGCCAATGTGGTGGAAGCTAAAAGTTTTGGCTGGGCGCATGCGACAACTCTTCAAAGTCGGTAAGGCGCAGCAAGCGTACAACCAAAAATATAGTGAAAACAACAACAACAATTGTGAGTCAGAGAATAACAATAACATAAATAGTGAGTTATGTAATTTGGCGGAACAACTCACCAATGAGATGGCACAAAATGCCGCCAATGAATGGATATTGCAACAAGCTGCAACACTTTTGCACACAGCCGACGCCTACGCCGGGGATACGGAATCGAATGTCATCTGTCTACATACCGAAGCTGGACACTTTTACTGGAGCGCGACGGTAACACAAGCAATGGAACTATACTCCTGCCGTGAAATCGATTTCGAGTGAAGCAACGACGATGAATTTGAGGCACCCAAATCAACATCAAATAACAGGCATGCAACAAAAACGCATACAAAAAGTTGCAAGTGCAATCACATGTTACCAATGTTGACCAACAACTGGATATTGTTCTAAGCAGCAAACGCCATTCAACAATCAATGAGCGGGCAAGTCAATTAGACCCCCAAACAAATACATATGTATGTATGTATGTCGCGCTAAAACATAGTAAAGCCTGTTATGGCCAACGCACCGCGAACGCTTAACATGAATGAACGGTACTCTATCAAGTCAATTCATTCAATAGTTTGTTCTCGTCATCGTCACCGTTCGCTTCGCGTGACCATCGACGACCAGCTCAACTATGAATGGATAAACTGGTTTCTCACACACTCTTCACATACGACGAGGCAGCTGATGAAACATCAATGAACGAATGAATGGAATTGCATAGCATAGCATGGCATTGCGAATTTATTTTTATTTTTTTACTTTCATAGCAAAATATTGAGCGTAAACTTAAACTGCTACCTACTCTAGCAACTGGTGGCTCCAACTCTTTTTCGTCGTTGCTTGAGTGAACATAACCGACTGGCTGGTTGTTGTGTGATTCTACGCGTGTTCTGTGTGTATATGTATGTGTGCAATTGGCGCCACAAAGAGCTTAATGAATGAATGCACTTCGTGTGGCGCATTCATTGCATGCGCAGGACTTCGGATTTCTCAATGGGAAGCGATTACTCAGGGAGACTCAGTCGTGTATGTGCAAAGTTGCTTGCAACAAACGAAGCAGAGACAGATTCATGCATACATATAATACAATATATATCAAAAACAAGATTTATATAATTTATATGAACACTTACAAAGTTTATATTATAAATTTTAAAGAATAAAGTTCACTAAAGGAAGTTTTAAAAAGAAATTTTTGATTCGAAGACACACAAGAGGCCTTGGAGTTAATCTTCTCAATGGCTCTGCGTAAATATCTGAAGGTAAATTTCAATAATCGTCCTGTAATTTGTGGGAGCGAGTGGCAAAAGAACCCACAACTCAGATAAAGTATCATTTTTGGTATGTGATCCATTTCGTTATACTCTCGCAACATGTTGCTAGAGAGTATATTAGTTTTGTTCACCTAACGATTGTTTGTAACACCTAAAACTAATTGAGTTAGATATTATTATATCTATATATAATAATTATATATATGTAAATGATCAGGATGAAAATACGAGTTGAAAACCGAGTGACTGTCTGTCCGCCCGTCCGTGCAAGCGATAAAAAAATTAAAAATTAAAAGAGTACAAATTAAAATATTTTGATGAAATTTGGTACACATGTACTTTGTCACCGTAAGACGGTTGGTATTACAGATGGGAGTAATTGGACATCTGCCACGCCCACAAAACGCCATTAATTGAAAACAGATAAAGTGCTATAACTAACATCGAAACAAGATATAAACGTGTTACTTGATATAGAGGATCCTAGTAGGGCGGGGAGAGAATAAAGGAGAATATGTGTTAACTTCATTAAAGTTGAATAATCGCTTACTATTCTATCCCTATTTGATTATACCAGTTTAATTGATTAATACTAGTTGTGTTGTTTGTTCGATTCGTCTACAAGATATGCGAAACAAAGATCACTTATATAAAGAACTCAACTGAATTGACAAGATACCCCTTGCGTATCGGGTTTTTTTTTTTCATCACCATTTTAGGCAGCGAGTGGAAATAAATCTGTTATAAGAAAAGATTCGCAATCTCTTTTGCTTTTTTCTTTCTTTAAATTTCTTTATTTTGGAACTGAATGGTTGGAATGGAATGGAAATAGGGCCGCTGTAACACTGGTTGATAATGTCTAAACCACGTGAGCCAACTCAACGCGTGAGGTACTTTTTGAAAATAGTTAGCAAAGGTGGTTCTGGATTGGACTCGAGGCCGATAACGGTATCGGTTGTAATACCGGTACCGTAGAAGTTGTTGTTATAGTGCAGTGGGAACCTTGAATTTCATTCTTAAAGGCAAATGTGTCCTTGAAATTTAATAATATTACTTTCTTTGTCATATAATCTATAATAAATATGCCCAAAAATATCCGGAACGATGTAGGGCCTTACATTTTCTGGATCAAGAGCAAAACTTATTAGAGAAAATTTATTGGTATTTTACTTAATCCAGCCACACAGTGAAAAGAAGGTATTTGATAAATCTGAAGTTGACGGAGATTTCGATATCTACTTTCTAATGGGTTGATAGCAGAAATAATTACTATTTCATTGATTGACTTTATACTAAATTAGCGCTTGACTTTAAGACTTTAATTAAGCGATTATTAGTGGCGACAATTACAACAGATGGTGGAATAAGAAATTAAATTAGCGCTATAATTTATTATTAATAAAGATCCATCAACACCAGCTCAATGACTTTTCGTAAAATTTAATTATATAATTGGACTTAAATAACTCGCAAGAAATCCAAACCGTTAGTGCTATAAATCCATTTGCTGAGAAGGCAGTACAAATAGACGCTTTCTTTTGGTGATTTAGAAATTATCAAGCTAACCCTTTAAGAATATATCTCTTCTTATTCTTAGAACATGCCTCAATAGCACCCACTTGGTCGCCACATTCCCCATTATGAATGAAAACGTTTCAGCATAAATTATGCCATCAATCTCTACACACCTGCTAGATCAATATGAAAGTAGCGGTAATCCTTTCATTAATCATCAGCACAGGTAAAGTAGTATTTATGTACACAAGTAGGGGCAGATTTGGGCACCTAAATGATACATATGGCGACTGGCTGATTGAAGTTTATTTAGGCGAGAGTACAACAAACAAATTGCATTGAGCTTTATGGAATCAATTTGCTGGAATCAAAACCAATTTAGGGTGGTTGGTGTGATTGGTTGGCCGGGGTGTATAAACGTTTGTCGGCGGCTCAAAAAACTGATTGATAGTGGATGTGTGACGCCTAACTACGACCCTTCTAATTAACATAATTTGAATAAGATATAATTTATAGGGGAGGAATAAAATTAATTTCAGTTAGCTACTGAAGGGATTTCGGCAATTTTCTAATACTGAAACTCTGTCGGTGAAACACGCCGTTTCCTTTGTCCTACGACGACCAAAAATTAAGCCTTTTGTCGCCGAAGATGGTGTATTTTCTTAAACTGATTAAATATAAATTATTCACCTAAACCATTTGAATATTTGTTCTAGAGTAACAAAGGCATTTCTTATTTCTTTCACCCACCTTTTCAATCATATTACTTGAAAGTTAATTTATTTTATTTTACTAAGCTTCACTGTCTGTAAGATTATAGACATTGGAAATGGAAAGCATGGATCTTTGTTTTTTTTTTTCTCTTATAACGTATATATCAACGCGAGATGTGATGTTGCCGTTTTTGAATTCCGATTCCTACCTTTAGGCTTCTTCCAGCTTATATCTCCTTTATTATATATCCGACGTTAAGGCCAGCCCATTTATGGTATACTACAGTACCTGATACAAATTAAAGAATATATAAGGTTCGAATCTATGCCAAACGACTGATGGACTTCATGAGAAGTTATATCATGGCATCAAGCCGAGGGCAAAAAAAAATCCATCGAAAGATTCCCAAACCAAACTGAAGGACAAACGTAGTTGGAAAAAATGTTTTTTTTGTTTTTAGCCGAAACCAAATCCTACATTGTAATAGTGGGCACCTCTGACCACTACACCAGCACAATTATTAACGTATATAGATCTATAGACTAAAGCCTAGCCTTTTACGAACAAATATCAAAAAATAATATGAAGAGAGCTTTATAAGATTTTGTCTTTTAGTTACTCAAATCAAATCGTCAGCACAAATTTATATTTCCACACAAAATAATCTTGTTACAATACATACAATTGCATATTTATTATTCATTAAATCTAGCCTACAAAAGAAAATAGAATTCAATAGGACAACCATCTTTAAACGATCATGGTGATTGATGCTTTGGCTCCACCATAAATGGCTTGCAACTTCTGTGACAGTGTTGATGTATGTGTGTTGTAAGATGTATGATTGAATATGATCTTAAGTCTCGCCGAGTTGGGACATGAGTATATGTACTTACAAATTGACAAGCGTTGCCCGATTTTTTAAAGTTTTGAGGTTAGATTACTTTATGGATGCGTTATTTTAGTCAACGCTTAATATTTACCAGTAATATAAAGAGTAATTATGGGTTAAGTGAGGATTAGAACATATAGATTTATGAGAGTACAAATTGCTGCCTATGGAGCTGATTAAATAGTTTTAATATTATTACTGCCGAGGTTAAAACTCATAACTCACCTAAATCAATAAAAGAAATCGGTTAACTTAGATTTTAAAGCAAATATTTGTCAGTTCTTAAAATAATCTATAATAGAATAACTGATAAATAAATGTTAACCACATGAAATGAATAGTTATTTTAAATTTTAACTAACAAAGATCTCAGAAAAATATTTTCCCACTGGATATTTTTTAAATATTTCGCCCTTATTAATCCAGAACTTCTTGAAACTCATTAAAGGTGAACGAACCCAAGCTTTTAACGTAACATTATGCGCACAGAAGGAAGCTAAATCTTTAAAACAATTAAGACCTCGAGAAATTTCAAAAATAATTACATTTGAGAAAAATACTTTCCCACGCAAAGGATTAGATTTCTGTTTTTTTTTTTATTTTTTTTTTGAAACAATCGAATAATAAGTATACGTGTAATATAAAATTAACCCTTTCACAAGTGTTGCGCCCTTTACAAGAACAAATGCCTTTGCAAGAAATCAACCACATGGAGCGCAAGATTATTTCTGAGACAATCTTCAATACCATTGTTAAAGCGCTCCGCGACCCTCATTACATACCAATTTTACTGCTATTAACCGAGTGAAACATTTCAATGTTGCTGAGAAAGTGGCACAGCAGCGGCATAAGAATCTCTACAACAATATACGACATGGACCCCAACACAACGATCCCCAGCGAACCCCATTGATGATACACTTTTAATAAATAAAAACAATATATATTTACGTATGGGGATATTTATGTATGTATATGTGCAAATACTAGAGCACTACTGCAAGGCTGAGGCTCCACAATAATAACGCTGTAAAAATTACCAAAGTCAAGGTTTTTATTACACCAACACACCAAACGCACTTTTGGTGGTGCACGTGGAGTCTATGCGCTTACAAATACACACGCATATGTGCGCATTTGATTGGAACTGTATTGCGAGCTGACCCTAATCCTTTTATTGCCACATCCCATACACACTTCAGCATAGTTTTCGTTCTTGTTGTTGTTATTACAACTTTTACCACTACGTCAGGCGATCCTCCACACTGTACCTCCTGTCTGTATGTATGTGCGCACAATCGCTCGTGTGAACGACTCATTCCAAGCAGACACCCAGCAATGCCAACGAAAGCAAACGCCAACGCGACGTGGCAATTATGATCTGATACGCGCTGTACACACTCCGCGCAGCCGTGCCGACGATCAGCCGACAACCGATTGCATGAATGTACACATGTACAGTGTGGTGTGTGTTATGTGTGCGTGTGCGCACTAATTTGTAGGCACATCATGGAGCAAAGAAAGCAAAACTACTTCAAATAAAAACAATAATAAGCAACAACAAATCGAATTAAAGAGTAGAACAAAAACAAAGCAATACGAAGTGAATGAAAAAACGAATCAAATATTAAACAACGACAGCTGCAAGCGAGAAAATTTTCTCACACTCGATGGTGTGTTGACGCAGAAACAAATCAGCCGCAGCCGCAGCCGCAGCCGCAGCCACAGAAGAGTGTCAGTTCGGCAGTCAGTCCGTGAGTCGGACGGACGTTCATTCGCATAAACGCATAAATAACAAAAACAAACGCACATTACCACAACAGACGCTTAGCCAGTTAGTGCAGCAAGCAGTCAATAAGTCGCTTTAGTGCGCACATCCGTAAGTCAGCCAGTTCAGTCGGTCCATCCATTTATATACACAAATGTCCATTCGTTCGTCTGTTCGTCCGTCCGTTGGTCTGTCCGTTGGAGTGCGGAAGAGTGGTAGCACCCGCAATTGCAAAAGCAAGCGTAGCAGTAGTCAACAGTCATTTCAAGTGCTCGTCAGTCGTCGAAATTTGTCGAAAGGCAGGTGGTAAGTTTTTCGGGAATTTAGCTCACTGGCACATAACAGCTACTGAGTATCATCGTTGAACGAGTCAGCCGCGCAATGGATAAATAATATCCTAGATTGACATACAGCACATTAACATGTACGGTGGGACAAAATGTACACACACACACCTAATTAATTATATGTTCAATTGAAGGTAGTAGAAGTTGGAAACCGTAGCGGAGTGATTTACGTATTTACCCACGGAGCGTCGTGGGTGCGAATATGGGTAGAGGGAGTCAAAAAGTGGTTATTACTTTCAACCACGCTGATCACTTCGCTCGAATTCGAGAATTTATGCTTCTTATAAATCCTTCGGCAGAACAGATGGAGGAGAGATTGGGTTTAACATTAAGGTTTGAAATTTGTGAACTTCCTGGAGGACCACAAAAGCTGATATGTGTACCTCCGAAAAGTCTGTTTGGAATGTTCCCTACTCCTAAGCTCGTAGGGTGGCGAAAACATTAGACTCAGTAGATTTTAATTACTCCAACTACCTCAACAGCACTAACATGGATATTCTACTTAGAACTTAAACCTGAAATAAATGCATGTTTTCAAAAGAAAAAAGAAAATAAAGGGATCCATTAGGTTCTTCTTTTTCTTTGCATCAGAATTCTATCAGATTTTTATTGATAATATTTTCAATTCTCGGATTAATATCCGTCCAAGTGCTTTCAGCACAGCAGGTTTACCCAATTATAAGCATGCAAAAGCGAGCTTTAATATTCCATATATTTAACACCGACTTGAAAGATGCTTTCAGAACCTCTCAACTAACCAATACTGTTGAAATATTCAAAGCACAACATTTTATAGCCACGATTGCATATCGTCTGTAGTCAGGAGACATGTGCATTAAAAATAAAGGAATATTGGGGCCATTCCTTCATGCTTCAGCTCAATATTCAGAATTGAGAAAAAATTTCTTAAATATTTTAGGAAGTAAACAGATAAATGCCAAGGGCATTCGCAACTGTTAACTGTGTATCCAGAAACAGTTCTTCCAAGTCGGATATTTCTTGTACTCGGGTTCAGTTTTATGTTATGAGAAATACTGATCCTACAGCGACGTATTTTATAATCAGAAATAACATATCTAAGTGTTTTGGTTAAGAACACCCCGACTCCATTGGAGGCCGTATTTTCGACCATGATATGTCTATTTTATGTATAAAAAAGTATCAAAAAGTTTAAGAAATAAATTAAGGATCAGTTTTCATATATCTTCTATAAAATATTAGACACCTGCAAAAATCTCAGTAAACTGTAGAAAGATCTTGAAGGAAATTTTTGGAGAAGAACACGGCAAAATCTAAAAGTCAGAGTCCCGATAACAGCACGCTATTATTACACGCAATTTACTGAAAGTCAAACACGATCCACTGTACGCACTCACTATCGCAGAATACACAGTCACCCCAACCAAAGGGGATGAGTGCTGTTCGCGGCGGGGTGATAATAACACCGACGACAATAACGAGCCGTTGCGTCGAGCACAACAACAAAATTATGGGGTGTACGTAAAGAAGGAAAGCAAAAAACTCGTGTGGGAAACTGAGTGGTAAAGTGTTTCCCACGGTTTCGAAAAAGGACTACAACAGCAGCCACCGCCGCAGCTTTCGATGAGCAGGAGGTTAATTTATTTTACCTTGCGTACAAAAACAACCACCACCAACAACAAAAATCAACCAGCAAATACGCGTTTAACGATCAAGTAGCTTATAAGAAATCAGCTGCACCCTCACAGCAAAATGAGCAAGTCAAAAAATGCGAACAGCCCTTAAGCCCTTAAGTATAGAGTGCAGAGAGATGGAACAGGATCTGCACAGCGTTCAAATATTAAGGCAGAGCGCACAACGAACGTATAACACGAGCAGTGACAGCAACAATAAAAACAAAAGCAACCACCAGAAACGCCGTGGTTTCGCCTTCCACAGAGACAGCTCGGTTAGAATCGGCTCTGCGCTCTGACAATGCCAATTCAACCACTAGTCAACAATTCGGCGAGTCAGTAAGTAAGTGGGCAATCCTGTTTACCATATATATGCAGGTGTGCGCTCTCACCAACTGCTATTGGTGTCACACTCTCACTCCCGTTTTACGCGCTATCCTCTCTCAACGGTCGTTTTGGAGGCATTTGAATGAGCGCGCGTTGCGCACGAGCACTACAAGCGCTGCACGCAGGGAGCGGCAGTGACACGTTTAGCCACGTGCAGCTATAAAAGCACAGCACATTCCTGACTTGCTCAGCATTCTCGTTGCAGAACTTGTAGTGAAGATAACATTGCATAACCAGGAGGATTTTGCATTTTGGAAAAGAGCAAAATTTAAAGTTATTTTTCGTTTTCGGCTAAAAGTACAAAGTAAATAAACAACAACAAGATGGCAACTGGCGCTTACGAATTATCAAAGACTTATCGTTATCGGAAGGTGATGAAGCCGCTATTGGAGCGCAAACGTCGTGCGCGTATCAATCAGTGCCTTGACGAGCTCAAAGATTTGATGGCCGAATGTCTACAGCAGCAAAGTGGTGATTCGGAAGTGAAATTGGAGAAGGCCGACATACTCGAATTGACTGTGGAACATTTACGTAAAATGCGTCAGCAACAAACAAACACCAATCGCAACGATCAAGGTGTACGTCAGAGTTTCCGTTCCGGCTATATTAAGGCGGCACATGAAATCTCACGTTGTCTTGCCACACTGCCGAATGTGGATGTCCAATTGGGGACACAGCTGATGACACAACTGGGTTTGCGTCTCAATCAATTGGAATCGCAATATCAGGAGCTGCACACCGCTGTCAATCAGCCGTTAAGCATCAATTGCGGTCAAGCTACACCAACATCTAACGCCACCTCCACATTGTACAGTCCGGTTTCCAGCGGTTATGCTAGTGACAATGAATCGACTACCTCCAGCCAATCGGCAGTCAGCAACAACGGTCTATTGCAAGTGTCGTCAACAAGTGTCTGGCGTCCTTGGTAGTATGACAATGGCGAACAGACGTGTAGCCTTTAGACGCGCCAGTGACTGAGCTTGAGCACAGACTTACTTAAACAATCGACGGTCTCATTTAATTGTAGTGAAAATTGTTTTTTAATTTTAATGATATAATTTTTTAATGTAAACTGTTATTAGCGAATTAGTTGCGTAAGAAACTTGTGTAGTTTTGTGAACTGTGATAGGAAAAGCTTTAGTTACATGCATACAAACAATTGTAATGTAGTAGTAGTATTATTTAAGTGGAAAAGATTGCATATAAGTATGTATGTATATCAACAATATATATAACTCAAAATGAAAACAAAAGCAACTCTGTTTTTTTAATTAGAAATATAAGAGCCTAATTCGGCCTGGTAGCATATTTGAGAGTTTACGCGGCTTTCAACAGGTCGTGGTACGAACTACGGATCAATATCGAAATTGTTACGAACTTTTTTGAGAACAATATCGGTGCGGCTATCACCATCATCAACCACAACTGGGGATGTAACCGGATGTCTGGGCTATGTAACCAGAATAGACCCAGATTTTTAACTGACCAAGGATTGTCAACTTGGTAGCGTTCTGAAAATTTATTTGAGGAATGTTGTCTGCTGCTACATTAACAGTAAAACGCAACATTTTGACGCAGATCACTAGGAGTGAGATTTTGGATGAACGATTTTATGATGCACCAAAGAGATGCTATGAACGGGTGAACAAAGTAGAGCATGCCGTTTCCTGGTTTCCTTTTGAAGTTTGTTGCTAAAACGAACATAGTCTCATGTTTAGCGAAATCCAAGCTTATATGACCTTCTCTATGACCTCTACAATCGTAAACCTGTGGAAATATTTCAAAGAGCTGGTATGAACTGGCCGACAAATGCATAATATCATTTACAGATAACAGCCCATAAGTACCACAGCAAGATCTGTCCGATAAATGGATGGTTTCGTTCTCTGGGCACAAAGGCCTATAGTCGCTTTCAAATTATGCAATTAGTAAACATAACCTCAAATAAGGTGGGATTTAAGCCCAAGCTCGTTGCAAATCAGACCCCTTGAACTCTTACCATAAATTTGCGACTATAAATATCCAGCCCTTTTAGTGTAGAATTATTACTTCGATCGTAATTGCTTACTAGCGAGGCAGCTTGTCGGATTTGGAAGCAGGAAATACTTAGTTCGGTGAATTAATTGCAAAGAATATGGTCTTGGAAGTAGTATACTTATTTTGCCGTTAAAATTATTATTTGCATATATTGAAAAGCTTAGAATGACATTCAATGGAATTAATATACGTTTTTCGAGGAAACTGACCCAAAAATATGGGTTATTATTAACACACCATTGATCAGACGGCACAAAAGCCTCTACTGATTGTAGTTGAAACGGCTTTTATTTGGGAGCCCTCATTGAAATCGAAGTTTCATGTTCGCATAATAATGTTAAATCTAATAACCACGGTCATATGATTTGCAAATCTTCGGCAACTCCACGAAATTTTATTACTGAGCCTTCTAAAACAAAATTACTTCTTTGATTTCATGATAAGTGACCAATCGATCCCTTAGTTGACGTCCGCTGACTAACAAATGCGTCACAAAATTTAATAAGTAACTTCTTAACCCTTAGAATTTTCAGTTAGACAGAAACACACTTCAAAAGAACTTCTCTAAGATTTGACTCTAAGATCTTCTGGTCAGCGAAGCAATCACAGCACCGTCTGCTTTCAGATCACCGCTGTTTGTTGCTTTCAGATGCTACGGGGCATAACAAGACAACATAAGGCAATCGGCTTACAAGAACAACAGTCTTACGAACTCATTTTTCTTATCAGACAGCAGCGAGTAAATCATCTTTACTAAGGTGGATGGAGGAGCATATAAAGCGCGCCCAACTAACGCTATAAGCAGAAGTAACAACAAGATATTTTAGTTAAACATGTGGTTATTGGGATTCATTATGGAAAACTTAAATACTAATAAGTGGCGCATGGCCTGGCAGCCATATTCAAGAGGAGATGGCAACGCATGCAACAATTGTTCACTCATACATATATTCTTATAGTATAAACGTTTAAAATGCATATTTCGGGGCCATAGGAGTCCCTCCCTCCACATCTGGGCTTGGAGAAAACAAATTTTTCTTGCCGTTTTTTGTGCAAAAAGATAGTTTATTTGCAAAGAAGGTGGTGGTATGGAATCTTCCAGTCCGCTTAACACGTTTGCCTTAAAATCCCGCGAAAAGTGACGAAAAATAGCTGAACGAATGGTAAGTAACTCAGGTTTAGCTGGAAGAAACAGGAGACAAGTCGATTACCGCAAAACCGAACAAAGAAACAAACCCGAACTAGATAGCCCGCAAGCGCTACAGCTTCCACGTTTCGAAGAAACTAGTTAAACGTAAATAGATAAAAAAATTTCAGTAAATATCAACTTTGCAATGACTAATTTATTGACTCATTAATTGCAAAATAATATAATCCTCTTATTGTCTTACTCCACACTTCCGCACACGCAACTTCAATACGATCTGCATATTAATTGATTACTGAAAAGAGTGCGCGTGCTACATACATACATACATATGTATCTGCATATGTAGATACGCACACAGCGCAACTGAAACAATCGTCAGTCGATAAAGACTCGTGTATTGCACGCATTGGCGCGCGCCACTTTGGTCAGCAACTGCGCAAAAAGGCAACATAAGACAACAACAAAAATAATATAAAACAATTAATTTTCGTATGAATGCACCATTAAAGTATATTAAAGTATTTGTACAGAAATTTCTGAAACTTTCCCACACTCAAATTCAGCTGTCGAAGTGCTTAACAAACAAATGTGTGTGCATATATACATACAAACAACAACAGCAACTGCAGCAGTAAACAATTATGCCATTATCCTGAAGCAACATACACACATACACACACACTGAAAAACAGCAACAAAATAGCAAGAAGAAAAAATCGTATAAATGCATTAAAATTCTTGACTCGCGCACATTGCGTAGGAGTCGTGCATACAAACATACATACGACTGCAAAGAATGCAATATGAACTATATGGGTGTGTGTGTACACCTGCATGGCAATCCAATAAATCGAAAAGCAAACATAACGCACGAAGGCCTGTAGAACGTACATACATACATATGTTTGTGCGTTTGTACAACACGTGTGTATTGCCGGCGAAGCAACGGATCAAAATACCGAAACGAAAAATAGCACCAGCTGCAAAATTTCAGATCCTTAAAAAGGAGCATGTGGCTAGCATAATAACAGCAACAACGAACACATGCCGAACGGAAAGTGCTGTGTGAGAAACTCACTTTCGCGTTGGTTCCCACGCCACGAGCCATAAGGCAGGTTTGTTTTGTTCTTGGATTGTTGTAGGATTTTGTTGAGGAACGAATTTTTTGTACGTCCCTTTGCAGCCAAATGTCCTCGCCGTCGTCACTCATGGCTGGGCAAGTTGAGCACACATAAATACTTGCTTATTAATATGAGCGTACATGCAAACATACACTGGCATATATTTGTAGGTTGTTAATTCACTTTACACTACATTATGAGGGTTGTTCCCAACTCAGCTGCGCAACGGTGCTAAAAGCGCAAAGCAAATAAGGCAAGGTGTCTCTCACATAAGAGCGTAAGAAAGCAGAAGTGTCCTTGCCGTTAATAAGGGATGCACGAGCACAGTATAAAAGTGCATAGTCCTGAAGGATCTGACAAAACATTCGTATCAACCGGCGAGACGTGAACAACACGAGCGCACAAAATGGAACACCAAAGTAAAACACAAATTTACTTAAAAATCAAGAAACCACTATTGGAACGTCACAGACGTGCACGTATTAATAACTGTTTGGAGGCATTAAAGAAACTCGTAGCGGAGTTGCAAGCTGACGAAGCCGTATTACGCATGGATAAAACAGAGTTACTCGAACAAACACTTGTTTTCGTACGCCAACAGTGCCGCGGTAAGGCGCCACAAAGTGCACAAGTGTACACCGTTTCATTTCGTAATGGTTATATGAATGCGGTTAATAAGGTGTCACGTGTGATGGCCTCAATACCCGGCATGAGCGTGGAAGTGGGCAAATCTGTAATGACACATTTGGGTTGCAGGTTTCATCGCCTACAACAGCAGCAGCAACAACAGTCACAGCATATTACAGTTCAAGAGCAGCAACAAGTATCCCATCGGCAAACAAAAATAATTACAAATATGCAACCACTAAGCATTGAGTGTGCACCACTGAGTCCTGCTTCTTCCGGTTATCATAGTGACTGTGAAAGTCCCACCACTTCAACTGCTGCACAGCAGCATAAAGCGGCATGCAGTTTATGGCGACCATGGTAATGCAATTTCGTTGCAAAGCAGAAGAAAGCAATGAAAGAGCGCTGAGAGATTTGGACTAGTGGGCACTTACTGTTATGTCCACCACCAACTGTGATACTACCTTGTGATGTTTTTATTGAACAACAATTATATAATGAAATTAAAATTAAAAACAATTAAAAATTAAACTATATACAAATTAATATAAAATAGTTATACAAACATATGCATACGCACTTTTCTTTCTACTAAATTAGGCGTTTGCCCTGCGCTACTTCTGTGTAGTGTAATTCATTTTTATATGGTTTGTAGTTGTAGTTGCTTTTTAATTACTTAGTATGTTAACTGGTAATTTAATTGTTAAATTTACATACAAACAGACACATGCATATCCCAAAACTAAATAAGTTTTAAAGAATATAAAAACTATTAAATTTTTTCACTATATGATTCACACAATTGCTTCCGCCTAAACAAGGAAATTTACATTCCTTTCCGTTTTTGCCCTGAAAAGTTACCAATTTGCAAGTGCTGCCAAACATAATAACCTGGTAATACTTTGTTCAGAAATAACTAAAAATTCTAGTTAAACCAAAAAACTTGTCTTTCTTCATAGAAATTATCGATAAATTCTGAAAATGTATATTTAATATAATAGCTTTTTACTTTATTATCTGATTACCTCACCATGTACCGCCTTCTCTTTTGATATCAAAATAGCTGCCACGACTTTTCGACACTGTAGACACATCTAGAATGCAGCCCTGTGCTCGCGAAATGGATGGGCAGCACTATTTACAACTTGAGTGACCAGCTTGACACACAGCACAAGATAACAACAAAAATGCCTGAATTTAAATTTAAATAATTACAAAATAGCCAGCTGGTCACTCTGCAACTGAATTAGATATTTCACGTCTGCGCATTTACTTTGTTGTCGTTATTAATTTTATTTGATTTGAATTAAGTGAAAAACTACCTATTACATTTGTTCAGGGACAAATGTAATAGGAAATTGTGTCATATCAAGGGAGCACACAAAAATGTCCGTAAATATTACTGTGAATGGAAAATTTAGAGCACGTAATAAACCAAGCATTTTGGACGATCCTGTGCGAGTGAAGAAGCAGCTGGAAGGTGAGCTTAGAAAACAACGATTACTTGATGTAAGTTTACTATTTGATTTTGAATATAAGGATAGGAATAATTTCGGCAAATTCTTAGGTACGTGAAGAGTCAAAAAAGTTGGCGCGAAAAATACGCAATGATGTCGCAGCTGAAAAGGACAGACAGCTGAGAAATCTCGAAGCTATTAAGGCACAGGAACTTGAATGTTGGCGGCAACATGTAATGGATCAAAAAAATAATGAATATCGTGAAGCTTTATTTCAAATCGGTACAGCACATAATGCCGCAAAGGTTGAGAACGAAGCAATGGCAAAACGTCAAGCTGCCAAAGCGCAGGAGCGCAAACAATTTAAAAAGAAAACAAACGAACGGTTAGGCGTAAAACCCAAACAAAATATAAAGAAGGTGTTACAAACTGCCGGAACACAAACACCAAATGTGCTACTGAAAGACAAAAAGAAAAGGCCACAGAAGAAACGAAAACGAAAAATTTGTCCAAAAGAACACACATCAACTTGTCACTGCACAAGTGCTGAGAGTGAGTCAAGCGATGATGACAGTCAGTATAGTGATGTAGACGACGCAAAATTACAAAGTGATTCTAGTAAAAGTGAAACGACAAAATCCGTAACAATTTGCCCATGTCCTAAAGTAATAAAATGTCCTTGCACAAGCAACTCCTCATCTTCTTCGGTACTTTCATCAACTGGTACCGACGAAGAAGAATTGGAAAAGAGTTCTTCTACAAAAAATAAAAATCCTGTCTTGAGCAAAAATCCGCCAGTTATTGTGGATATCGATGTGGACAGCAACGATTCAATAAGTATAACAGCTGGTGAAATTAAAGATAAATATGCACAGAGTAATCGACAATTTCACCATATTGTGCGTAATAGTAGTCCTGAAAAAAAGCCATCGCGTTCCCCACAAAAGAGTAGAGTCGATACTACCACAGCCAAACCACGTTTCACACAAGTTTCCCAAATTTTAAATGCAAAAAGTACCACCAGCGTTTCACCTTCTCGTTCACGTTCGCCACCCAAACCACCACCACCATCGTTTGCAGCCACAACGGCCAGTACGACAGTGAAATCACCACATAAAAGTAGTACAACTGGTGGTATACAAATTACGCTCTCGGGGAACACATTTACAGTGGATAGCTGTAAAAGTGACAAGGGAAAAGATGCACGTGATAGTAGTCGAAGCCGTGTGCAGTCGTATGATTACAATAACAAATATACGCGAGATTATGCGCATCCCACAGAGGGTCTAGTGCATGAGCCTACTTTTCGCCAACGGAATGGTCCGTGTGCAGTAGAACAAGCGGAAATGGAAAAGGAATTGGAAATGAGAAAAGAAGAGGAGCGCAAGAGAATGTGGTTGGTAAAATTTAAACAAATAAAACAACAAAAGTGTTAATAAAACAAATTTTCATTTACAGTGCGCGCTCGGATGAACGCGGTCGTAAAGCACTTGAACGCGAAAAAGCACGTCGTGATTGTGCAGAGCTTACAGAAAGGCTTGATGCGCTGACGCAAGAATATCCCCAACTGTTGAATCCGACTGATGTGAGTTTTTTTTTTTTGTTTTTTTTTATATTATAATTAAATGAAATCTTCATATACATTTTCAGGTTAGAATCCAAAATCATCAGTTATATATAAGTCGTGAAGCACGCATAGAAAAAAAACGTAATGCAGCCATAGAAGACCTATTTTTGCATCCTGCAATTATCACCTGCCCAGAAGTTGATAAGCAGCGTATTCGTATTGGAAGCGCACCGGGCGTCACCAGCACTAAAACTGATGTCGGAGATTTCAATTTAGCTTCACCATATGATCAGATCAGTAGCTCCTCTGATAGCCGTTGCTCTATACTGCTCGGTTATGTTGATGATCAGAAGAAGAAAATACGTAATGATTTGCTTAAATGCGCTGATGGTCAGCCAAATCAGAATAAACAAAAGGCTGAACGCTTAAAAAATTTATTGCTGCGCATAGAAGAGTTGCGCAAAGCTTTGTGTGAAGAGCTGGAAAAAAATGGCAGTGGTGATAGCATGCAGCAGGTGATAAACGATGTTAGTGATGTGCGTCGCGAGCGCGAACGTATGCTGAATAAGGGTACGCCGCAGGAAAATGGCAGGCAATCACCATTGGCAAAGCATTTAAACGATGTAGAACAAAAAGAAGCTGTATTAGAACAAAAACTACGTGAATTATGTAAATTGCAGAAACAAGAAAGTAGCCATGTTAAAACGGATACCATTCTTGATAAACCAGCTGAAACTATCGTGAAAAGTATGTGTGCGTTATTTTGTTTGCATTGAATTTATAATTTACACTTAATCTTTTGCAGAATCGGATGGCAAGGAATGCAGAGTGCAAACCACAGGCAACAAACCGTTAGAAATCATAATAAAGTTAAAGAATGAAGGCAGGGGGCGTGGCAAACAGAAAGTGAAAAAGTCTACAAAGACTCCACGAAAACTCTCCACTTTAATTGATACACCAACACATCGATTAGGCGTCAAACGTTCCGCTAGTAATGTACAAAAAGCTTCTACTAATACTAAACAAGGCGCAATAAATCGGCAGAATTCATATGACTCCAATTCGACATCATATCGTAGTCTACCATCACGCATTGCCAACGATGTCGATGCGCTGGTCGATCAATTAGTATTAGGTCAGGAGGAAGATGTCGACGATGCTACTAATATGTCAGTAACTGCTGTTGATGCTGAAGCCAAAACGTCGGCACAGCAAGCGAAATCAACACAACGACCAGCGCGTGTGAATCCGCTCATTGCACACTACGTGCAACGTCTATTGGGTATGTCACGTAATTCCGTACTCGGCTTAGGCGTAAGCTCTTCGGATATCGAAACACCCTCATCTTCCATTATGAATGCCAGTTCGAATCGTGTAAGCACAGCTGCCAATTTGGCAGATTCGCAAGAACGCATACAACGTGTACAAAGATTTATCGAAGATAATCGTAGTTTTATTAGTGAGTTGGAAGATACATTGCGCACGCAAAGCGATGTTTCGCTTGAGACTAGCATTCGCATGTTTGAGGAGATTTGGCAACAACGACTGTGCAAGGAGAAACAAAGCGGCGTTGAAAAAGCGCAGAAGGAGCCGCAAACAAAACATCGTAAAGAGATAGCGCCAGCAACAGCCGACGCAAGAGCACGTGACAGTGCCGTCGTGGTGTCACAACAAACTAAATCAGCACGCAAACCAGATAAGGGTTTAACGGGAGCGCGTACTCGCACCGTAATGTCTGAGGCGGCGTCAAATGCAAGCCAGCAGCAGCGCGCTCCGTTGGAGCATGCACGCGCCCCAACAGTAGCACAAGGTAAGCAGGCGCAGGGTCAGCAAACACGACAACCCGCGCAAAATGATGAAAAAACAGCACGTTTTTCAACGGACCGCGCTACTACTATCACTAATGCAGAACACACTACGCGTGATCCGCAACAGAAGCGTGACATCTCTGTCACCACAGAGGATCGTCGCGCTGAAGAGCAAATCGCACGATATGAGCAACTCACTGAGAACTGTACACAACGTATCGCCGAATTGACAGAGCTCATACAAAAAGTGCGGACAGAAAAGAAACGTCTCATGGAGGTTACACTCAGTTCCGTAAGTGAGGGACGCAACTCTACCGAATACATTGAATTGGCCGATGGCACGCGTCGACGCTCAAATGCTTCCGTCGATAGAAATAGCAGTGTCAGTAGTGGTAGTAGTGTTGGCGCAAGCGTACGGCACGTTTTGACAACGCAACCAACCACCTCTATAGATTACACACCACCTGATACATTGGATCAGCAAGCAGGCGCTACTTCGGCGGAGGGTTTATCAGCGCTCGACAGCACAGCACCACTTGAGAAACACAAACCAACGGGTGTGAGTCGCGATAGTGGTATTTCCATTTCACGCCCATTGACAGCTCAAGAAATGGAACCACCATCGCAGGCGTCGAGCACGACACACCCAAGCAATCATGGCGGCGGGCGTAAGGTGAGACCACCACCTACTATGCAGCGCTACAGTCCAAACTTTGCCGAAGATGATGTAGTACATGAGCTCTCCACCATCATCGAGGTAGACACACCGGCTACATCGCGCGTAAATGCCACAACAATTAGTACAGGTGCCGCAGCAGCGGAGGCATCACACAGCAGACATTTACAGCCGCAACCTTTCCCCACATTCGAAGAATATGCGCGTGAAATGAATTTGGACGTCACACAGTTGGATGCGAACACGAGTCAACGCATACATCAAGAATTTGAAATACTGATCGCGCAGCTGTGTAATCCGACGGGTGATACAGTGCCTGACTATCGTGAATTTCCATCGCTTTCTGCTTATCTACGCAATGTGTGCGCCCCGCAAGATGGTGCCGAACAATCGCAATCGCCGGAGACAATCGAAGACCTGGTCTCTTGCCTACGCATAGCGAATCTCTCCATAAAAGCTTTCCCCACACGTCAGGAATATTTGCGTCAATTAGCAACCAATTCTCCCAGTGGTGAATTCCTCGATAGCGCCAGTCTTGAAAACATCTCCGATGGGCGCGCGAACAGCAATACAGAAACCGAATCGGAATCGATAAACATTGAAGAGGAGCTCAGACGACGTCAACTGCTACAGCATTCCTTCCGCACGGCCAAAACAAAGGAGCAGATATTTTCCTCCACAGTAAGAAATGGCGGTGAACATGCGCGTGCCAATCATTCTCGAGCTTTCACCTCAGAAAGCGGCATTGAGAAGCTCTCCTCAACATCTGAGAATGGCTCGAGTGAATTTGAACGTCAGCTATTTAGTTTGGGCATGAAATGGCCGGCAACAATGCGTGCACGTACCAAGGAGTCAAAGGCGATCAGCAGTAATAACTCATCAACCAGTCCGGAGCGTATAATACCCGCTGGTGGCGCAACTGCGCAGCGTAATAGTCCGAGAAAAGATGTTACTAATGCGGTGTTGAAGAGTCCACAGCGCTCACCAGACTCTACATTGCGTGGTACCAGTCCTAAACGTATGGAAACGATAAAAATCAGCGCTACTAAGGAAGTGCAGTTTCAGGGTAGCGTCAATGAGCGTTCACCAACCCATAGTGTAACGCGCGCGACAGCACAACAACAGTTAAGAAATAGTCCAGAGGGTACTGAAGCACCCACCAACAGCAAAGGTGCGGCGCACCAAAAGCAGCGAAGCATCAGTCCAACGCATGATAAGTCCACCAAGGACACAATGATGCATGATGCATCTCGAAATAATAAAAGCGTAAGTTTTATTAAATTCTCATATTTTGCGCTATAGTCGGTTTTATGTCCCTGAATTGAAGTGCAATTTGGGCGAAGTGCATTTGCATAAACTAACGGTTTAATAGACTACTCTATTTCTCTTCCTCTCTCTCACTTAACTTCTCTTTCTCACTTAACTTCTTTCTCTCTCAATAAAAATTCAAATGTTTTGTATATAAAAATGAATAATAAAATTTCTTCCCTCAGTCTCAACGCAGTCTTCCACGCTCCAGCGATTGTGAGTTCTTAAGCGACTTCGGACGACCGCTAAATTTACGTGACTTCCTCACCAAAGAGCTGCTAAAACATGCCAGTTCGTCCAGTACATCGTCAACGCCAACAGACGAATCGTTGCGTAGCGCCTTCCTGCAATCCATCATCGAAACGATGACACCGCGCACAAACATTGGCGGCAGCAATGTACTGGACAGACAGAAGACTTCAACGCCAGTTACACATTCTGCAAACTCGAATACACAAAGTAGCGGGGAGCACAGCGTCAGCAGCGCAGGCAATACACCGTCACAACTTTTCTCCGGTGAGAGTTGTATTTCCTCAGTGCGCTTTTTCGAACGCTCAATAACGCGCACATATCCGCGAAATGCGTCAACCGCCGCCGGCGATGAGCAAACTAATGACAATAATGCCAGCAAAAAGTAGTAATGGTATTGCATGTGACTTTGGGATGCACGCATGCGCTGTGTGCTTTTGTTGTTCGTGAATAGCTATATATTTAATTTAGTTTTAATATTTCGCATCGTTTTCACTTACATACAAATTCATTAGTTAATTATGCAACTTATTGTTGACCTATAGCGACAAATGCATACGTACATAAATATAAATATATATATATATTTAAGTAGATAAATAAGTCACTTTGTTATTAGTATAAATGCCTATTTGTTAAAGATTTTATAATAATTGCATGCATAATGATTTTATATACTTACATACATCTATAACACACTGGACATTGCATTGGACAGACAGACAGCAGATGTGCGTACTACATCAATAAATTATTTTTATTTGTTCTTATTTGATTGGGTGTATTTTAGATAGCAATATTAATAAAGACACACATTGATTATTAATTAATTAAGACGAGAAGCAGCTTGCATACAGCGCAAGCATATGTAAAATGCAATGAAAATAAATATAATATATATAAATATACATACATATGTATTATTAATTATATAAACTTTGTGGCATTTAAAATTTTTTGAAAATCTCCACCTAACGCGAAACACGAATTAAAATTTTTGTTGTAGCCATATAAAAGATTCCCGAAAGTCAAATCAGTGTCCGTTACTCTTATTTAGAAACGACTGGCGTCGGAACGACGAATGAAATTTCAAAGTTAGCATCGGTGGAGGTCGGAGCGTTAAGCTTAAGAGCCTTAAGTAGCTTATTGAAGGTACAATACATAGAATCAATCATCGTGAGTTCGCTGAAAGAAATTACACATCGTCGAGAAACCGCTAGAACTGTCTCTGACCAAAGTTATATTATATTTCTATTTACAACAACGGAATGTTTGGAATAATAATTGGAATAACATAGTGTGGTACATTTAAGACACCATTAACACACAAAACATTCCCCAAATAATATTGAGCTTTACTGCCGAGTTGTCAGTCTTTGATTTGCTATACATACAGGACCGCCGCCGTTGCATAGAACCTGTCGAGAACTGAACGAACTGTCGAAAGAGAGAGAGAGAGAGTTCGTAAGCTTCGCTTTATATGTGAGGCCGAGTATTATTAAGACATATCGTGCTGATAATAATGCAGGGCTCTGTTAGGGTTATATATAGGTAGTATATAAATAGTATTCCGTGCTTTGTAAATTGCCAGCAAGATGGAGGGCGTTCATACGCCTGCGTCATTCAATGTCAATATGGGCGTTTTATCGATTCAAATGCTATTTAAATAAGAAATTAAATATAGTTACCTGAAATTCGTATGATAAATTAAAATACTGCTGTGTCCGGAGTGGGTATCGATAGTACTATTATTTTTAGAATGCCCTCTTCGAATGAACGATAATCAGTTAAGCTTAACCAGCTCTTGGTCAGGTTGATAAGATGAATATTTAGCAGTATCATGTTTTGACCGCCAACAATTGGATATAAATCAAAATCACGCAGACGCACAGAGTAAACATGGAAACTTGCCGCAACCGTCCAACTCGACGATTCACTCTTGCTCTAAAATTGCTACTGCGATTTCTATGCATGTTATTTATAACCTACCTAGCGCCTGTCGGAATTCTGCCCAGAGGCGGAATAATGAATTACTGGATTGTGACGGAAACCATTAAGTCTTATTTTCAGATACCCCGAAGTGGCAGATGTTGTGTGATATAGGCCTTGTCTTTGTTGTCTTCTGCAATCTACTTGAAGATAACTGACGATCGTTATTTTTGTAATTACATGAAATATTTTACGGCTGACTGGTCTGTGCTTGGTCATTTATTTAAGATAGATGGTATGTAGTAAAATGTGAGAACTCACAAAGGTAATGTAAATAACTGAATACAAAACCACTAACCGTTTGCTGGATCATACATTTGCTTGTTGATAAATTGACCGTAATAGCTAGTAATTTAATATTTTAAATGAAAATATATATATTTAAACAAATTTGTATATTTTTCTGTATAATATAATATTAATATAATAATAATAATTCTGTGTTACAATGCAAAAAGTATTTTAAAATATATTAACAACGATTGTACAATAGAAAAATTCTTTACTTATTTTGCCATTGCTTATAATAATTGCATAATTAGATTAATACAATAATAATTTGCTGAATTATAATTCAAGGAAACTTTGTTTTACTTAAATTTCGAGAAAATATATTTAGAAAATATATTTAAAAAATACTTTGAAAAAATATTTAAAAAATATGAAAAAGATAAAAGATAAGTAGTAAAAAAATTATCAAAATTTATTTTTACTTGTTATTGTTATTTTTAAAAATACACATTCTTAATATCTTAATTTAATTTAATTTTTTATATACAAAATGAAAAAAAGTATTATATTTTAAGTTTCTTTTAAATATTTATTTTATTCTAAATAAAATGTTAAAAAAAGTATGACGTATTTCAATTTTTCATTTAATTTTTAAAATTATACATTTTTCTATTCAATTTAATTTTTATACAAAAAGTATCACGAAAAACAAAAGATGTGTCCCTTTGGTAGAAATTTGATTCTGATTAATTTTGTTCTTAAAAATTAGTTTTTCAACATTCTATTAAAAATATCATTTAACGCAAATATTTATGAAAAAATTGTCTGAGAAAGTAAAAAAAAAAATACTTAAACGAAAAAACTGAACTTTTTTATTTAATTATTAATTTTTTTATTCTTTTAGGTCCTTATAAGAGCACTGATTTATTTAAGTTTTAGTACCTTTTATTATATTTTATAAACTCAAACACAAATACATATCTCTCAATACGTAAAAAATAAATGTCTATTCGTATATTTATTTTATTACTATTGTTTGATTTTGAACGACATAGTGATTTTTCTTTTTTATGTAGTTCAAAAGAGATAGTCGCTTTAATTTTTCCCGCTTAAAATATGATATTAACTTGATTTAAAATATTATTTTTGCAATATTTGCAACAAAATAATAATAAATTCAAAATTAATAGATATATTTAACTCTTTAAATATATTTATAGGCACCGAAATCAGCCCTTTAAAAAATTCTGTTAAAAATTTTTAATATCTTTATCTAACTAATAATAATAACTCTTATAGCTCAACAATTTATTAAAAAAAAAAAAAAACATTTTCATAAACATCAAACACCTTCCTCCATTTAGTATATTTTTAAGTATTCAACACCATTATATATAAAAAAAAAAATTATGTAAATTCATTTAGTTCACATTTAAGTATTATTAAATAATTCTTTCCTGTTGTATATATATATAAATATATTTTTTTTGTTTTGTAAATGATTGTGAAGTTCACTTTGCAATCCCACCGTATGGCGAAATGCGCCAAGTAGGCGGCTGGGCCGAGCAAATTGTTTGTATGTTGTGATTAAATTCACTTTGAGGTATTTGCCGTTAGATTTTTTCATATGCTTTTAGTAAAGTGCAATAAAAGTAGTAAATAATAGAACTTTCGAAGTTGGTTTTAGTAGGTAGGTAGGTAGGTCTGCTTCTGTGATTGTTGTTGTTACAAAACAACAAAAAACAATTTTGAAAATAGTTAGCTTACAAAAACAGATTTGTTCGCTGGCAAAAAAGCACGACAATTTTGGTAAATTTATAAATGCCAATTATAATTAACCGAGATAAGTTCGTGTTTTACAATAATAATATTTTTTTGAATTCTTTTTTTACTACTTTTGAAGTTTACTTATTTGTTTTTAACAATTTTGGAAAGTGAGTTTTCGAAAAGTTTATTGTAAGTAATTATTATTTTGCTTAGTGTATAAAAAAGTAATAATAATAATTGAAATAAAAAAAATACTCGAAAAATTCTTATGTATGTAAGTATTTAAATTATTTAATTTAATTCAAAATTTTTTTCGTAGGCTGGTACAATAATCTTTTTAGAATTTTTTTTTAATAAAAATAAATTTTTATAAAAATATTTACGTGTATATTGCATATTATAAAAAATATTACATACAATAATTACGTTGAAATAATTTTCCTTAAACAACAGTGAAAGAACGTGTATAAACATACATACATACATATATTGGCGCATATTTCTACAATATCTTATAATATTATTTTTGATTGATAAATTTTTTATTTTTTATTTAAAGCTTAAAGATTTTAAAGCAAAATTATATTATGCACATATAATTTTAATAATAAAAATTGGACAAATTTTCATTACAAACTATATTTCTCTATTGAATAGAAAAAAGTATGTGTTTCATAATGTTTTTAAAAGAACGAATTTTTAGCTATTCTCGACGAAAAATATTTACAGTTTTTGAACAAAATATGCAAATAAAAGTATGTAAAATACTTTTACAAAGATTTCAGAACCGGCCTGATAAACTTTGTGAGCTTTAAACGTTTTATATAAAAGAATATAAACTTTAATTTTAATTATAAAATGCATAGCATGCTTATAGAATATTTTCGAAAACAATAAATAGGTAGGCTGTGAATATCAAGTAAAATCTGCATTGTGTAAAAAATTAAACGTACAATAGATATTCTTTATGTATGCATATTTTTTGTTTAGAAGTGATCCCCTCAAGCTACACTAATCTACTCTAATTAGTTAAAAAAAAATTCCCTAACAAATATACTATTTATATATAAAGGCAGTTAGTTTCACTTATAATGTCATTGTCACCAGCTACGCATGCGCAAAACCATTTTTTTTTAGCATTTCACTATTTAAAAAATATCAATGCTAAGCACCGTTAATATTTCGTGTTTTAAATTCAAATTTCTACAAAATAGCACCAATACATGCACACATGAACGCTTCACGAACGCTGATTCTTATTGTATGTCTCGCTAGCAATTTTTTTAAGTGATTCCGCCTCGGCGCCAGTAGCATCGACCATCTGACGCAAAGCGCCATTCTGTTTCTTCAGCAACAGGTGTGGTATATCGAATTCACGTGCACGACCATCATCCATCACGAGTATGCGATCCGAATCCATAACGGTGTGTAGACGATGAGCAACAGTTAGCACAGTGCAATGCTTAAATTTGGTGCGAATGGTGGTTTGGATGAGCGCATCAGTTCTATGTAGAAAAATTGAAAAATGTTAAAAACCATAGTAAATTAATTAAAAATTTAGTATTTTGCACTACGCACTGTGGATCTACATTGGCGGTGGCCTCATCTAGCACAAGCACCTTATTGTTACGCAAAATGGCACGAGCTAAACACAGCAGTTGACGTTGACCAACACTGAAATTGCTACCGCGTTGTGTCACCATGTAATCCAAGCCCGGTATAGCGCCTTTGAGCTCAACCTGAAAGCATTTGCAAACACATGCATAAAATATAATACAAAGATTTCAAACTCACATCCTCCAGCGCACGCCACAAATCAGCATCGCCATACTTATCGAACGGATCTAAATTATAACGTATGGTGGCGGAGAATAGCACCGGATCTTGTGGTATAATGGAGATCTTCGAACGCAACGCTTCCAATGAAATACTGCCAGTCTCAATGCCATCGACGATGATGTCACCTTCCAGCTGTGATAGCCGGAAGAGCGCACCAATAAGCGAACTCTTGCCGGCACCTGTGCGCCCGACAACGCCGACCTTCCAACTGGATTCGATGGTGATATTCAAGTGTTTCAACACTGGTGGATTGTTGGGATCGTAACGTAGTGACAGATCTTTAAATTCAATTTGCCCATGTGAGGGCCAACTGTGCGGTGGTTGTTTCGTTATTTCCGATTCTTGTTCGAGATCAGTATATTCGAGGACGCGCTCCACGCTAGTCATCTGCTGCAATGATTCGGCTACTTGACGTACGCCGTACTGCACCATACCGGTGAGGATCATAGCTTGAGAGATAGCCAAACCCACGTTGCCGCTGAAGGTTTCTGTAATGAAAAATTGTTATAGTAAAATATTGTGTTGAGGAATTAAGTTCACAGCTTTTTTTTTCGAAAAATATTGCAGATTGTATATCAATGAAAGTATTGCGGAAATATGTAATTCAGACATATTTTAAAAGAGTTGAAACCAATCGAATAAGGGAAATTTTCTTCAAAACATTACAAACTTTATGCCATAGGCAAAGAGTCTAAAATAACATTCCAAAAAGTATTCGGGAAGGAAATAATTTAGATTTATTTTGGTGCAGAGTTGTAATATTACAAAATGTGAGCTAAAGGTAAGGAGTCTAAAATAACATTACAGATAGCATTCGTAGATGATTTATTTTGGGATAAAGTATCGCAATCATCCCATAAAGTATGCTATTAAAAAAAGTAAAATGAAGAGTCTTCCAGAAAATCTTCAAAAATGTTATAAAATCCACACTGTTTATTATTTTTATTTTCCTAATCCGCTTTCTCTGTTTCTTTGTGAATAAAGAACCTTTGTCATAACTTTTCGTTCTGCGATTTAGTATGTAATTAGATTAACTCCTTGCCTTTTTACACCGAGACCAAAAATCTCGGAATCTTCCTAACTCTGTAAGGTCGGCGTGGAATATGGTTAGTATCTTATAAGTCATAACTGTGTAGAAATAGTACGAGTTTAACGATTTAACACGAGCTCTTCGACTCTCTTTTCCCATTGTCGCTAGTACTTTATTATTAACAACAATGGGCACATAAACCTCAACTACACCAGAGAAAGACAGACAGGTTCTGAGGTAAACATTTAAATAATCAAAGTAAAACCTTGCCTACATTTAGGCGGATCAGTAAAATTTCTGTGAAACATACGATTTCAATATAAAGTTAATTTTAAAATGTACAACACTTACGGGTGCCAAGCAGTGTAAAACTAAATGTCACCGCGGCAAGGAAGCAACAGCTGACACAATCCAACCACAAACCCAACGCCGTATTTGAAGACATTGTCAATTGCCAAACGGCGCTATGCCCATCCTGCAGACTGTCAAATTCCTTTATAACAATATCTTGTAATTCACGTGCGCGTATTGTCGCAATGCCGGATAGTGAGGCGGAGAGATGGGAGAAGACTGGACTACGGCCTGTGAAGTGGAATTAAAAGTTAGTGATAATTAAAACTTTAATTGAATTCCACTTTTTTAAGATTAATATTATCGCCACACTTACAAATGCCCTCCAAGCGCTTGAGATCTTGCGAGGGTCGCAAATATAACTGTAAAACACAGTAATCAACTATAGCCACAATTAAAATAGCCACCAGCAGTATGGGATTGATTACACTGATCACAATCAATATGCCAAACATAACCAAAGCGATTTGTATGAAATCCATAATTGATTTTGGGAGGTACTCATCAATGGCGCCCATATCCTTAGAGAAACGATTTAGAATGCGACCCGAAGGATTTGTGTCAAAGAAACGCATTGTCGTACGAAGTATGCAGCCGAACATGCGATCGTGCAGCACTTTGGAGGCGTGCATGCAGACTTTGAAGAAGAGATAACCACGAAATGCGGTCATCTGCAAGAATTCGTGAAAGAAAGAAAGTATTTTTAGTATGAACAAGCATTTATCACACATTCTTTGCTCACTAACCAGAACCACGCCAATAATTAGCGCACCATAAATATACAAGCACTCAAAGGTGGTGAAAGTCGTGTTCTTATTAAGCGAACGTAAATATTCCTGTTGCGTCCAAATATTTACAAAATAATCAGAGCCGCTGCAAATCACTTGTGACAGCAACATAACGCAAGTCATAAAGATTAAACCGCATAGACTGCTGCCGGCACGGAAATACTCCAACCAAACGCGTCCGGAGACACCACCTTTCGCCTGGTCTTCCGCCAAGCCAGAATCTTCGGAGAGATCCTGCTCAGAACTCAAAGCCAAACTTGCCGATTTCCTTGTTAGTGAGCCATCATTATTAGCATTGGTACGCCGCAGTGGTTGATAACCATCACGCACACCATCGATATAGGGTATATCCTCATCCTCATAGGTGGATTCATGCGATAAAACCGATTCGTTTTCACTCTCGAGCGCTTCATCTTCATCGCTTATGCGTTCGAGTAATTTGGCAAAATCTAAATCACTATTTGATAGCTCCTCGTAAGTGCCTTGGCGTGAGATACACCCATTTTCAATGATCACAATCCAATCGGCTTCGGTCAAGAAGTGCACCTGATGGGTAATCAGTACACGTGTTGCCTTTTCAGTAGCCAAACGTCCGCGGGGTCCAATTACTTCGTCGAAAAGGTGACGACCGACGTGCGCATCGACGGCGCTTAATGGATCGTCGAGCAAGTAAATGGAGGCTGGTTTGTAAACCGCGCGTGCCAAGCTGGAAAATATCAATTAAAGTGTTAGAAAAGTAAATTTGCTGGAATCATTTATAAAATACAGTTAATTCCTTAAATTTCTGCATAAAGGGTTGTACTCTTCTCTACTGAGTATATTTGCAAGCAGATTTTATATATACATCAACGAAGAGAGAAGAGAGAGGAGTAGGTACATATAAAGTGCGCTCAAAAATCACGAAAATATTTAACGATGTTAAAGGTTGATGATCCTAAAAGCCATTAGAGAGATAAGTAAGCATATAATACATTGACTTCAAGAAGTAATGTGTTAATAACGAAAGAGAAGTATGCTCATAATATTTACGTCCACATCAGTCCAATTTGATAAGTCAATAACATTATAAATCAAGTAATAATTATAAAGGTAAATTTCTGACTGACAAAATATGACAATCAAATTATATCACTCAATTTTAGAACGAACATAGAACATCGTTTGAAGATAATGACATTTTAGAGAAAACACCTAAGACCAAATTTAGGCGATCGAGGTAAATCTTTTCCAAAGCCACATACTCATGTGTAGTAGAAATTGATTTGGGCTTAATAACAGTAATATATGGTTTAGGAGATTCATCCAAAGGTCATCTCCCTTCTCATTCGATGATTACGAACGGGATATAGTTATTATGAAAATATTTTTTAAGTCAGTATTAATAAACACATTTCTCATATTCTGGGAAGAAATTTAGGACTGCTGATAGACAAATTTATATGTGTAATTTTAGATGCTACCCAACGATTATAGTTAGTTATGGACTCGTTTCACCTCAAACTCAGTTTTTTATACTCACAAAGCTACAAAAAACCTTAAAATGAACTCCCAAAAAGTTTTACGCAAACGATTTGAGTTTGTTAACCGCGAATCTTACATTTTGGGAGCTAAAGGTTGAATTTACTCTTACTTCACCGCAACTCACCTGATACGCGCTCGCTGACCACCCGATAGCGATGCGCCGCGTTCGCCTACAATTGTCTTATCGCCATTGCTAAGCTGCTGGAAATCGGTGGAAAGTGCACAACACTTTGTGACCTCGTTATAACGTTTGCGATCATATGGCTCGCCAAAGAGTATATTATTGCGCACGGTGCCGGTGAATAGCCATGGCTCCTGAGCGGCATAAGAGAGTTCGCCTTGTATGACAACTTCCCCATCTGTGATTGGCAGTTCGGCTAACAGTAACTGCAGCAATGAACTCTACAAAAACATATTTTTGTAACTTAAAATAGCCTTACAGTAAAACTCATGAAATGTACCTTGCCTGCGCCCACGGGACCAATAACAGCGCACAACTGGCCTCGCTTTATCTCCAAATTGATATCCTGTAATGTATGCTGCGGCTTGGTCAAATCCCAATTCGCATTCACCTGTTTGAGTACAATGGCGTTGGTGGCGCTACGTTCACTTGTTTTGGGCTCACTCCTCTTATGTGTCAGACCACGTGCCTTCTCGTCGTGTCCCTCTTGCAGCAGGAAGGATTCGACACGGTTTAGTGAGACTAATGCCTCAGCGCCAAAGGATACAGCAAGTGGATACCAAATGGCGGCGACCAATTGCAATATATTATAATAACTGGCGGCAGAGAAAACAATATCGGCAGAAATTTGATTACCCATAAGTACTGCTGCAGCAATGGTTATATAAAGTGTGGAACGTTCGGTGAAAACCATCGTACTCAAATAGAAGCCACGTAAATATGATGCATAACGAATTTGTTTGATTTCACGACGACGCGCCTCGCCGACCACAGCTTGAAAGGGTTTCTCCCATGCATACATTTTGATCACCTGTATACCCTGTACCAATTCATTCATGATGCCGACACGCACATCGGTACGTTCGGCGATTTTCATACGTAACTTGGAGGCCAACTTACTGAGACCGGTTTGAACGGGTATGGTTTTAAGTAGTAGACCGACCACGCCTACAACTGCCGCCCAACCAATGCGTAGCCAAATAAGATAGCATATTAGCATGGCATTCAAGGGCATTATCCAGATCCAGTGCATGTAGATGAAACCGTAATCGAGACGATTTACATCGTTCGAGAGCAAATTAATTAGATACCCGGCAGGAGTTTGGCCAGCAGAGCGCATTGAGAGGCGAAGTGTCTGAAATTAAAGAGAAAGTAAAAAATGTAAAAACTTTAGGAACCCGTCAAGTTTAACTGTTAGCAGATTAAAGGGTGAACAAAGGAATTTTTTAAAATTTGGGTTTTTGTGAAGAAGCTTCGAGAGTGCTGGTAAAAAAGTGGTTAGTTTACTGTGCGTACGCATTATATGAAGGAAGGTAGTAGTAATTTGGATATACCAATGTCAAATTTGCGACTTACTAGACTCGAGCATATCGCCTGCTAGTGGTACTGTTCTGATCATCTCGACATAATTTTTAGGAGAAAGCGAGTAAAATCGTTAACAGACACTCTACAAATGTCAAATGTACATTAGAAGGCCCGCGTGGTGTATTGTATGTATGATCGGTCCGGATCAGTGTACTTTAGGAATAATGTTTCTGGGACGTAATCTTGTCTAAAGCTGGTGCCTCCAGCACTTCGCTTCTGTCTTTTCCCCAAGAGAGCAGTTCGTATCATTTCCAGCAAGCATTCTCTTGGGGTCTGGAAAACTGGAAAACATACCTTTGAAAGATTTGGTCAAACTACGCACTCCTAGAAACTCTATGAACTTTTCAGCTTGTTTTGTTATAGAATAGATTTCAGTTTTATGCTCGCAGTACGATATTTAATATAGCATAATTTCTGATGATTTCATTTCCTAATCTGAATAACTGGTTATGAATGTGGGGCTCTCTTGTTCTCGTATGGTAGCTGGTATTTAACTCCTTTTTTTCAAGAGGGCACATATATTAGACTTAGCTAATTTGTAGACTACTTATTTACGACTAATAAATCTAGGGATCTAAGATTCACAATAAAAAATATGGTATATTCAAGTTTTTTTTTTTATAAAATTAATATATACCGGACTCAGCGGAAATCTTCAACGAATACTATGGAGAACAATAGCTATATCTCATTGCTCGGGTTTTCACTCACCTTTCTGTAAATCAGCGAGCAACAAGCGATGCGCATGCGTGCGCCCAATAAACGCTGCCTCAAATCCACATGATGTATGAGAAAACAACCCAGCAGTGTTGATGTTACCAAAATAGTACCTAAGCAATAAATATCGTTGAATATAAACCAAATCGGATCTTCGAAATCTCCGAATTCTGGTTGCTCAGTTGCAGCAGAGATGTTATCGGCAAACAAAAATTTATCTGTCGCAGATTTGCCGGTGACGTCAACTGTGTTAGATGATGCTGTAATGAAAACAAATTTTTACATACATAATTACTTGCACGTTTGAGTAATATGTGTAAATACATACATATGTACTAAGAAAAATGAGTAAAGCACAATAAAAAGAATCAATTGAATGGTATCAGTAGTTGCACTGAGTAATCAGTTCAGTCAAACCAATCAATTGTGCACTCGGCTAATTGTCAGACAATTTAATTGACGCAAACGCTTTGCTTTGTTCAGAGATTACTCACGCCTATACATATATAATAATATCAATTATTTATGTACTCTAGATTTGCGCAACACACAAAAAAGAACAATAATTACGGTCACTCATGGTATCATGCATCTCTCATAATATAAAGAAACTACATTCTACATACATATATACATGGACTATTTGTAAATAATATTTATATTTATATTTTCTAAAAAATGTATCTGTTAAAGCAGCAGTAAAACGCCTACTAAGCTTAATGAACGGATTCAGTAAGCAGGCGCCAGCTTTCGTCCAAAAAGTATGTCACAAATTTAACAAGTAAGAAAGGGCTAAGTTCCCAAAAAAGTCGGGGAATGCTGCCGAGACCTTGGCCGTACAAAATCCAGGTCCGTTGCAGTTGCGGAAACCCGACTGTCAAGAAAACTGATCTTTCGAAATTTTTCGATGTGTTAAGTGCTGTTGATATTATTATTGAGCAACGCTAATCTAGAATCCGATTATCTGTAAATTTTGAGATTAACAGGGCCTCAACGACTTTTACTGTTGAGGAAAGAATAGATATAGACCGATATGATTATCAAGTTATGGGTCAAGATCTTTTATCATCAACACACTTATCTTAACGGAAGTAATGGTTATGGAAAATTTTCGTTCCCGATGATAGCTTGAGTCTCCTCTCTTGGATTTCAGCCGTATCCGCCTCAGGGTACAGCGTAAATAGTCGGCTAAAATTGTTGACACTTGTTTGAGTTCGACGAAGCATGAACACCGAATTGGATATCTACATGGATGTTATGTTTTGTTGGCTAATATATGGATCGGCCTCGAAAGCACTAAAGCTTATGTTTCAATTAATTGCACGTTATAGCTACGGAAAAAAAGTATTTCCTACTTTTTTAAGACTATTAGTCGGTGACCCCCTTCACCTTAATTTGTTTACTCTACAACGTTTGTGATCTAATAATGTAATGAATACAATCAGAAGTCCACACATCAGTACGCTTACCTCCTACACCATTTCCCGCAGCCACACTACTAACATCAGCCCCCAGCGGTAACAAAGACATGTTTTTCACTGCCGAATCAATGGAACGTGCCGCACGGTTTGTTGCATTCACTATATCAGCGGTTGTTGTTGTACCATTCGTCAGGCGAATCGAGGAGAGAGACACTTGCTTTTGGAATTGCAGCAATAATTGCGCCAACACAGCGGGTATGAGTGATCTGTAAATGCAAACAAAGAATGTACATAAAAATATGGGCGCTGGCAAATATGTATTTAAGTTTCTAGAAAATTAAGAGTCAAAAGATTCTTTGATTATTTCATCATTTACTTACTTGATAACCATGTAAATTAAAGATATGGCACCATCCACAACTGCGGACACCCAAAATGTGCGTAGAATGGCATTACGTAGCAGCGGCTTACGGCCCTTTCGGCGTGCTCGCTCCACTTCAGCAAACCACTTGCTGAAAACAAAAAAAGAAAAAAGAAAAAAAACACACAGGAGATTAGGCATTTCAACTAATTTGATTCACAATTTCACAGAAAAAACTGAGAAGTTAAAGAACTAAACATAATTGATCAAGCGCGGGCCTGGTATCTCAGATTCTTTGCAATAGATTTCCAATCGTCGAAACACTTCTCAAACTCGATTTTTGGGATGGCCTTTAGCTCTTTCAGCGATGCGCTTTTATTGTCATCTATACTTGTAAAACGACGGCCCTACCTTTAAGATTCTCTTTATTTTTGGAAATAGGAAAAAGTCGCACGGAGCCATGTCTGGCGAATATGGCGACTGGGGCAACGTTACAGTATTGTTTTTGGCTAAGCATTCACGAACAAGCAACGAAGTGTGAGCAGAATTGAGCTAAAGTGAGCAAAAACCAAGAAATGTATTTCCCCAAATCCGGGCGTTTTTACGGATTGCTTCACCCAAACGGCGTTGAACTTGTAGGTAGAACTCCTTATTGACCGTTTGACCTTGAGACAAGAATTCATGATGAACTATGCCATTAAAGTCGAAGAACATAGTCGAAGAACATTCCCGTTATTTTTTGAAGACACCACGTATAGGTTTACCGATTATGATAATAACAAGCCTATGACTAACTTTGCCGAAAATTGTCAATTTACTAAAATTCTAAAAAAAAAGAAGGAAATGGGCATCTTTTCCTAGTAATAATGTGGCATGGTGTTAAAGATGGCTAAAATCGGTTAAGTAGTTATTGAGATGCGGCCAGAGTCTGATCTAACAGCATCTGTGAAAAGCCCATACACCCATTTTTTTTAATGTTCACCCCTCT
Organism: Bactrocera minax; assembly: GCA_021498325.1. Lineage (NCBI taxonomy): Eukaryota > Metazoa > Arthropoda > Insecta > Diptera > Tephritidae > Bactrocera > Bactrocera minax. The sequence goes on along the minus strand of JAKEEE010000078.1, from coordinate 306,795 downwards.
TTTATAGTCTATTGTAGAATTCATATCGAATAATATATTATGTGAAATGTTGTAGTGATATTAGGTGAACATGTTATATTAGATATAATGAGACTGGGTGCTATTTCTATATATTAAATTTATACAGACGTTCAAATAACAAATATTGAATTCATATACATTTTTAAGTATAAAATTTCTTGCAAATTGCAAAAAAAAATGTTCGATTCCATCTGAACCTAGCCCTACCTTACTTGTTTATTAATCATTTGTTACTTACACTTCCAAGCGGTCCCCTAAAACTTCCGAGCAATCTTTTGGCATACATTTGGTGAGATCATCTGTGTTCAAGCCATTCTTGGCGCCCTTAAAGAGCAACGGTATAGCCCAAACGAAAAATAGTTGCGACAGTATATTTGCATGACGGCGAGGATTAATTTTTTCTGGTTTACGCGAACTATCCATTTTGCGTAGTTGTACTCTATAGCAAAGGAATCACTGTAAAAGGATATTAAAATTAAATTAGGATTAGCATAGATGAAAAGTTGGGCTAAAAAAACTGCACATGTATATATTATAATAAGATAATAATAAATGCATATACCTAATTGGCAATCAAATTTTAATACGGAAGTAACTAAGCTAAGAAAATATAAATTTTATTTACAATTGTTTTATTTAAATGTGGGAAACTGATTTTTAAGCCTTCGTAAGCGTGGGTGTCCCATGACGATATTATTAGAGGTTATATTTCAGAAGCATAAAATTTCCTAGAGGGATTGTTGCCAAACCAGCTGTCAAAGTAAACACCTGTTTTTGACATTTATGTTCAGTATACTTTATTCCATTCACTTAATGTAGAATAAATTTTCACCCGGCTAAACATTACTGCTCTCTACTTATATAGGCTCAACGGACAAAGTAAAAAAAAATTAACAAGTTAGAAGGGCCAGTTCGGGTGTAACTGAACATTTGAACTATTTAACTATTTATATATTTTAACTATTTGAACATAACTGAACATGCAAGGCTCAATAGAGGGGAAACACTTTCAGATGCTGGCAAAAATTTATATTAAAGAAGTAAGGAAAGGCTAAGTTCGGGTCTGACCGAACATTTTATACTCTCGAAATGTGCAAGGATCGAAGGCGGGAAAATGCTTTCAAGTGCTGGCAAAACTTTATATTAAAAATTGTTGCTTAAGAATCCAACATTTGTTGAAGGTAATAAAGGTAAACAAAGGTGCTGGATTTCGTGGAGGTGGTGGTGGAGGTCATTGACCTTGACTTTTGGGTGGAGGACTTTTTCTAAATGTAAATAAACAAAAAGGTAAATAAAGGTGGTGGTCAATAGGTCATTGACCTTACCAGTGGTAAAAGAAGGGTCATTGACCCCTGGAAGGGTTGTTGACTTAGCTAAATGTAAACAAAGGGTTTCTGTCCTCTCTAAATGTCATAATTTCACTGATATACAATCCTCTTTTTTCATGATATCGTATATTAGATACATGAGGAAAAAGTCAACCAGAGAAAAGGAAATCATTATATTAGGAATAAGCGGACCATGGTCTAGACCAATTTCGTTCATAGTTTCATCAATATTCATCAAGATATCATAATTTTTACTCAAATTATCGCTTGCACGGACGGACGGACAAACAACCGTTAAGTGAACAAAACTAATATACTCTGTTGCAACATGTTGCAAGAGTATAAAAATCGACAAAAATGGGTCTTACTTTCCACATGACTCCAAATTTCGCCTCGAGAATACATGAAATATGGTTCATTTCATTCTAGAGTCCAATCGACAGTTGTCCGACAGTGGACTGCGCGTCATGTATCGAATCGATAGCTATTGATGTCTAAATCAAAGTTTTGACGTGTCTATTTCGGTATGCGCAAGGAATAATTTACGACCGACTATCTTGAAATAGCGTTATTGGAATATTTCGAATCAGCGAAATTAAAGAAAGTGTCTTATTTGAAGTAGATAGTAGCTGTTCCATTAAGCAATGCGCCGTGTCACAAATAGAGGAAAACGATGGCAAAAGTACATACATTTTACTTCAAAATGCTTCTGAATACATATAATAATTTCGAAGAGTTCCAAGATTGCTATAAACGGTGTATCGTCCTTGATGTGTTTTTATTTAAAACTATACGAACTTTTTAGCCTCTTTGCTAACTAAAATGATGGGAATACCAAAAGATCGCATGTTCGATATGCTTTAATAATTTTTTAGCCATTTCAAAATCGAGTTTTGCATGGGACAGTATCTACTGCTTTTAGGGATGAGATTATTTGCAAATTTGAATAACCAAAAGTAAATAGGTTTAAACTTAAAACTTAATTATGATGCTATGATGATTGGATGCTCGCAACCAATTGTGTTATTGGGTGCAATTTTTGCCCACCATAATAATCAGCAGACATACTACGAAGGTTGCTATTTAAATTTCTGGAACATCTGATAGTTCCACTACTGCCATTTATAGTGATTTTAAAGTAAGTAGCAAATTAATTTCAGTAAAAAATTCAGTGATTATTAAAATATCGAAAGGGATCCACTGCACAGCCCTTAGCCATAGCTCACCTGAGATATGTAGTAAAAATATAACCGGAAAAGAGCGAGTAGAAAGAAGATTGAAAATAGAATGTTTACTGATTGCTCTCAGTTATTAAACATTAAGATAACATTGCACATTATATATTAATATGTACTGTTATAGTCCTATTATCTAGTTCTGAACTCTAGAATTTAACACTAACTGCGAACTAGTGCAAAGCGAATGCTGAGTGCCTATCATAAAATTGGGGCAGGTCGAATAACTTGCCTATTGAAAACCCCCTTTATAAAAATGTATATATGGGACATTATACCGTGTTTGAACACTTATCAGCGAATGATTACTTAGCATTTCATAGGAATATTGCATTCCCTGAAGAATTTCCTTATCAATTAGGTATCGTGCAGAAATATTTGCAAATAAACGTAAAATGAGCACATTCAGAGATAACGAACTTAATCTGATACTAAGAGTTGAGTTTGCAAACACAATTAAAGTATTATTATTAGTTAAAGTAGGCATACTCTCTATTTCATGCCCTCCCCACTTTCGACTTTTTAACCTATTTTTTATTTCTAACGGTTTGCTATCGGCAATCGGCAATCGGCAATCGATTCATGAACAAGAGAAGCTGAAGCAGTAATAATATCACAAAAAAAGATGATAATCGAGGTGGCTTCAATTTCGAGTTTCGCTTCAGACTTTGATTGTGCTCTACGAGTCTAAAGATCAGAGTCTCCATATAACTATCATTGTTGAAGCTGTAGCTTCGAAGAGCGTGATAATGTATAAAAATGTATCTTCTTCTGCTAAATAAAACCGAGATCCTAAACTATACACAGTGCACTGAACAACAAAGTAGCCTACTGATCTGGTTTAGGAAGTTCGCTAAAAAGAAATTGTTGCCATTTAAAATCTGAACCTTCCCTGAGTGGGGTTATACGTTGGGCTAGCCGATCGATATGCAAAAAGAAAGAAACATATCACATTTGCACAACTTTTATAAGACCACAAGGCAGTAAACGGGAGGTTTAAATCAACCTCTCTTTCATGCCTTAATTTACTTATTTGCATGGATAATCTACTAAAAATAATCTGGTCAAGTAAATGGATTTTAATCGAAATCTGAGAAAAACATGGAGCTCGTTAGTGTGTTGAGCTAGATCCGTCCGTCCGTAAAAAGATTACAAAGAAAGTATTCTCATTTACTTGCTTAAAATGTTCGTATGTATTTACTAGGCAAAAGAGAAATATACCCGAATACGAAAGTGTGAAGAGTTCGCAATGGGTGATTTGAAGAAGGTTTAAGATAAGGAGTAATTACTGTTAAAACTTACTGGTAGATTGAAGGACTTGTAGAGCAAACATCATTTATGGGCACTTCTCTAAACTGCTTAGTGGAAGGTGTACTGAAAAGTCTGGAGAAGATATTAAACCGAATTTACTATTCATCAAGGAATCTTTTGGAATCAAGGAAAATTTTGAACTTTGTCTTAACAAATACATTTTCACAAGTTAATATAAGCTATACATATATAACTTTTAATGCCATGCATACGGTCATGATTGTGTCTGAGTGAACATTAGTGTACATTATCGGAATAAACACATATATACATTACATATACAAATAAAAAACAAATATGAATAATTATTCATCGTTTGCCCAACTCTATTACAATAAAAAATTCGCATTTCAGTGATTGCACTCATTTATTTATTAATAAAGCTCGAAATGCTATCGCTTTTTATTTATATGATTAATTGTAGACTTATTGTACATATATACGAGTATATTGCATTTTTATACTTGAATTTAAGATTATATGTTTATACACCTATGTTCATATGCGTTATGTGTTTGCATTGAAATCAATGAAATTATAATTACAATAATTATAATAAATGAAATGAATTATAATTATGAGTGTACATAGATATGTATATGCATATCTATATATGATGTTGCCCAACAAAAGGGTTTTTATCTCCAAGCTTCGCAACTCACTTTGCCTCCCAACAACATCACGGTGGCTAACTTTGATTCGCAAAAACACCACTTACAACAAACACAGCATTTTTTTAATTATTGGGTATATGAGGAAAAAATCAACCAGAGGATCGGAGATCATTATAATTGATGTATGAAGTTTAGACCATGGTCATTACTCAACTATACTAGAGAACATGTTTCCACCAAATTTTATGAAGATAACTTGCACATTGGCCGATACTTTCGGCTTAAAGTCTGCTAGAATAACGAAAACGTAATATATAGAGGTAACTCGTTGACCGATTTCGTCCATTTTCAGTACTAAATCATAGTATACCTAATATTATACGTTCACTTAATTGCTATATTGGCCGATATATACGGTATAAAGCCAACCAGAAGTTCGAAAATTTTTATATTAGGTGCATGGGTTTTTACCCGATACCCGCTTTTAACTACTTTTGAACCAAGAGCAAATTATTATCAGGAAAAAATGCTCTCTGAATTTCATTAATCATTAATTTATCTTACAGAGTGACCAATATTTTCAGCAAAAGGTCAGCAATATGTACTGAGCCACATATTCGATATCTGGAGGTTTGAAAAGTTATGGTTCGATTTCGACCATTTTTAGATGTGAAATAACATACCTCAGAGGTACTATTTTCGATAAGTTTTGTTTATATACCGTTACTGCTGCTTGATTTACGTGTACATATTGTAAGGTGAAAAAAACAGTTGGAATTTAAAATTACGTTATATGGGAAGTAGACGTGGTTAATAGCCATGCACCACTTCCGTAATATCTGCACCGTAAAATTTATTGATTCTGGCGTGTTTTTTTTTTTAGTGAGTCATCTGTCCTTTAGTAATAGTTACTGTGATATCTCCATGTAATATCTTGCAAAGAACACTGTAGTAAAAAAGAGGGATTGTCAGATAAAGCTGTAATTCTCAATTATAGATTGCGAAAATGATTTCAAAGAAAGTTGGTAGGAACTTGTACGTTTTCCGTGATATTGAAACAAAAGCGGACAGCAAATTAAAACGAAATAACCGAAGATGCCATATCTTTCAGTATTTGGAGAAAATTGCAGAAAAAATCTTATGTGAGTCCTATGGTAACATAGTGAAAATTTTGAAAATTGTTTGGGCATGGGGCATTTGGGGTGGAATTGATAATTATATACCATATACCATACTTGACCTTCATATTTAACTCGACGTACGTAGGTCTGCCACCTGATTGGCTGAATTTAAAAACCCGTGCTCCTTGAATGTGAATGGAAGAAGCTGAGGGTGTAGGAACATAACTGTCATATTTGAAAAAAGCAAAAAGAGCTAAGATATTAATTGAGGTACCTTCAACACCGAGATACGATTCCGACTTTGAATATCACATTAGTCCAACTTTTTTGAGTTCACAGCATAGTAAATGGGAGTTTTAACTGGACCACTCTGACATACTCGTATTCGTTTGACTTATCTCCTAGAACTAATTGCCTAAATAAATAAGTCTCAATCAAAATCTGGGAAATTACGGAGCACGCAGATGCGGTGAACCAGCCAGATAATTCCAAAGGAAATATTCTCATTAATTTGGTTAAATTAAGGTTCTCATTGTAATTCGCCAGCATGTCCAAAAAATAACATTTTGGAAATTAATTTTTCAGGTCATGGCCGCATGTTGATTACGTCTGAGTGCACATTATCGGTATGAATCCATATTTATATAAATACATATGTATAAAGACAAATATGAATAATTATTCGTCATTTGCTCTTTTCTATTTTAGCAAACAGTTCGCATTTCAATGATTGCACTCATTTATTTATTATTAAAGCACAAAATGCTATCGCGTTTTATTTATATAATTAATTGCAGGCTCACATACATTGCATTTATATACTTGAATTCAAGAATATACATATGTATGTATATACAGTTATGTACATATGTGTTTTATATTTGCATTGAAATCAGAGAAATTGTAAACAAATTAGAGATATGCAAATAAAATATAAATTTTCTGAGAACTGAAATTGAACTGCAAAATTCTGTGGGCCGACCACCTTATTCACATATACGCATGACGTCAATAAAAAAAAAAAAAAAAAAAAAGAAAAAAAAGAAAAAAAAACATTAAGCCAAACCCAAATTGCAATAATCGTTTTTAAAATATTCGGATTTACATAGCATATACCTAAAAAGTGTCAAGTACAATATGACTTTGGACGCCAGAATATCTAATCATTGCCAGACTTTTCATTGTTTATTTTGTGCACTTCGCATACATACATTCGCATTACATACATACATATATTGTACATCATATCTTGTTCTTCATTCACATTACCAGGCGCTTTTTAATTTTTATTAGATTACAGTAATGAAGCCTGCAAATAAGTGCTGTGCTAATTTATATGCTTATGTGCTTTGAATATCAGCGTATATACAATGTTAATAGGTTTTCTGTTCTGTTTACAAAGTTTTTACATGTATTTCTTCTACATATTCTTTAGTTCAAAATACAAAAACAAAAATGTATATTCCTATTTTCATTTTTGTAATAACGGGATTTTAGTGTAACAACAAGCAAATATAGGCACCAGAAAGTCTGCGTTCAGCTTTAAAATTAGTTAAAAAAGCATTAAGAATGATGAAGAAAAATTAAATTCACTATTTTGTTGGATAGCCACGTTGCTTTAAAACCTTATTCAATCGATTTGGCATTGATCTTACCAACTTATCTGTTTCCTCTTCGCAAAGCCTCTTTACTTGTTATTGTATGCTGACGAATTTTTTTTTCTAACAGATCCCATAGATGCTCAATAGGATTGTGGTCAGGTTATTGAGGGGGCATTTTAAGCTGTCTAGGAGCATTGTACAAGAGCCTAAGTCTAACAATTTCAGCAGTATGTTTTGGATCATTATCTTATTGGAACCAAAACGTCGAAGATAATCCAATATTCTCTGCATTTTGTTTAAAATTATTTTTTTTTTTTGTTCAAATAACCCCATTTATCCATTGTGGATTCAATTAATTCAATTCCAATCCTTTGGTTTCCATTTTTTTTAAATATATGTATATATATGTGATGCCTATGTTAAAATCCCGTTATCACAAAAATGTAAATAGAAATATACATTTTTGATTTTGCATTTCGAACTAAAGAATATATAGAAGAAATACGTGTAAAAAATTTGAACTGAATTGCCTATTAACATTGAGTTTTTACTTCACTTAAAAAAATGTGTCGGGTGAACGCAGACTTTGTTGGCTATGTGTATGTATAGGGTGGATTCAGAAAGCAAGATGATAACTTCAAATTTAATGCGCTGCGGTTAGCATTTTCTAAGTAAAACGTGTTTGAATTGAAAGAGAACCAATCACTACAATTTGAAAGTCAAACTAAAGAGGTTTAAGAACATAGGTATGTATGTAAGTATTTTATATTTTAAGTATATTTTGGATGCTGTACACACGAAAAAAAAATTTTTTGCTGAAAATTTATTTATTAAAATTATTTATTAAATTAAATTAATTTCATTAATGAAAATTTTATAAACTCTAATAACCGTAATCACACTTCGTAACAATTTGAAAGACGTTTGAAATTCCCTTAGACGGAAAGCGACACTGATAGCTGGTGGACATGTAAACGAACGTGTGCGGCTAGTGCCAGCAGCAAGCATACTTTCATACATACACACAATTGGCAATGTAGATATAAAACAGCTGCGCGTTCACTTACCACTAAAATATCGAACGAAAGACGGTGATAAGCACGTCTGCATCCGGAAGGTAATTATTATATTAATTATGTATGTGTGTTGTGTTTTTACGTGTTGTTTATCTCAGCACATGTGAGTCGAAAGAGATACAAAAACTGCTAACATTTTTGCTAAATTTAACTGAAGATTGTTCAACAAGTTTCGCAAAAACAAAACGGTTCAAAACAATTGAATATTTGGTCAAAATTAGCACATTATCATTAAAATTAGCATGTTGTTAGAATACTTTTTTATTCAACAAGAAGCCATTGCCAACAAAATATAAATATTTCATTACACAAATAAATATTTTGACTAGTTCGATCACTTCTTGAGTCAATAAAATAATTGAATAAAATAAAATTGTCTCATTTCAACATGGTTCCCTTTCATAGATTTAGTCTCAGAGCAGTGATAAAGGGATGTACAACTCTCCTATCACTTAAAATCGAGAGAGTAAATCACCTACCCGACTTTGACAGTTGGCTGGATCGGGTAGGTATGACATTTATCAACTAGAAAGACTGGAATGACCAGATTGGAATACTGCGAAAAAAATTTACAAAAAAACAGAGACATTTGTAACCGGCGTGCAAGATCGCAAATAAAAATTTTAAATAATGAAAAGAAAAGGAAAAGGAAACGCGAAATTTAAATGTAATTGAAGCAACAATGTGCTGTGATCTGCAGCTTAAGGATATTAATTTGCCATTGAAAATTATACGAACCTAGCCCAAATACGATATACATATACGATAGCAATAGACAAGTTTAGTTCACTTAATTTATTATTGAAAGCTTAAAGATGAAAAATAAATTTAAATATTTACTTTACACATTAAAATGTCAATATATAACAATTTTTAATCGTAATAAATGTTGGCTGTTTTAATTTAAATGCCCAAAAATGAGTATTTTGTATGATCTGCCAACAATGCAAAATGTTATAAAAAAACGCTAATTTTGAGGCGCTCTCACACTGGAGTAAGTTGGGTATCCCTTTATCTGGTTCATCGCTTTATTCAACGCTAATATCCCACAAATATTAATTTCTTTAGCTTTTTATTTGCAAAATCGTAATCTTACTCATATAATCTCGTACGCAATGAATTGCCTCGTTTTTATGAATTTGGAAAGTAGCTGCTTTCTCTTGAGTGTTATTCGTGCTCTGCGCCAGACGAAGCACCAAAGACGATGAACGCAGTGGGCGTTCGAAATCGGTTTTACGGTGGAAAAAATCAAAAAAAAGTTTTCGGACGACCAAAAAATTAAGCTGATTAAGGTAGCTGAAGCTTTGAAGATATCAATTAATAATTAAAAATTCGGAGCAATGTTTGAAGCATTTCATACATAACAAACTCGAATTTTTGCATCGACAATGGATGAAACATGGCGCCAGCGGTTCACTCCAAAGTCGAATCGACAGCAGTCATCCAAGTCAACTGCACGCTATGAACCGTATGGAAAGCTAATGATGTCTAAATCAAAATATGCGCATGGAATATCATCATTGGAATATCATCGACTATCCTGAAAAGGGAAAGGACGCACGGACAGGGAATCACGAACTCTGTTAATGGTTTTTGTAATATCTTCATATCATATCTTGTAAAGCACCCTGCACTAAAAAGGAGCGACTGCCAGATAAAGCTCTAGTTTTTCGCTATATATTTTAGGGCTATTTCCGAACCGGTACAAAGCGGGACAATTGGTAATCATCATCAGTGCCAAGATTAGTTACAGACCCACATATAGCATACAACCTTAGCATTCTAAAATCCCTCAAAGGGATATGATTGACACTTCGGAGAACATCGCCACATTAAAAAAGACAATTTAATAATGTGTTGTGTGTTGGAATAGAACGAGAATTAGTGCCGTCTGTCAATGAGTTAGTGCTGTGCTGTGCTAATTTTGAACTAGTTGGATTTACAGTATGACTACTATGCCACATCTAATATACATATGATATATATATAACTCGGCAGAATTTAAAAAATGTTTTTGTTTTTATTATCACGCTAGACGTGATTGCTGAGTTGCAAGCTGATTTTTTCTCTGCCTTGCAGTTTTTCATTCGCATGGAGTTTTATCTCGAAAATAATCGTGCTTAATAACGATTCAATTGATAACCGGTAGCACACAACTTTATATTGCTTTGATAAAAAAAAAACCATTTCTCATTTAGCAAGTGCGATATATATTTTATAATCTCCCAACATATGCACGGAATATAAAGGTTTTGTTCACGAAACGCTTATTTGTAACAACTGAAACTAATTGAGATAGACACATATGTACATAGAGTATAATAGATATAGAGTAAAAATGTGCAGTGTGAAAATGGGTGAAGTCAGACTACAACCAGGCCTACTTCCTATATAATACAATTTTAAGTTACATCTGATTTTTTCACGTTACAGAATGTAATATATAACACAAATAGTGTCTGCGAGGTACGACATACATATGTCACATAAAAATGGTCGAAATCGGACTAGAAATTTTCAAGCCCCCAAGATGTCGAATATGCGGTCATCATGCCTCTGGCTGTCTTTATACCGAAAATATCAAAAGTTGCTACATCTTTTAATATAAAGTTATTTCAACACCTCAAAATATTTCACCTCCTTTGAGCACCACAAATTGCGAGAGTAAAGAATGCTCGATTAAACCAGAACTGAGCCTTGCCTTACTTCCTTTGATTGACATGAAATCTTAATTTGTTGGTTTCTTTCTCATTTTTATTCACATTTTAGTACAACACCATTTGCTAAGCAGGCTCGTAATCCATATAATTTTAGGCTCATACAAACATACCATATATGTATACATTTATTTATATATATTTATGACGATCGAATTAGAAACGGACAATTACGTTTCATTTCTGTTTAGGTTAATAGGCAATCAGGCGCTCAATAATCAATATGTATGTATAAGTAACTTTTTATAGGCCACGTGCATACATATGAATGTATATAATGTATTAATAATGCAAATACAATTTTAATAATCTACAATTATACTAACATTTTTAAAAAGTAACATACACATGAACATACATTTATATTAATTAACGTATAGTGACATAAAGGGTTCTTAAATAGGGACGGATAGTAGTAAATGGAATAAAAGTAAAAATTGAGAAAATTCATTCTTAAACAAATTTTATTAGAATGCAATATTTTTTTTTTTTTGTTAAGAATATACTAGTCCAGGCCACTCCAGAGCCACGATCCTTCGCCTTGGGTTCTCATTAAAGACGTCGATCGATGGCGACAGAAGGCGAAGCGTAGAATACGGACTCTGCGAAAACGTTTTTCCTACAGACGAGTTCGGTAATGTCTGGGAAATTTTATATATGCGGCTCTACCTTTGGATTCTCAATAAAATAATGCCAATATTTCGAAAATTATTCCAAAGAAAATTGTTATGAAATTGTAGCATTATTTTAATCATTATTTTAAAACGCAAACCGATAGCAAACCCAAACGAAATAACCAGAGGAAGTCATTTCTTTCGATTTTCGAAATTCGAAAATTCGATATTCGAAAAGATTATACTTAAAAAAAGTAAAATAAAGTAAGTAATTTTAAAATCTTATGATTTTATTCTGCGACAGATGGGACAGCACGTGACCAACGTGAAAATATAAAATGGTGCGGACGCGATTAGGACTCAATATTTAGGCAGAGCGCCTATTGAAAATCCTTTTATGAAAATGTATGTATGGGACATTATATAATTTTTGAGCACTTATCAGCATTAATAACGTAGCTCCGACACAAATACCAACACATATACAATATAAGTGCCATTTTCATAGGCGTAACTCAATAACAGGATGAAGACGAGACCTTATACTCCCCTTAAGTATCTGTGTCTTAGGAAAGTCTAGAGTAAAGAAATGTGTTTCCCTTTGAATTTTTCATATGTAGAAGTGCATAAGTAGATAATTAGTTCATAGAAATATGGCATTCCATGAAGAGATTTCTTATCAATTAAGTAGCGTGCAGAAATATTTGCAAATAAACTCGAATGGGCGTAAAATCTGCACATTCAGAGATAACGAACTTAGCGTGTTTTAATATTAAGAGCTGAGTTTGCAAATACAATTAAAATATTATTATTAGTTAAAGTAGGCATATTCTCTAGTTCAAGTGGTGCACTCTTTCGACTTGTTAAACTATTTCTTAGTTCTAACGGTTTGTGACCGGCTTGTTGTGCAATAATTGTAAGTTTTTGTAAACCGGTTTTGCTAAATAACACATTCAAAGCGCAATTGCAACTTAAATTAGGAAACCCGAAATATATGTTGGTACATAAGTAAATTTAAACCCAATAAACATAAATTACTTCGATCTCTATAAATCTCTATAAAATGTTGTTGCAATTTCTGCGATTTCTCCTAACCTAGTTGACTTGCCTCCGGTGGACAAATTTAACCCGACAGTCTTCAGCTTCGACTTCAGATCGGTAACAATAAACAGTAACGTCGAAGAGCGCAATTCATTTCTTTATGGAAGTTTGGTGCGCCAGGGACGCAAACCTGGAACGCCATTATATTCTAGATTAGATTAGATTTCGCCCCTCACGATCTGCGAAGTGTACTATGACGTCTGCAAAATATCACTTTCTGAACATTCTTCTCTACATAACATCTACTCAGAAACGTGAGAAGCACAGCATAACATTAGATGCCAGAATATCTAATCATTATCAGACATGTCAATGTTTATTTTGTGCATTTACTTGCATAAATATTCTACACATCACTTGTTCTTATTTTTTTGTAGATAACAATAATTAAGCCTGCAAATAAATGTTGTGCTAATTTTAATTCTTTTCGAAAATTTAAAAGTACAACAAGAAAGGAAGGGCTATTTTCGGGCGGAATAGAATATTAGATATTCTTGCATTAGAAAAAATTAAAGGTGTGACAAATACTTAGAGGTGTGTAAAAAACTTTATTATATAAAATACTTCATACGAATTAAATATTGGTTGAAAAATAAATTCAAATGAAGCAGGTTTACAGTTGAAATATTTTTGAGTAGTGCTGGACCTTATAAAAATTTGCTAATTCAATAAAATTTTTAAATGAAGGATAGGAACAGCAAGATAAACAGTTTCACAGGTATAAACAAATTTTTAGCACAACTGATAATATAACAACTAAGTTTTGGGATAATAAAAATACTGGGTTATGCAAGAAGTTTTCTCTAGAAACCTTTTCTAACAAAGGTGGGTATTTTTAAAAAATAAATATTGAAAAAAAAATTTTATCGTTTTTAAACAAATAAAGGGTAAATAAAAAATAAAAACAAAAAACTGCACATATTAACACAAAAGTTACAAAACATAGAGATAGATTTTCTCACAGCTATATTATGAATTTTTGTAATTTATTAAATAATTCCCAAAAAATGATTTCCCTTTCGTAGCATACGCGGCGTGTTCAAAAACAACGGGAATGTTTTTCGACTGTGTTCTTCGACTTTATCGACTTTTATGGCAAAGTACATTATGAATGTCTTGTCTTGTCTTGTCTATGCGTGAAGTAATCCGAAAAAACGCCCGGATTTGTGGAAAAACATTTCATGACTTTTGCTCACTTTTGCTCAATTCTGCTCACACTTCGTTAGTTGTTCGTGAATTCTTGGCCAAAAACAATACTGTAACCCATGCCCCAGCCGCCATATTAGCCAGACATGACCTTGTGTGACTTTTTCCTATTTCCAAAAATAAGGAGAACCTTAAAGGGGGGCCGTCGTTTTACAAGTATAGATGACAATAAAGCGCATCGCTGAAAGAGCTAAAGGCCATCCCAAAAATCGAGTTTGAGAAGTGTTTCGACGATTGGAGGAAACGCTGGCTTCGATCGAAATTATCGAATGTAGACTATTTTGAAGGCGGCAACATTAATGTAGACGAATAAATAAATATTTTTTTCAAAAAACGAAAAGTCCCGCTATTTTTTGAAAATACCACGTATGGGCTCGTTTGTATTTGTACCAGATTAAGAGCGATTTTAGGCGAAATGTTGCTTCACTCTTAATTGATTTTGTAGTGGTTTTTTAAATCAAGGTAAAAATGCTTTTATAGACCAAATATTGCCTAAAAAATAGCTAGATATACTGTTTCACAAAAACTATACTTTTCTTAATAATAATATTAAGATTTGTTCGTATATATTTTATTCTCTGAAAAATTCCTCAATAGAATATTCACTTGACCTAATGTTCTTAAAAATGCATTTAACCAACATATGTACATATGTTTTATGACGGAGGCCTCGGCATGATTCAGCATATTCAATATAATTTCTTCATAAGTGGGATCAATAGTACAAAGGATAGTAAAAACTGATTTTTTATAATTGATTATGTACTAAACTCTCAAAATCTGTTAACACTTTAACAAAAAGTAAAATTTACTAGAAGGAAAATATATTTTTTGACATTACAGATACAAAATGCTAAATAAATATTATTCTTTTTAATTATGCATGACTTAAAAAAAATATCGTTCAGCCGCACATTAATCTACGTGAGTATCAATTTGACTTTGTACAGCAAAATTCAAAAGCTAATTTTATTTAATTTCATAAATAGAAATTTTATCAGCTCAAATACTCGTACGCCGAATTAACGCTTAGTAACAAATTGAAATATAAGCGCCAATTCAGAAAACGAGCAGTAGAAAGGAATGAAATAATAAATTGAGGTTTGAAATTCCCTTAGACGGAAAGCGACACTGATAGCTGGTGGACATGTAAACGAACGTGTGCGGCTAGTGCCAGCAGCAAGCATACTTTCATACATACACACAATTGGCAATGTAGATATAAAACAGCTGCGCGTTCACTTACCACTAAAATATCGAATGAAAGACGGTGATAAGCACGTCTGCATCCGGAAGGTAATTATTATATTAATTATGTATGTGTGTTGTGTTTTTACGTGTTGTTTATATCAGCACATGTGAGTCGAAAGAGATACAAAAACTGCTAACATTTTTGCTAAATTTAACTGAAGATTGTTCAACAAGTTTCGCAAAAACAAAACGGTTCAAAACAATTGAATATTTGGTCAAAATTAGCGCAGAAATGTTGTTACAATACTTTTCTATTCAACAAAAAGCCACTGGCAACAATGCTAGTTTAAATTCTTTACTTGGTTCACTATGAAAACAACTGTCAAGCTCGACGTCTCCTTCATGCAAATGTCAAAAGTTGTGTAACACAATGGCAGAGCGCAATGAAAATGCTGCGCTTTGTGCAAAATTCAATTAAATAACAACTATAACAAATAAAATGCGTCTCATTCAAGACAACAAGTACAAATAAGTAATTAAGTAGAAAGTTAAGTAAACGAAGAATCGAAGAAGCAAACACATCTCACACACGCACTAATTGGCACAATCCACAATTTCTATTTATTTAATTATTAATTGCACATTTTCATTTATACCTCTTTGTTATTTCACTTGCCGATTATTTATTCTATATTTTTCTTGCACCAAACTTATACCATACGGCATGAATAGAGAGTATTCTTCATAAATTACATAGATAAATAAGTCACCGCCACTCCCTGGAATCAATCGCGAACTGTGCGAAGCACCAAAAACCGGCACAACAACCACCACAATCACTTAACAACCGCCGTCCACACGCAGAGCAGACGAACGTGACTGACCGACCGCTCACGCAACACGAATGCAACTAAAAATATGAGAAATATTTGAGCATGATTTTAGCCGACATTCTGCTGTTTCGTGCAATGTGGTTTACGAGCGCTTCCTATTCTATGGTAGCTAGGTAGTACAAGCGTCCACCAATGAGCCAAAGAGCGAAAGCTTTCAACTATCTTTTGAAGTATTGCGCGCGAATCCAACAGCAATATGTGGGGCATTTCATATGAAGTGGTGCTTTTATTTATAAAATATTTACAAATATTTTTCAAAATATAAAACTATAACTTTTTTAAATTTCATGAGTTAGAAATTTTTAATGTTAGACTAGATGGCTTTGTATCAAGATCTAACCTCATGGAAACATTTTATACCATTTTTATTCGTTTTGGCAACAGTGAAAGAAAACAGCAGTTTTAATAGCAAGAAGAAGAAAAACGTACACAAAGTACTTAAGAATAACATATTTTGTTTTTAAATTGTCCTTATTAAAGCTAAATGAGAGGGCCTCACAATTCTACACATTTCTATCAAGACTAAATTTTCATTTAGACCTCGATTGCTAATTGATTGAATAATTGAATTGATTGACCGAATACCGACCGACCGAATCGTAATGAGAAATATACACATATATATAAATATACCCATATATTAATTAATCTCCACTAATAAATTTCAAAAATTTTCAAATAAACGAACAAAAAAATAATTAATATTATTGTATAATGTGAACTTTTCACATTTAATTGAAATTAGTAATTGATAGTTATCGCTTAATCGACCTTTTTGTCATCACTGACATCGCCAAGTTAAACTGTTTTGCATTTTTTTTTTCATAGAACCATATGTATAAAGCTTTAATGAAGCGTTAAACATTTTTACCAAAAATCCCGTTTACGAAATAAAAAATATGAATCATAACATAGGAGGTAGACAGATCGAAAGATGGTGCAATCAAGAAGACATAGGGATTGTTTAAGCCTCAACTAATGCTCCAAATTTTGAAAGCATCATTTTCGTAGTCAAAATGTGGCCATTTAGCAAATGTTAAAAAAATTACCTCTATGAACCTTTTCCTCAATACTACTGATAGGTCGCGACGAACTCAATGTAAAAACCGGTAAACTAGAGAATAATAACGAAAAGCTCTCTAGATATAAAAGCTCAAGGGAGTGAAGAAAAAATTAACATTTTGCCGGTTGAAAAACTATTAATAGTTTGTTGTATTTTACAATCTTTGTTTAAGAATTGGCAGCTACAATTACTCGGCATTTTTGCCAATGAATGAACTTCTCGATGAATAAGAAAAGAAAGCGGACCATTTGTTGTAAGTATGAATTTAAATGACATTACTTTTAAAAATTAATGAAATATATATATACAAAAAAGTAAGGCAAGGCTAAATTCGGGTGGAACTTAATTAATGTCGCAAATTGTAAGAATGAAAGGGCAGCATTAATTTGGTACAATTAGAATACGTCGAGTCGGAAATTGGTATTCGAGTGAGCTAAAATTTACATATTAAAGATATCCAAGTAGGGACGAATTAGCATACTCAATTTATGCGGTATAAAGAAACTCTCTAATTCTATATATAACGACTGGAATGGAAAATAAAGTATCAGGGGTACTACATTTACAGAATGTGCTTAATTTAGCTTTAAAACTTTAATTAAGACTTGAGTTATTTATGGTATATAGGCGTGGTTACTTAATCAAATCGATGGTGTCATTTGTGAAGTTCATTTAATGGGCATGGCCAGTACACCCATTTACATGAAACATCTAAGACCTTGAGCTTTTTCAATGATGCGATATTTATCACTTTAGCAAACTAATTTCCCGATCGATATATGATTTCTTAGAAGCTATAAACCGAGCGGAATTTTTCGTTGGTCCATATATATTATATATTATATATATATACATACATGGTCCATATATATTAAATATATATTATGATACATGGAATTTCCAAATAATGGATATGCTTGATAATCTCCGGAATTAAGCAAATGTGGTCATTTATTCTGTTATAAAAAAGATAGTATTGCGTCTGACTTTATAGATATGATAGATCTAGGTATAGGTATGGTCTATAAAGTCGAAAATCGAGAAATTCTCGGGCTCAAATCAAGAGACATCTTACGGCGTGCCACTTTTACCCAAATTTTGCATTGCATTATTGCTGACAATAAATACAATAGATTTGTACGTACGTGAAGGATGGTGAAAAATATCTATGAACTAGGAGGGAATGCCGTGTGATTTACGAAAAAGTAATCAGAATATATTATCAGACAGTAGTCAAATGTCTTAACCTTCTTATTGTAGTCCATGCCTTGCACCATAAAAATAAAGTCCAATCTAAGCAGAAGAAATTTTAATGGTTAATGGTATAAAAAATGGGTTTTACAATTTCTGCACTCCTTTGATACTCATACTTTGAATAATATATAGTATACCAATTTTGTATGTATATTAAAGTTTCAAGTTATATTACATAATATTACATATTGACCTTTTCCCGCTTTATCGGAAGACGGACCTTCCCCTTTGATGACACAACACATGAACTTGAACTTGGCACATTAACCTTACTCGCGCTGAGAGCTGAATGAAATACGATCTAAGAAACCCGCACACAGATGTGAGTATATATATATATATATATATACATGTAGGTATCTCGGTCTATCAGTATGGTTGTGCGCATGCTATAATGTTAGATACCGGTGAAACCTGTTGCTTCGTCTTTATTGGAAAAAGTGGAGTCTGTATAAATTATTCACAATCAGCTGTGTGGGCCATTCGGCGCAATGAATAAAAGACGTACGTTTATAGGTGTATACGAGTACTTATGGGAAAAAAGAGAGACAAATGCAGTAAAGTGAAATTGTTGAAAGTAATAAATATTGTATTAATACCGCTTTACATATAATTTGAACAAATACATAAGGATAAGGTTTCGTTAGGACTAAGAAGCTGAACTTTGCTATTATTATTTTGCAGTAATATCTTCTTGGAGTTGTCAATGAAAATCATTTGATTATTGAAAGAGCTTCGGTGAAGTTACACTGCACTGACATATTCAAATTAAGGGTCTAGTGAAGTCGACAGCGTGTGTCCACCAGGTGGTGCGGTTACCACAGAGAGGGTACCTATCCTGGATAATGTGGCTTACTATATAAACCTAAAGAATTTAAACTGGATCCTCGTAGTATAGACCTCACCAGACAAAAATACTAAAAGAATCTATTGAAGCTTTCTATTTTTGTTTACGACCTATCCAACTAATTTAAAGTTATACTTTACTGGTTGTAACTGTCATATCCAAAGTAATGTCAAACCTTTTAATGTGGATATTAAACCCACCATTAGCCCATAAAATAAAAACGGCATCAACCTGGAAATTCAATGAACGGTATAGGTAATAAAAAAAGTTGGGCCTCGCGAAATCTAATCTGATTACCATGTAAAAGAGCGCATTTTTGATTTAGGATATGTATTTGATAAGAGTTACCGTTGATTATTTGTGACCACAGCCCGACGAAATACTATAGCAGCACAAATCGTCCGAAAACAAAACATCGCTTTGGGGACATACATTATTGCAGCCAACTACTAGTAAACACTACTACTAGTAAAACTAGTAAAACAAGGAAAGCTGGGCATCAAACAACTACAGCCGCAAACTATCAGGAGTCGAAGGTTTAGGAACTCGACGTAAATAAATAAAAGGACTTTTCTCATTCTGTGAAGCGTAATTGAATACCGTTGAGACTGGAAGAAAAATATTAACGACGAGTAATGCCGCGCCGTGGCAGTAAGAACAGATGTTCCTTATATTATTATGCTGCGACCGGGCGAAACGCGATTACTAAAGGAGAGTTACCGAGGTAAGAATTAAAAGAAGACTGAGTTACTGAGTAGCAGTGGTAATATTGGAAACCGGGAGAGGTTCACTATTGAATATGGATGAGTAAGTGATCGAAAACCTTCTCAAGAGACGAACTTCTTGCAACCTTGTTTCTATCATTCTTGCCGCAAACCAAGTTTCAAGGCAATACAAGTTGCGAACTATGTCGAAAAGTACATCTCTGAGAAAACTAAAAGTACGTACAGAAAAACGACGCCGAATGATCTAGCGACTGTGCATAGCCTGTCGGTTGGTCGTTGGCTTGATTTTCGACTGAGCCAAAGCCGAAAATTATTGAATAAAGTTCATCGACCCTCCTCTTACTTATAAGCAGCGTTGGATTCTACACGAAAACTTTTTTCATAAATCAAATATCATCCGTTCAAAGGCGAGTTCAGACATGTGGTACGATCTTTTTATGAAAAAGGCATAGCTAAATGCTAAAAAATTACAAGAAAATTTTTGCTCCGAATTGCTAATATGTATATTCTTATGATAAGCCGTTTAGAAGTCAGAAATACTTACGGCGGTTCGGGAAGCGAGTCCCTGTAACGGAAGCTTGCCGGTTCTTGCGGTTAAATTTTGCAATACATACAATGTACAATATATAAATTATCGAGTTATAACTGTATTTACAATATATACGTATGTAATTGATAAACGTTGAATTAATAAACTAAAAATGTAATGAATTTTTAAAAACATGTCTCTGCTCATACGTGTATATACATTTGTATGTATTGAAAGTTGTGTGTTCAAAAAATATCGGGAATATTCTTCGACTATGTGCTTCGACTTTAATGGCAAAGTGCATGAATAGCATGCATGAATTCTTGCCTCAAGGTCAAACGGTCAATAGGGAGTACTACCTACAAACCCAACGCCGTTTGCGTATAGCAATCGGAAAAAAACGCCCGGATTTGTGGAAAAACATTTCTTGGGTTTTGCGGACTTTTGACCAATTCTGGTCACACTTCGTTAGTTGTTCGTGAATTCTTGGCCAAAGACAATACTGTAACGATACCCCAGCCTTCCTATTGCCAGACATGGCGCCGTGTGACTTTTTCTTACTTCCAAAAATAAAGAGAATCTTAAAGGGAGGGCCGTCGTTGTAGAAGTATAGATGACAATAAAAGCGCATCGCTGAAAAAGCTAAAGGCCATCCCAAAAATCGAGTTTGAAAAGTGTTTCGTCGATTGGAGGAAACGCTGGCTTCGATCGAAATTATCGAATGGAGACTATTTTGAAGGCGACAACATTAAAACGAACAACCAAACAACAACAAACAACGAAAATTCCCGTTATTTTTTGAACACACCACGTATATACCTATCTCCATAAATCTTTTATATGCGTTTCGCATTAACACAAAACTATTTCAACAGCGTTTTTGTTTTTATCGCCTTTCTTAATTTTTATTCTTACATGCTTCCGCTGCTTACATGTCCATGATCAAACGGTAAGCTGGCAATGCACACAAATTTATGTAGTGTATGGATGTATGTATATATGTACTTCGCTGTATATACATATTTAAGTAAGTGTCGACATTGTTGTTGCTGACGTCGCGTAAAGAGTTGGCCTGCTTAACATAATCATGGTCACATAATAAAACGTGGTGCGTACTGGATTTCGGGGATTGTCATCATCATCACTTTCGATACCTAGCCAAAACACAAAATATTTATGCGCTAGTGTTGTTGTTGTTGTTGTTGTTGTTGTTGTTGTTATTTCACCTTTTACTTTAATCGCATTTCCAATTGCAGACATTCTTGCTGTCAGAATATTGGGCGATAACAATCATTAGATCAGCGTGATAACGTTGATCGGCATTGGCGCACACACTACCAAATTTATTCATTTATGGTTGAGTGTGTAGTTATGCATGCATAATTAAAGGTTTTATCCTCTTTTTATGCAGCGTCTTTTATTTTTTTCATCTCTTTTTTTGTTTTTTTTTTTTGTTTTGTTTTTTTGTTTTTTATTGTAACGTCGACGAAGCAATGAAATTTCTTCGCTCTACGCACTGCACAGCTGTGTGAAATGGAGTCCGGATTCGGCGTGGTTTTCGTGATTTTCGTGATTTTCATTGTCTGCTACTGCCGCTGCGACGTCGTCGACGTCGTCGGCGGCTACGATTTGAGTTTTGGTTTTGGTTTAGCTTTGGTTGTGGCTTGGATTTTGGCTTCGCCTTCGCCTTTAACATGCGGCACAGCTGCTCGATCGGTTTCAGATGACCACGAACGGTGAACGCGTCAAGAACTTACTCACCTTTAACCATTAAGTGAGTGCTGATAGTAGGCCAGCAAAGAAGCAAAATAGATACCAAACGGTCTGGCGCGAGAAGCATTAAATACGCGTTAAAAATACATAACAGTGGCACTGAGGCCGCCGTGGATATAGCTAACTTGTATTAAAAAGGAATTAAGAAAAGTTGAAAGAGAAAAGAATTTTGAATAAATAGAAAGTGAAAAAAAAGTATAAAAAAAATATTTGTAATTTTTTTTTTTAATAAAATTGTGTATTTGTTATAACGAGAAATTAATTAAAATTTGTGTCCGTTATTGTGCTTGGTGTTAACTGTGTTATAACCTTATTGACGTATTTGTGATTTTTTTTTTTTTTTAATAAATTTTGTAAACTTAAATTTTATAAGCTTAAACGTCAAACCTGCCCGCGTTTATGGAGTAAGAAGTCAAAACGAGCCCTCGCATACTGCATAAGAAGTCGAAATATTTCATTTTCACTAACCAACGCAATTTTACGCTCGCTCCTAAAATTTACGATTACGCGTTATAAATTTTCTTGAGAAATTTTTTTTATTTTTTGCAACAATCATAACGAGAATACCAACCGGCAAAAGCCTGTACACACAATAAGAAGCAGCAAGGAAATAAGTAAAAGGCCGAAAATTACTAAAACAAAAAAAAACAAATATAAAAAAAATAAAAATAATAAAAATCAGTAAAAAAAAAATTAAAGTTTTTGCCGAAACAGCACTTGCACTATACAAAAGCCCATAGAGGCCCATACAACATACATAGGCAGCATTACCGGCACAGAGCGCGCCAACAGCATAATATAGACATTATATAGACTATATAATATAGTTAGTAATATAGGCAGCCTTGCGCCAGGCCAGTAAGCAGCGAGCACAGTGCTGAGTTAGGGCTTGTAAAAAATTGCAACCGCCACTTGAATTCGATACAAGCGTGCGCGTCGCCGTAATGCTGAAATTGTTGCCATCGGTGATGTTAAACGTTTTGCGCACCTTCTGGCTGCGTCTACTAGCAATATGCGGTAAAACGCATAAATGTTGCCTGGGCGATGGCGAATACTTAACGCCAACAGAAACCATCTCGTTCACAGCGACGGCGAAGCCAAACAACATATCAGCAACAACAGTAGCAACAGTGGCAACAGCGACACTGGCACCACAACCATCGTCAGCACCCAGCACGGGGGCTTGGCCGTGGAAGGCGAAAGCTGAGAAGTCGACAGAGGAATTACGGAAGTTGCCAAGGCCGAAAGGATTGCCATTAATTGGCACGTTTTGGGATCTAATAGCCGCCGGCGGTGGGCAACAGTGAGTGCACCAACATATAAATTTGTTATTACCAGTTTTGTTAGTGTTTTTTGTGTGGTCGTGTGTTTACATACATACATACACATTTATATCACTTAGAAGTGACTAAGCAAGTACACCTAGTCAAGTGGCTTTATTTGGTATAGATTGTGTAAAATTTCTTGAAACATGAAGCACACAAAGGAAATAAAAAAATGAAATATTTTTGAAAAATAAAAATTAAATAAATAAAAAAGCACAAATAAAGTGCAGAAAGTGTTAATATTAAATGACAAGCGTATAATGTATAGATATATGTATTTAAAAGCTCAATTTATTGTCACTGAAGCAGTTATATAAGCGTCAATATATAAATTTAATTTACACCTTTGCAAATCTGCGGGATTTACTAAACAAATGAGTGCGAATTTTAAATTTTATAAATAAATACTGCAAGTTCAATTACAAGTTCATTACATAAAGTCCGTCGGAAATTTGCGTGCATTTGAATGCTGGATTCATGAATTACACAATTATACAAAATGGATGCTCATGACTCAATATTTCGTGAAATCAAATTGAAATGAATGTTTCGAACTTTTATAACAAAATCGCGAAAGCTTTTAGCCTGCAGTTCAGGTTTATTTTAACTGTATAGTTTTAACTACTTAAGGTGGATTTAATAAAACAGACGAATGCTGTAGTTTTTAAATATCATTTCATAGTTCAGTCATTTTTGTGTGCTTTTAATCTATATATTTTTGTTACTCGTTCGTTTTGTATTCAATCGCAGCTTCAGCTGAAATTGAAACTAATAGGCATAGCAGTTTTAAGATACGCCCAAAAAGGTTCATCAAATATTTAATCCAACGTCAGAGGGTTTTTCTGCCACTAAGTACTAGATTGTATTGGTCCAAGTGTGGTTTACCGAAATCGAGAATAAGCTATAATATCTGAAATAACTTATGAAACATTGGACATGGAAATTTTTCTCTAAGGCCAATACTTTTTTTAACAAAAGTAATAAAGCGATCTCGAAAACATCATTTAGCATAAGTCTTATAATGAAACATATACCAAAAATTATATAGTCAGCTTTGAAAATAGTGAAAAATAAGCTTTTCCATAAAAATAGCTAAATAGCTGTACTATAGCGCTACCTGTGGACTCTATTTAGTATTAAAATCAAAAATGAATTCGAACCAATATAGAACTTTTCAAAATAATACAATAACTTCTAGTTTCATTCAATGTTTTCAGTAGGCAGCACAATTGCTTTTCATACGTGTAAGAAAGTTATGCTTAGATGTAAATTCATTCTTTTTGGGACATTGGAAAAACTTGAATTACACAAAAAAAAAATTTTTTTTTTTCGAAAATTAGTTTCTAAAAATCAATTTTAATATTATTATTTAGGAGGAATAGTAAATGTTTGCTTCAAAAAAAAAAACATTTTCGAAAATTTAGTTGTTCATTTTTTATGAAAGTTCTCTTAGAAAAAATTTTTAATTTTTTTTACAATAGTTACATTCATTTTATATTTAATTAAATGATTAGTTTACTTGAGAAACCTTTGAAACATACTGGAATGTGTTGGTGGATCCTGACATTGATTCCAACTTCCAACCAACATTAAAAAATCTTATAAGTATAGCACGGCGGCTTTCAGAATAGCGTAAAACTCCTGTTCGTATTCCTGCTATGAAAAAGCTTCCCATGAAATTGTTTAGGCGAGGCAAACGTTAAGAAAGCCCAAAGTTTTTTCCAATTATCATACATATGTATTAATAGAATTTTTGAAACTTCCCCAAAAAAAGCGTGCTAGTTTTGATGATGTCTATCTTAATTATTAGCTGGTTTATAAATAAGAAGTAAATCTGAAAAATACGTCGGATAAATCAGCTTCTGACATAATTCAGAGAGGACTCATCCTGGCAAAGAGATGGTGCGTCAAAGTGGGGCTCAACATTAACCCATCTAAAACAGTCATTATCCCTTGTACAGTGATAAAGGTATACTTAGCCTATTCCAGTGTGAGAGCGCTGCAAAATTAGCATTTCTATAACATTTTGCTTTGTTGGGAGATCAGACAAAATACTCATTTTAGAGCATTTAAATTAAAACACCTATTATTTAATACGACTAAAATCTAATATATATTGAACGTATATTATATAATGTGACTATTTCATTTTTTTTTTTGGTCATTCTATGGTACACCAAAACAGCCGGGTTTTGAACTTTCAATAATAAATAAAATTAATTGTTAAACTTATTAACTGTCGATTAATAAATGTTTGTGTTATTATTTTCAATTCAAAATTAATACTCGAAGTTGCAATTCACAAAACCTTTCTTCAAATATATTCACATTTCGAGGTTTGTGACCTTGACCGTTCCAGTCTTTCTAGTTGCTAAACGTCAAACCTACCCGACCCAGTTAACTGCCAAGGTTTGGTATGTGATTTGCACTCTCAATTTCCAGTGACATGAGAATTGTACATCTCTTCATATCTGCCTGTTACGAGTAACTAGGGTAGAGAAAATAAAATATCTACGACTAATACTGGAATCTAAACTAAGGTGGAAAAAACATATGGACTTCACGATTACGACAGCCACCAAAGCGATGTTGGTGTGCAAACGTTTAGCAGTTAAAATCTGGGGTTGGAAATAGGGTTGCATGATGTACACCATAATAATTAGACCAATAAGTACCCCATGTGTCTCAGGGATGTCCCTTGTAACAGTGGGGAAAGAATTAACCAAACTGCAAAGTTTGGAACCTGTATGTGTCACTGATGCTATGTTCACTTGCCCAATCTCTGTGCTGATCCTAGAGCTCAGTCCGCTCCATATTGTTGTGGAAAAGCCGGCAAAAAGGACAATCTTTCGATCTTTCGATTCGATCAATCAAGGACGCTACCGATGGCACTCCTTTCTAGAGACGACATTACCAAGAAAATCTATTTTGAGAAAAGCTTCAAAATATCTCTGGGCAATAAAAACGACTTATAGGACTCCACTTCCAATGAGTAACTAAAACGGAACACCGTGCATTGGTATACCGATGGCTCGAAAACGGTGAAAGGAATTGGTGCCGGGATAGTTGGACCACGAATCAAACTGTCGGTGCCCATCGGCAGCTTTCCAAGCATTTTCATGCTGAGACAGAAGTACAGAGCTTATATATAGAAAAACTTTGACGGAGAACGGATTGTCATTCTTAGTGATATTCAAGCAGTAATTCAGCCAATCTCGTCTTTGAAGTCAAATCAATAATGATATTGGAGTGCTTTGTAAAGCTCAACAGCACTGTCGGTTCTGCGATCTTGTGGCAGACACCAGAACAGAACTCCGTGATTGCTCTGATCGTCAGGGGGGGGAGCAGTCAGGCTATCATAGCTATGTATCGATTGAAAGAGCATGTCACAGTCCAGGCAAGCTAAGTGAAGTAATGTGATAATAGAAGAAGGCACAATAGATCACATTAGATTTAATCTAATCTAATCTATTCCTGATGTGGATAAATTTCCACTTTTGTTACTGCTTCTGCAAATCCTGTAAATCTCTGATTATAAGTGTTATATGTCAAGGTAATGCTGTACAAGTAGTAATCTTATAGAGTTAGGAGCTATCAGAGCTCTCTGTATAGGTCTAAACTCTTACTACTGTACTATTTACCACAGCTAATTTCCTTTATGGTGAAAGTGGACGCTAGCTGTCATATTTTAAAGCTTTAGAAGGCAAATACTTTTATTCTTTGAAGAGTACCACTTAGTAAATATCAAAATTCCATAACTAATGTATTATTTTTCTCATAGAATAGGTTTTAGAAATATACCCTCTAAAAATAATAAAAATAATTATTGACTTCTGGAAACGGGTTAAAACCCAAACATTAGCAGGACCATTGGGGTTATCTCTACTTGTCGAAAATATATCGGTTTTTGTATTTTTAAACTAATATAGTAACGATATATGATTTTCGAATATATATGTAAATACATAAATTTTGAAAATAACCCATTCATAAATGAGTTCCAATCCTATTCTCGACAATTGCGTCAAAATTTTATTCTAAAAGCGGTAAATAGACGATTTCGCGTGGTATTTGCACTGTATCTTTTATGAAGTCTATAAGCTATTTGGAAGTGGCTGAAGACTTCAGAGATGGCCATTCCCAATTCGAGGATTTATACAGGATTGTATTCGACATGCATACAATTTAAAGAAGATTGTTCGACATTCTTCGTATAAAATAAAAAACAGATTTTTTCAATTTCGAAAACTACTTTTGTTAAAACTTGTTATATTCAGTTTTGGGTTCGAATTTCTAAGTTTTAAGCAAATGTGTTATATTTGCGTTAATTTGAATGCCACTTCTTTGTTTTTTACCGAGGTGTACAGGACAGTTAAGATTTGATTGCGAACTGAAATTGTATGTGCATAATTGAGTGAATCAGCATACAAAGCTGTAGGAAGGAACATGTTCGAAAATAAGCTTCAAGTATGATCTACCTATGTGTGTATGTGCAAGTAGATATAACGTACCGTTTGTAGTGCGTCAGTTTCCACACCGTCAACTTTATACGAAAAATTTACAATTTTATTAAAAACAACTGCGAAGTTCATATTCACGATCTAAAACTCTATTTCACAAAAAGGTGTAGGCAATTTTCACACACACATACACAAGTTTATTTATAATAATCTGCGCGGGTGATCGCATACATATCTGGAATAAATCAATTTGAGTGACGAAAGTAAAATATTTTGACTTTCAAATTTTTCGAAAATTGAACTGAACCCAGTAGGTGAACGAGTGGAGAGGCATGTGGAACAAGTGGAAGAAAATGTACTGAAATTAAAACAAGAGTTGGAATGCAAATTTAGTGTCGGTAACGAAGGAAAATAAAATAAGTAAGAAAGGTTGTGAGAATTTACGGATGAAATTCATAGAGTTTGCTTCGACAAAATTAACATTTTCACAAATTTTATGAATGGTAGTCGTGTTTTCCACTGAAATTCGTACATTTTGAAAAACGCTCTTACAGTTAGAGATATTAAATACTTTCACTTGTTAAATGAAGCAAGACGATTTGCGCTTAAAATAGGCGATAGACAGTTTGGTGTCGAGGCCGGATAAAAAGCTCGGATATACTTTAGATTTGAAATGAATAAGATCTGTTGACAAACATGAGTCTAAATACCAATCCTCACTTATTTCTGACTGCCGTATGAAAGATTAACACAGTGGCCCATCTTTCACTAACATTAGTTCTTTTATGGTTCCCAAAAGAACATGGATTACTAGCTAATAGAAAACTCTGTCCGAGTCAAGTATAACTTGAACAAAAAACTTCTAGGGAATTTAATTTCGTTAGATTATTTAATGCCATATTATTCGTTGTCACGAATATGTTTGGCGAATCGAACAAACAATTTGTATAAAACGACGGTGATAGAATTGCAAGCGCTTATTCCAATGTTTTCTTAAAGTGACATTAAAAATGGTCTGTTAGAGCATAACAGCCATTCTAAGATGATTTAATATTTGTAAGGTCCTCTATTTGTGGGAATGTTTGTATGTATAATAAATGAAAACCAGAAATATTTCACGCTTTTTATCATTGATAATTTGAGAAAAATGTTGTATATAGGGGGTGCCCAGTGAATAATGTTTATCTTACAACCTTATTACTTAACTTGGCTTTGGCATCCGTATCCTTTCTTTGTATCCCTTTCATAGCTCTTATGAACACATAATATAATTATAAGTTGGATCTGATATTAGAGGTACTTGAAATACCAGTATGCAAGCGAAGTAACAAAGGTCAACGTAAGCGAATTAACCATGTTCAAGTATCCAATAAATTTGACATACACGAACAATTTATTATTGATAAGGAATTTGTAGGAATCGACCCAATCAGACTATTATAATATATGTATATATATTCGATCGATTTAGTATAATATATATTTACTACTCATATAGCTGATTGCTTTGAAATAAGATCCTGTGACCAAACTCGCTCGATTAAACAAAGAGGAGCATAAAGTTCGTATCCTTTTTATTTATAGCATAGTGGGAAGGAAAAATCTTAAATACCTGACGAAGCAAACATATTCACCCGTACGACCAATGGTTTTACCAGCTTGTTGAAAGAGATTCCAGCTTATTTTTCTTTAGTTAGAAATAGGCATGTAGTAATATATTTACTGTATAGAAAATGTACAATATGAACCACACGCACTTTCAGTTGTATTGAATTAATGCGAGTAGAAATTTTCTCTTCCCCTGCTTTTTCGAATGTCGGGTATAAAAAATAGGTGAGGGAAATGTGAAGGTTTTTCTTTTATTTAACTTTATAAACATTCACGCTTGCTAAAATACAGAAATAAGATTATGATTTTACAATAACAGCTGTAGAGTGACGTCACTATAGCGCGTTTCGTATCTTTATTTTCTTCTATGAGTATTTTATCATTTACCTATGCCAATATTTATTCTATTATACATTTGCTCAAACCATTATCTTACAAAAAATTGGAAACAAATGTTGTTATTCAAATAAGATACAAATATAGTAGGATAGTACTAGATGAAGCAGGAAAATATAGAGACAATGGTTTTTTATTTTTATTTATTTGTCGTATTACTTTGATATGTTTGGAAATTATTTTGGTTTGCTTCCTGAGGTTTCTTAAGCGCCCTAAAAGCTAGCGGCATAAATTATTAAATTCTATTTATGGAAACCAAGGATTTCAGTTGAGTTTCGTTCGATTTCCACACATGGATGTTTTTTTTTTTTTTGCTTAGTATTGAAGGTGTACTTCTCCATCAGACAGCGGATATGAAATAATGTTCAGTTTTTTGAAAAAGTCGCAAGCTTCTCTACATTATCAAGGATTTATGAATTTCAAATTGCTTATTTTTAAGATAAACTTGACAACTGACACTTCAATCTGTGTTTTTGAAGGTCAGCTTAAATTGTCAATGACAATATCGGAATTTGAAGTGTGCATTATTTATATAAATATATGTATATATGTGCTTGTATAAATAATTTTTTTGTACCAAAAGTAATTTGCACCGCCTGGTAACTGCAGAAATCTCCTTAAGCACCAGTTTGAAGGTTTTTTTTTTTTATTTTTTCTTCAAACTCTTATTAGCATACTTTTTACAAGGACTGTTTCTGTTACATATGTACTTATGAGGCACGTTTATTTTTATACAAAATTTTAAATACTTGGATCATTAAACTTTACCGACAGACAGCCACCACTAGCTCGCTCACCTGCCAGCGACGTCACCTACTGGGTTTATATCACTTTAAAGCAAAAGAGTAAAAGAAAAAAATTTTTTTTTTAGGTTGCACAAATACATTCATCGACGCCATGAAGAGTTCGGTCCAATATTTTACGAACGTCTGGGCGGAGTACAGGATGCCATATTTGTTTCATCAGCAAGTCAAATGCGTGCGGTATTTCAATATGAGGGCCCATATCCACGGCATCCGCTACCAGAGTCCTGGATTTTATATAACAAGCAGCACAGTTGTCAGCGTGGCTTGTTCTTTATGTGAGTTGAGACTAACAACAATAAAAACAACAACATTTGCATGTATTCGCTAGAATTTCATTAACACTTCTAATTTTCGATGGCGTTAATCTCAATCGTTTAGGGAGGGCGTCGAATGGCTACACAACCGACGCATATTAAATCGTTTTTTGCTGGGTGGCACCATGAAGTGGATGGATCTGCACATTGAAGCGTGCACCCAGCGTTTGGTGAATCTGTGGAAGGCGCAGGCGGCCAAAGTGCAAGGCAATTACACTGAACTAATGGAGCTCGAACAGCAGCTCTATAACTGGGCAATTGATGGTGGGTACACTCACATAAAAAGGAAATATTTTTCCAAAATTATTCATTCCCTCTTTAGTTGTGTGCACCATCATGTTTGGCGTCTCTGCTGCGGAGAATGTGCATATGGCCAAGACGATGGATGAATTCTCACGCATTGTGCATAGAATATTCGACACCAGCTCGACGCTTATGACTTTTCCACCACAATTGGCCAAACGTCTCAATTTGCGTATTTGGCGTGATTTCGAAGCTAGCGTCACGGCGGTGCTGAAAAAGGGCAATGATTTGATCGATCTGTTTGTTGCATTGCCAGAACCCGTTACAAATGGTTTGTGTGAAAAAAATAGCGTCGACTGTCACGACTGTGGCGCAGATTCACTCTTTCAGAAGCTCATTTTGGCCGGCATGCCGCTGGATACGATTAAGCGTATATTTGTGGATTTGGTTATTGCCGCCGGCGATACGGTAAGCAATAGTTTTTGGTACTTTTTATATATAAAGTGTTATTTTCATAACCTCAAAAAGTGTTATGTGCCGAGTATATTTAATTTTGAATTTTGGAAGGATTTTTTATAACCTCGATATTAAATAATAAGAAAATTGAGCTGAAACGCTTTTTTTTTTAATATTTATTGAATAGCATATAAGTGACATTGGAAGGCCTTATTTTTTTATAACCTCTAAAAAAAATTAAGTTAACAGAATAGTAAATGAATTCAAAATTAAGTAAGATATAGAGCTGGAATGCTTTTTATAGCTTAAAATACATTGAATAGTAAGTAAAAGAAATTTGAAGGTTTTATTTTACTTTTGTATAGGATTTTTTACTTTATGTATTTTAGAAAACTAGGGATATATTTGTAACCTTAAAAATTGTCGCATAATAAATAAGTAAAGCGTGAATAGTTAATATTATAGTAAAAAATAAGAATGAAATTGTTTTTCATAACCTCAAAATTTAATTGAATAACAGTTAGACTTGGTTTTAAGGTTTTAAATACAAAGCAATAACCGCAAATATTTTCAATAATTAAAAAATTATACTTCTAATGTGTTGGAAGTCTAAAGTGTTGGAAAATATTTTAACCTTTAATTGAATTGAATTGAAGTTACATTAAAAACCAAGCGAGGCAAATATAATCGTAAAATTTGTAGAACAAAGGGAATTTTTTAACGTTTATATTTATGTCCAATTTTAGACGTTTGTTGTTTAGTGGTTTGATTTCAAAGATAAAAAATAATCGGTCAACTCAAACTTTTTTTTGTTCGTATTTAGACCAAAATAAAAAAACCTTGGGAAAAATAAGCAAACTGGTAAGCAGAATTATTTCGTACCAATATATAAATTATATAATGCTGGACTAAAAGCAAATAATTTTCAGTAACCACTAGTAAAAAATAAACTCACTCGGTATTGTTTTAGAGTAAATCCCGAAGCTCAGAGGTGCATCAAAATCTTTCTACTTTCAGTCTCGAAGAAAAACTCTTTACTATAAATATAAAAATTATTTTCTTTTTTCTTAATCTTAATCTTAAAATCAGAAACTTTTCAAAATAACTATCGAAAAATATGTAAAGATAACCATAACCCCCAGCGAAATATTATTTTTCTCAATTTATATTCGCCTACTACAGACAGCCTACACAACAGAATGGGCGTTTTATCTACTCACTCAAAATGGGGAAATGCAAGAGCGTTTGGCCAAAGAAATGGCCGCCCATGATGGGCGCGGCAATATGCTGGTACATGGTCTCATCAAAGAGGCTATGCGTTTATATCCGATAGCACCATTTATTGGACGCTACTTGGAGACTGAGGCGAATATTGGCGGCTATCAAATCGAAAGAAATGTATGTATGTGAAATAATAAATATAAAACATAACTGTTGTTATATACCTTTTGTTTATACCTGTATAACAAATGTGTATTAGCTTGATTGTACATGTAATGATCCCTTAAATTAGTAATTGGTGTTATTTTTGTTGTTATTGTTATTGAAAAAATATTAACCGTTTAAAACCCGTTCAGTGCTGCAGTAGATATATATATATTACACGTTACAAAAGTTGCATAACTTATTTTTGTTGTTATAATTTGAAATCGTAACCAAAATTTTAATAAGATTTTAATTTCTAACCTGAAATTGAGAAAATATATTTGATATATTTTAATGTTAGTATAAATGTGAACTTAGACTTACGAGTACATCATACTTTCATTGCATAATTTTTAGCTTTCTGCGTTAAATTACAGTTGTTTATTGAAATTTGTATTGTTAACCTCTAGACTATTTCTTTTTTTTCCCCCCGTTTTTTCTCATAAAACACAGAGC
Source organism: Bactrocera minax (assembly GCA_021498325.1). NCBI lineage: Eukaryota > Metazoa > Arthropoda > Insecta > Diptera > Tephritidae > Bactrocera > Bactrocera minax. The sequence continues at coordinate 273,086 of JAKEEE010000078.1, read as the reverse complement.
TTAGTACTGCTCTCTTTGTACACGGCGGGTCGTGAGCCCGAACACTTCCCTGATCCAGAGGCGGCAAAACCAGAGCGTTGGCAACGTAACGAGGAAACCGGCGAATTACGTGAAGTCCTGCAATCGCATGGCTCCTTACCATTTGCCATCGGCAATCGTTCATGCATTGGTCGACGCATGGCAATGAAACAAATGCATTGCCTACTAGCGTCGGTAAGTGCACATCATTTACATAACTTGTCAAAGCAATTATAATTTGTACGCGGATTTCCAATTTTATAACATATTCTTGTACATTTCAGGTCATAAGCAACTTTAAACTACAATGCAATAATACAACGCCAATTAACTGCAAGCTGCGTTTGGTAACGGTACCCGATCAGCCATTAAGATTGGCAATAAAACTTCGTGACATCGCATAGCCTTACATACAACACGTATATATATATATATATATATTCAGTATATAATATTCTTTGCACTCAGTTTAGATTTTAAACACGCATACGACATATATAAAATATTAAGAAATTTCAAATATAAAGGAGCATAAGGACATTAAGGACAATAATTATGTAGCTAAATATATATACATATCTATGTACATATACATACAATTACACACATAACGCTAGTATAGTGATATATATTGAAAATAATAATATAAAAATAAGTAGTCCGTAAATGGGCGCATGCCATAATGAGTAACCGATAAGCATGGCAAAAGTGATTAGACCAAGCACTTGGTATGAGGCCAATGGACGTAGGCATATACGGGCGGGTAGACGTTCCTCACACAACTCACTGACACCTTAAAATGTTTCAATTTTAACAAGTGAATAATTAGTTGTATTAGCATATTGTTTAATGTATTAAAAAAATATATACTGTATACACACATATCTATATGTAAATATATAAAATATAATATTTATGTTACAAAATTAAATTTGGTAAAGAAAAATATATATGTTTACCTCTTGATTTATCAAACCACTGCTGTGTCATGGGCGGATACAATAGCTGTCGTGCTAATTTGCCCGCAAAGTCTGAGCGACAATATAGTGCTTGAATATCTGCGCCAAACTGCAAGCAATGAAGTATATTTTAATATTAATTCTAGTCTTATAAAACACGATTGTTTATCTTTCATACACACCATGTCATTTAAACGACAGGAAATTTTGTGCAAAAAGCGCACTAAGAATTTAACCTCATAATCCTGTATAGGCACTGTGGCGGGATCGATTGTCGCTGATAAATTCGCTAAATTGTTTTGCATCTGGAAAATATTACATATATTTCTATAATCAGTGATTAAATCGAAATTTTGGTAGAATTTCTTAAGAAAAAGTTTCTAACTATAATAAAAATTTGTACTAGAACTAGATTATGGCAGAACAAATATCGATAAAGAGAAAACCTAAAGCAATAATATAGTATACAAATTTAGTTTATAACACCAGAGTAAATTACTTAATTGTCTTTATTAAGAAATAATAAATCACGTAGAGGAAGAAAAACGTCAATCCGAGTGCGTCAATAGCTTTAGACCGCCGCCTTGTGGTAACAGCATATAACATACCACAAGCGGATTGAGCAATGATACTGAGGGAAGTAAATTCGGACTTAGTCCGTTTAAACGGATTAGACTGTTTTGGAAAGACCTTTGAACCGTACGAGCGATACGGTGGATTTTAATGCGAAGCTTTTGAGTATTTGAAATTAATTCGGTCCTTGGACAAATTTGTTATAGTTTTTAATATTGGCCAAGCCGGTTAGTAAGCCGACAATTCATTGAAAAGCAATTGATATTAGTGGTGTTATGAGAACTAATTATGAGAAATGCTGTTGAGGTGACGCGCGTTGCTCGAATATAAATTCGGATTCTCTCGGAATCGACAGAATAAAATTCGAATTCATTGTTGCTATTGTTTTTCGAAAACATTTTCTAAGAATGCTGTCGAGGCATTCAATCTCAAGGCCGTTAAAACTCTGTGTCCATTCTTGTTCAATAAATCACCAACTATGATGATCGTTAGCGACATACTTCATACACAATTATCACGCTTGTTCAATATTTCATAGGCCAGCAAAATTCTTTTTAGCTAAAATAAGCCTTTTAAACATTGCTATGCTCTCACCTGCGTTGGCGAAACTTTTGTTATATCCAAATAATCACTACTATCATATGCAGAAAAGTTTAATTGCGGACTGCTGCGATCGTGTATTTGTTCCATTGTAATATCCGGCAATCGTACCTACATATAAATATTACTAATTACTAATAGTACTAACAACTTTATGGTAAACACTTGTATTCAACTTACATCAAACATAATGGACAATGAGCGCACAGCTAAATCAAGTATATCAGGTATTTTAGCAATCTCTTGTAATTTCAACTCTGCGGGTGAGACATCAGCAAAAATGCTTGCAAATATTTTACGCAAAAAACTATGCGCTTTGCGTTGTACCACAATATCGTATCGTATACTGTCGATTTCTTGTAACACATATAGACGTGAAATGCATACAGTTTTGATAACTTGCTCAATCTCGCATTTAACCGCAGGACCAAAAAGTGGTGTGTAGCTTTCCTGGTGGAAAATGCCATCCCATTCAGTTTTGCCTTGTCTGAATGTGTGTAAAAATTTATTTAATTTTTCAAATATTTTAGTTATAAGAATATATACTATACTAAGTTACCTGACATAAGCTGAATGCTTCCTGGGTGAATCCATGCCCAGCTGACAAATATATGCTTGTTCGGCTTGGCAAAGCATCGTCGGCAGGTTCGGCTGAGTGAAAACCTAAAATGGGATTTCAAATATTATTTCGCACAACAATTACGAAAATACAGTGATACAATTAACAATCATAACACTTTTTAATATTAAAAAAATTGTTTCCATGTTTTTTAACTATAATAAAAAAAAAATTTTTTTTTTTCAAATATTTTTCTCTTACATACCTTTACCAAACGATGCAACATAATAACATTTCTAAATGATGTGAAATCCAGACGTTCGAAACGTGGCAATATGTAGACAAACACTTGCGTATATATGACCAAATTCTCCGCAATGAACGTGCTAAAGCGCTGACTTACTGCCACTTCATTGCCAATATTGCCTGACGCCATACTACTGCTAACATTAACACCACTACTACCACTGAAAGAAATGAACACAGTTAAATAATTGGACAATGAAATGTACCAAATCAATATAGCTCACTAGTAGTTTGAATTTGGAGCATCAAACAAATAACGCCAAGGTTGTATATAACTAAGCCATAATTCCAACACCACTGATAGTGAACTATCTAGCGGCCAGCGTCCTATAATGCTTTTTAGAAATGGGTATATGCGTGTTTTCATCATGGGATTTGCAAGTTTACGTAACATCGCCATAGGTGTGTGATCCATATGCATCGAATTGACAAATGTATGCACTTGTTTAACCAATATGCGTACAACCCGTATGAATTCGCTGCTCGGTATATCCTATAATGTATTAGAAATCAAATATTCAAATTTTCTATTCTGTATTCCGTAAAATATCAACGTGTACTTACACGCGACTCATCGATGTCATAGCGCAGCCATGTATCTATGAAGAAATGCAGTACGGTTTCCGTGCGCCAGCAATGCGTACGTGGCGACTCACAATTTCGTGCGGCCTGTACAGCCGCCGCAGCTGCCGCTGACGTAGACGGACTGTCTGTCTGAAACAAACTGGTGTTTGTTGGTATTTTCAAATATTTTGGCGAGCGTTGCGGCTGCAGCGGTTGTACTGGCTGCAGTGGTTGTGGCGCCTTAACTGACGTGCAAATATTTGTTGGAAAGACAATTGCATCTGGATTGCCCGGTAAAAAAGTACATAGATATTCAGCTGTTAGGAAGAAGTATACTGTTTTCATGCGCTCATTGTGCACTTGCAATGCAGCTGGATACATTTTATGTAGTGAAAATGTGGCGTGTATAACATAGTGCAGCATATAATAATCAAATGCATTTAGTAAAAGTGATGTGACTTGACGACGGAATGGATCAATGTTTACTAAGTCGGCATAGAAAAGTGAATATTGACCAGATTGTATCATCTCACTTACTTTGTGCTGCAATAAAAATTTATGTTATAAAAATCAATCAATCAATCAATCAATCAAAAGCATAGAATACCCACCGGCAGCAAATCCAAATTAAATTCAAATTTAAATGATTCATTGAGTAGGCGATAGCACAGCCGCAACATTGAACCAACCGGCGAGAAGAAATCATGCAGTATATCGAAACACATTGGAGAATTTTCCTTCGTGGTGGCACGCAAACCCCAACCGAGACCGCCACTACCTATGCCAAACACTGATTGTACTATTGTTGGGAATACATCCTGTAATTCACGTAGACTACAACGCTCGAACAGCTGCGTCAATTCCACACAACGATCCGGTATCGGATAGTTCATCAGCTCCATTATCCGATTCTGATTAACAGATGGTCAATGCACATGGTATTTAAGGTTATCTTTCAACATTGATGATATTATTTGTTTATAATTAATACTTACACCAAGATTTTCGTTATAAAAAGCCATTATTACCTGCTTGGCTATTGCAGTTTGTTCAATAATGGAATATTTCACTCCACTCAGTTTGTTTACCAGCAAATCACTAGTAAGTTTGTCACTACTGCCGTTTCTGCGGCAGCCGGCTGCATACCTGCTGTGTTGCCAGATGTATGAACAAAGCAATGATAAAAACTTTTGAGAAAGGTATTTAGCTATGTAATTTTTGGCACTATTTTCAAAAAGGGAATATAAGGATACCAATTTAATGCTTTAATACTTTAAGCAAAACTAATTAAAAAAAGTTTTAAACATTTTTAGTTAAATTTTAAAAGTTTTTAATTTATATATTTTAAAAAAATTTCACGAAAAATAATGCACAACTTAGTTTCCACATGGTTTTGATATTAAGAGGTGTTTTTTCATATTTATTTTGACTAATGTACAATGTACTGAAATCGCTTTCTGAGCTTTTAAGCTTTTTGTAACATATAAGCTAAAATGCCTTTTTAACATTTTTTTTAGTTATACCAAGTTCAATTTCTAGTTCAAATTATTTGCTCATTATGATGAATGCAATTGTACATACTTGACAGGGTGTCAATTATATTTCTATGCAAGGGAATGCACGGTTGCAACCAACCTTTGCATGGCAAAGCACAAAGCAACAAAAATTTGGGTTAGAGTGTTTTTAAATTACTTGACTCTTCCATTTCCGGTTGCTATAAACAAAATAACAAAAAAATATTTTAACAGTCACCCGTTAGCACACAAATCGAGAAAATAGAATTTATAAATTATTAAGAAATAGTTGATTTTTTATTTTTATAAATACACATAAATACCATTATTTCAATTGCAATAAAATCAGAAACCCGATACCATGGAAGAAGTGGACGTAACATCAGTTGATCAATACCAAACGCTGGTGCGCTACAATAATCCAGTTTTAGTGGTAAAACATCCTGACAAAAAGGGAGTCCCAACAGATATTGTGAGTCTAGATTTTAGATTTTAACGCTAGCAGAATTTCATTATTTAGTGACATACATAGGAGCTGAAGCGACCACTAACAGCCGGTGCTTTGCTCGACAATAAACGAGAAACCGAAGAGATCTTGAATTCGATTTTGCCACCGCGCTGTTGGGAAGAGGATGGACAATTGTGGCAGCAAACAGTAAGTACAAGAAGTGAATAATTAACAATAAAGTGAAATAAATTTTCTTGTTTAATTGGGAAGTTATATGGTGCTTACGAAGTGTTTTTAAAATTGTTTAGCCCATTATACTTAAATTTATATTTCTTCCAATAGGTTTCGAGCACACCAGCTACACGACAGGATGTGATTAATCTACAAGAGATGCTCGATACACGTCTGCAGCAAACACAGGCTCGTGAGACCGGCATATGTCCCATACGTAGAGAATTATATTCACAGTGTTATGGTATAAAACTTACATACCGATATCTTAAAGAATAACAGTTTCTATATATTTGCTTTAAGATGAAATAATACGTCAGGTCACCATCAATTGTTCCGAGCGTGGTTTGCTGCTACTACGTATACGCGACGAAATCATCATGTCTATGGAAGCATACGAAACGCTATACTGCAGTTCTGTGGCATTTGGTATGCGTAAAGCATTGCAGGCGCACGAAGAAAAGGAAATGTTGCGTGACCGCGTCAAAACTTTGGAAATAGAAAAAGAAACGCTCGAAGATATTATAAATGATATGAAAATTAAACAGGAACAAGCAGAGCGGCGTAATGCGGAATTGCGTGCTTCTGAAGAGAAGAAATACGCAGAAGAGGTTGCATTCCTCAAGAAGACCAATACACAACTCAAGGCGCAACTGGAAGGTATTACAGCGCCAAAGAAGTGAAAAATATATACACGTGCAATTTTTTATACTTTTGTGTAATAAAATGTTTATATTTCTATATTTATTGATGAATTTTTTGTTATTTTGATGACATTTTATGTTTTCATGATATTGTGAATTAAAGTGAAAAGCAAATTACTCAGCAGTGACCGACGCCTCAGCCGCATCAGTTTCAGTTGGCGTCACAATTTCTTCTGTCTCGATTGACGCTGCCGCCGCTGTTGTTTCAGCTTGCGCTTTCTGCTCCTGCTCCTGCTCCATTGCATCTTCAATGTTTATTTCATTAACAATCGGTGTGGGTGTGAATTTTGCAGCAGTTTTTACTGGCTTTTTTGTTTCCTTGTTTGGACGCTTTGCAGGCGGCTCTTCTATTTCAACGTTAGGAATGGCGTGCTCTGTCGCTGCTTCAGTTTCCTGTGTTGCATGCACGTCTTCTTCGATCTCCTGTGGTAAGTGTGCGTACATTTGCAAGTCACCTTGCACTGGAAGCTTATCCTTTATCTCCTCCATACGTTTCATATACATATCGTATACATACTCCGCCATTTGTGACATATTGTTTACTTCGCAAATGTTTTGTTCATCAACTTTGTCGTTGGTTAAACGCTGTGTGGGATGGACTTCTTCTGGAAGTATTTGCAGGCGTTGTGGACGTTGTGTGAGCTGCGTCGAATGTAAAAATATAGATTCGAAACCAAATTTTGTATTGCATTTTCAGTTGACTTACCAATTTAAAGGTTTGTTGCAATTCGAAACAGTTTTTAAACAATGCCACACGTCCGAAAATATACAAACCGAGTCGCGCACGACTCATAGCCACAACCAAACGACGTACATCGCGTAAATGGCCCACCGCTTTTGTGCGCACCAACGAAATCAGTATGTAGTCATTTTGTTGACCCTGATATTTATCCACAGTGGTAACTTTACATGGCCAACCGATGAGTGGATTATTGCCGCAACGCACATTGATGACATCGCGTATCAAATGCTTTTGCCCATTATAGGTGGTCAATATGGATATCTTCTCAGCGGGGTAGCCTAACAGACGCATGTACATATAAACGGCTACTATGTACTCAGCCTCAGCAAGATTCTGTTGATTAAAAGTTAGGTTATATAAAGAGTGGAACAAGTCTTAGCGAAGTGAAAAGTATATGCGCTTTAAGCGAGTACAACGAATGGGAAAAGAGGAAAGATAATGTGTGTGTGTGGAATTGTGAGAATAAGGTTAGGTTAGAGCAAGGATAAACAAAATTTAAGCAAAGTTGACTGTATGTGAGCAGCAAGATAAAAAGGTATGGTATAAAATAAGGTATGGCTTAGGTGTCTGAGGAATTTAGCATAATTTGTTTCTATTTATATATTGGGTTGTTCGGAAAGTCATTTCGTTTTTTTTGGGGAACATGAAAGACAGTTTTCGTATAATGCCTTTCAAATGGCCATAAACAGTTGAATTCGACAAATTTAACCTCTCACCGATCTCTCGTGTGGTGATTCGCCGATTTGCATCAACTAATGCCTTTGTCAGCTTCGACCGGCCTTCCAGACCGTGGTGCATCTTCGACATCAAAATTGCCGGATCGAAATTTTGCAAACCAGTTCTGGCACTGGCGTACTGTTAACACGCCTTCTCCATACACATCCGTCAATTTTTTTCTCGCTTGGACAGCATTTTTACCTTTTCTGAAGTTAAAAAGTAAAATATGACGAAAATGCTGCTTATTGCTCTCCATATTTAAAAAGGCACCAACCAAAAACTACTGGGTAGAATTAATAGAACTTTTTCACACACAAGCCTTGCAATATCAGCTCTCATGACATATAATGGTTATGGGGCTTAAGTGTGAAGTTAGTTTCGAAAAAACGTAATTAAGTCCTCTGGCGGGAAAAAACGAAATGACTTTCCGAACAACCCAATATGAAAAAAAGCATGATATCGTCAGATATTAAATATTATTAGTTAGTAATTAGTTGCAAATGCAATTATATACTTGATAGAAGAACGGGTTCGGTTCTGTTTCGCCCACGCCTTTGAAATCATCCACATTGATGAGCTGATAATCATGCACAAAACCAGCATTTGCATTGCGATATTCGGTGCGCTCTAAAATATGCGAAAGATCGTCAAGTCTCTTGTAGCGCCACTTGTACAAGGAGCATATGCTAAAACAAATATAAATGTTTTTTTTTGAAAAAACTAACAAAAACACAAATAAATTGTAACTTACCTTGACCTGGCACGTCCTTGGCCATCTAAATCGACCGTGGGCACGCCCAAACGCACCAAACGCGTAAATAAACTTTGCTCCATATTCGAGTACTTTTGGAATGCCATATTTTTAATGACCGGCGGCAACTGATGATGATCGCCGATCATAATCCAACGTTTCAAACGATTGTAACCATCGAGAGGATCTTGTAATAGCAACGGAATAAATGTTTCGATTTCCAAAATTTGCGCTGCCTCCTCCATCAGTATGTTGTCATAGCGAAAGCCCAAATTAACTAGCTCTTTACGCTTCAGCGCAGCGTGTGTACAAGTCATGGCTATGATTTTTGCTTCTTTCACAAGCAAATACTTGGAGCGATCTAAACCGGTGCGCAACAGTTCGAATGCGCGAAATTCCTCCAGTTCTGTGAAAATATGCGTTATATAACGGAAACAGGATTTAGCAATTTCCATATATTCATCATATGTATCGCCCTTGAAGAGCGGTTGTGGCGCATTGGCAAAGAAACGTGTGAAAGGAAATTCTTTCTCGAACACAGCACGCCAAGTCTCCGGCTCAGTTGCAATCGAAACGATTGTGGCTTGTGTAAGAAACTTTTCCCAACGCGCCACTACATTGTAGAGATAAAAGTAGCCGGCTGTTTCGCAGGTGTACGCATTGTCGCCGAGCACATTGAGTGATTCCTGTAACTTTTGCACTTTCTTAAGCAATTCCATGCGCTGTGTCAGCACATAGTTGACGCGCCCATAACGGCTGAAATCTTTCTCCGTCTCCAATGCCTCTTCGCCGTGACCGAGACGTAGCAAATGCCGTTCATCAATGTCTAAAGCCATAATTTTTTCGAAGAGCTGATTAAGTGCTTGATTGGAGTGTGTTACGATTAAAGTTCGTTGATTGGGATGATTGTGGTATAGATTGGATATGATTTGTACCGCCACATCTGTTTTGCCTGTGCCTGGAGGACCCACCACCAGCGTTAGACCGGGTTGCATACCAGCGCGTATGGCCTCCAGTTGTGTGGGGGTAAAACGAACTGAGTTTCTGAAAAATGGTAGTCATTTAGTGGTTGCGCCAAAAAATATGCAACATTAACTCTGTAAATAATAACACCGAAAACGTAAAATTCGAGGATGAATGTTATATTAGGTTTATATATGGATCAGTTCAAAACTAAACGGTGCAATGCCCAGATTTTGTTAAAATTCATACGGCAACCAAACCGATGTTGAAAAAGCCGGCTTAAGACATGTAGTACGCTCGAGTTTCGATTCGGCCCGAACTTAGTCCTTCTATTCCTATATCAATATTTGTATGTACTCTAAATGTATGTACTTACTGCTTCGGCTTATTCGCTATGTATGGTCCACGACTTTCGTAGGCATAAGGCTGTACCACGATAACCTTTTCCAATGCAGACTTCATATTTGCATCTTCCTCCTCGGTTTCTTCGTCTCCGTTGTGCTTTTCGGGCACATCTTCAAATATCAAACGGAAAGGTGGCACGCGCTTTTCCTCCAACGCTTCACATTTAATCTCATAGCCTGGAAAGCTATTATGTAGATGATCAAAATTCAAGAAGGTGTCATTGAAATCTAAGCTGCGCTCCTGATTCGGCATGTGCGAGTAATGCGCAGCATCCGGATCACCATAGCCGAGTAGTAAATCATGCAACCACGGTGGTACCACGCATTCGGTATTCATTAAATGACGTATTGTCTCCAGCACAGCCTTGAAGTTGTTCTCTTTTGGCTTGCGACGCATTATGATGTTAAAGCTCTCGTAGACATCATCAGAGCCCTGAAAGAGAAGTGAAATGTATTAGGTACTAGTTAATAAAAAATTTACAACAAATATTTCTACGCACATCTTGTAAATTGTCCATGTCCAAACGGTATTGATTCGAGTCCAACCAAACGCGATAGGTGCGTTGTTCACCAGGCAATTGTGGGCGTGGTTCGGGTCCATCTTCTATCACACGTCCATTGACATCCAACATGCCCTCCACCTCACAGCCACGCACATATACGAGACCGACTTGTGGTATGAAAGGCTCGCGTTGATTGTATTTGGTGCCTTGAAGTATAATTTTTGTTTAGTGAAAATTACAAAAAATTCTACACACTATTTACCGTAAGGCTTGGTCGGCTTAACAGTTATTAAGAAACATACGTCATGCTTGCGTAAGTTCTCCCACTCATCTTTGATCTCTTTACGCACGGACAACGTCACCGAGACATCAGCGCGCACGCGTGATGGTTTACGCTCGCCGATATGCGGCTTCATCACTTCAACCACAGCGAATGTGGCTATCGGCAGTGCCATGCGCGCCCAACCGCCAAAGACGACACTACCATCCTCCGATTGCCACGGCAGCATACGACTTACAGCATCCTCAATATCCTGTCGGATCTCATAGGTGGATTCCAAGCGAAACAGATTAAAGTTGCGCAACAAATAATCGTGTAAAGTGAGGAATTGTAAATTTAACTTCGGCAAAGCCAAACAACCATCACCCGAAAAGTATTCGGAAGGCACAATATTTTCATCCCATATTATATCCTCGGTGGGATAAAGTGGCATCTCATTAAGCGCCTCCAGCTGTGAACAGCGTCGTTCATGGCGTGTTATCAGCAACTCCTTGAGGAATTCATCATCAAGCCGATGCCATTGGAAGGGCGGTTCAAGCGCATCTGGTACTAAATTCAAAAACGAAGCAATTTCTTTGAGCGCTTTAGCATCTAGTGCACCAAAGTGACGTTGTAGCGCATCGCGCGTGTCTACATTCGCGACGTTAGACAAAGCGAACAGTCGCAAGTCGGGAAATTTGGCGAATGCAGCTCGTTGTAGTGAAGTGATTTTCTTGTAATGTAACTGTGTCATCTGGTGATCGGTTAGTGAGTCACCAGTTACGTCACTGATCTCGAAGCGTGTATAAAACTTCAACATATCGAGGAGCTGCAATGTAGAGAACAGTTGTTTGCATATTAGTTATTAGTTGAAAAATAATGTTTGTTTGACTTTTTTAAAGGTCAGCCAACAGAAGGCTTGCAATTATGACAGAGCGGTACCAAAGAAGAGGTTAGGGAATTCTATTGGATATATGTGGATGGGAAATCTTGGGAAATCTTCAACTTAATTGACACTATAGCGATTCTGGACGCAGCGGCTATACAGATGTATTCTATTAGCGAAGTCTGAGGAACGCACCCCACCCTAGCCACAATTGCGATAACCAAGCCATGTGGAGTCTCACGATGGAAAGAGAAAGACCTTAGGTTGACTGAAGACGCCTCTGACGGGAGGTATTCCGGTTGTTTTTGCAGACAGTCCGTCCAATATTGGTCTAAATTAAATTGAGTCCCCATAAAACTGAGTTTTAAAATCGGTTTTATCCAATATGCGAAAAAACTTCGCATATAACCCCGACTTTGGCCTTATCAGCATCATGTTGAGGTATCGAAAGCCGGTATCTAATAGAAAAAATACCTAAAAATAAGTTTGCCTTTATGCTCATGCCTGCAAGACTGATGCCAATCGTTCATCTCGCTAAAAAAAAAGGTATCAAGATAATGATAATAAAATCCAGGTACCGTCGACTTCTCCAAAAGTATTTCGGGAATGTTTGATGATTTTGCAGCAATAACAACGCTACTTCAGAGAATCGTTTCTAAAAGTATACTTCAGTGATAAATTATTTGGTTCCAATACAGAGATCTTTACTAAAATAAAATCTATTTTTAAAAACATTGGAAAGAATAAAAAAAAGTAAACTATTAGTTATAGATTAGCTCTATTTCTCAATTTATTTCTTCTACCAGGCATATACTTTATATTTTCTTTTCTTTACATTTTACTAATATTGGATTCGCGAGTGGTTCCGTCCGATTTCGATAGAAATCGCGTACTTGACCGAGCTTTTTGGTTTCTTCCTTGATGTAAATCGAAGCCTGATTCGAGGTCTTACAAATTTTAAGCAGACTAACTAATAGTAGTAAAAGTAATTTTTACAAATAATTGCATATCGTAAACATAACGCTGAAACCGTAATCATCTCCATGCACTTATTTTAACTTATGTCAAAACTATTTATTATTTCTTCGCTACTTATCACACAGAGCCAAACAGAGAGAATCATCAGCTTAAGTTGGTTGTACTATATTATTAGCAGGGATCTAAACATAACCTCCAAAACACGAAACAAAAAACGTTTACTTGCATATCTGTACATATGTACAAAATGCCATGCCAATGCCCATGTGAATTGCTAACAAATTTGTGTGATTGTAAAATATATAAAACAAAAATATAACAACGCACCTGCTATTACGGCAGGCAGGAATGCGGACTCGTGACATCGGCGCACGCAATAATTTATTGTTATGTAACTCAGCTTTTTATATAGTAGTGGATGCATTTATAGAATATAACAATAGTATAACCAAATGTCACCACCTAAAGAAAACACAACTTAAGTGAAACGATGGTGGTTCAATGAGCACCTACAAATTAGCACGGACTAGTCGAAACAGATAACGCTAATAATAAGATGATATCAGAAGCCCGATCTTGAAGCGATTGAGAGATAGAAGGGAGTAGTAGTGCTTCAAAATTTAACCAACATAATTAATGAATAGGACACTTGGAATTTCAATTTTGGCAGTGCTAAAGTGAAGGGCGGAAGATAGTAGAGAGAAAGGAAGAAATATAATGAGAAATCATACAATAATCGATATATAATTGGTAAAATTTGATTGAGGTTGCTTGGAGCTGATCTCAAAACCTGCATTAGCTACCTCGAAATTATAAAAGACCAGTGAAACTGCTCAGTGTCTTTATTGTCGACGGCAGGAAGTCCCAATATAGTCAAAATATTAAAGAATATTTCCAAAATGTTTGATACTAAGCGCGAGGTTCTGCAAGGACGCGCACCTAACTATTTTTTTTAGCTCAGTGTATTTAATTTAAGACTGAGAAAAATAGTTCCGGACACAGAACTAAACTAAGCAGGGCAATCTTTCCCGACGAATATCACTCAGAGTGAGTCTAGATTAGAGATATAAACAAAATGAATGGAAGCAACTAGTAAAAGGGAGCTAAACTAAATATATACATAATTCAGGGAGCCGAATATTCGAATAAACCCACCTCCATGAGTTTTTTTTTTTTTCGTTTAGGGCTAGCAGATATTTTCAAAATACCTTGTTGAGAATAGTTTGGATTCATTTAGTGTTTTCAATTGTAAAACGGTCGTCACTTCTTCGAATATGGTTGGCTTGGCCGTGGAAGATATTCTGACTCAATTGTAATATTCTCAGCGCAGGCTCAGCTTTCTGCCAGTTCTTCCTTATCTAGATAAATCATTTATAAACAAAAGTATGACCTCAACCTGAAGATAAAGAACATCTTCTGACCGACATATAAATTAACGGCGGTTCTTAGTAATCGTATATCTGTGAGAATCGTTTGGAGGAGTTCGAGAATACAGAATGTGTTTCAAATTTTGATTTTGTGACTTTTTGCACCACCCTCGCATACATAAAAAGTAACTTCTCAAAAGTGGCACAAACTGCGGTACAACAAAGGCACAAACGCCGAGTTGAAAGCCAACGCAATTCGATATCTCACCATCTCACCATCTCACCAACTCACCATCTCACCAACTCACCATCTCACCAACTCACCATCTCACCAACTCACCATCTCACCAGTAAAGCCAAGCAGCGAATAATCGATCAGCCAACCACAGAGCAAGTGGCATGTCGCTTTGGCGTTGCGTCTCGACGTTTCGTGCGTTGTCTACTAATGGAAGTCGCTATTGTTGTTGGGGTAAAAAGAGCATATGAATGTAGTGAAACGTTCAAAATCACGTAACACACTTAATGCAACCTTAATAATTGCCGGCAAATAAATACTCCTACTAAGCATGACCACGTGCCCCAGTAAATATCCTTTGTGTGAAATTTGCGAGTTTGAGTAAATCGGAAATATACATACATATGTACATGCTTTCCAAATTATAACGGCAGTTCGTTTTTGTTATACCAAACTCACCGGGCAGACGTACGGGCGGGCAGGCATGTGGTCAAGTCAAGACGCCGACATGCCATGGCGCGCCACAAAGGCACGGAAGTCGATGACTGCCTGTACGACTCAAATATAGGGCAGCACACAGCTCCTTGACGACGCAAACCACAACAACAGCGCTGATAGTTGTTGCGATGTAGACGACATTGTTGTAAACTTTGAAGTTGGCGTGCGATAACAAGAATGACAAGGATCTTACAAATAAATAAGATAAGAAAAGTTTAGACTTTAAATGTAGTAAGTAAGCAATCGATGGTGGTGTAAATTTAATTATTTTTATTTTCTTTTCGAGAAAACTTCCCCCATAAGATACTTGCCGCTTGCAAAGGGTTCTATTAATAAGGGCGAACTGTTGTAATCGCACACTACTTCTGGCACGACGCAGCTACTTCAAGATTGTACGGATACAAGCGTTAAGCATTGAACATTGTTGTGTTGTTTTTAAAGATGTGAAATCAGTTAGGTTGGTGGGAGACCTCAGAAAAGCCCAATTAAAATAGTTTCAGAGCGAAAAAATTACGTAATTCTGGAATCTTTCATGCAAAAAGCCCATCTAGGCATCCATTGCTTGTCAAGTAGTCGTTCATCAATCAAAAGGAAATCGGTGATGTGATGCTCAATTTTGACGTCGACGGAATAGGTCGAATCAGCGAGACCGCTGATCCAAAATATGTACCAAACATCAATTTTATCGAACTTATTGGAGCTTGAAGCGCCAAGACCCAAAATGTTGATGCGCTGGGATAAATTTACAAAAATTAATTTAAAAACATGAAATTCCCGATTCCAATTGATTGGAAGAGAAGATAATTCCTGAAGTTCCAACTGATTGGAAAGACTCACAAGGACTGGAGATTCTTCAACACATGAGGCTTGGTTGAATGGTAACTGAATTTATAACCTGAAAATTGAAATGTTGAAGAGAGTTTTCAGTATAGTCTTATGTGGACGTGAGGTTAAATCGTTATGAAGAGATGGAACGACTGGACCTGGAACGACTCAACATAATATAGACTTCGATTTAAAGCGAACCAAGAATTATCACCACAGCAGTATCGCACAAAATTTTTAGAGAATGTTCTATGACACTATATGATCTCTATCGAAAAACCCTGTATTCAAATCACAAGGTATTGTCATACAAAATCAAATGAAATAAAGTAACAAAAGTAAGTTGTACAAACATTTATTTGGTATGTGATATTCACTGATTGAATTGGGTCAACAACTTCGACAACGACGATTACAGTCTTTGGGGGACGCGCATTAAAGATGAATAGGGAACGTGGCAGTGTTGCAAGAAGACAAAATTGCAGCTGCGCTTTGTTGCAAGTGGCTATCGAAAAATGTATTGGGGTGTGTGTGAGTGTGCAGGCATCTGCAGCGTGAGCTGCTGTCTGTGACACTGTTGCCGGTTTCCGTTTCCAATCAGTGACCAGCAAGTAAGTGAGCAAATAAATACACAGGCAAATGAGGTAATTAAATACAACAACATTTACAGGAAATACTCTCAATTATATTGGTAGGCAGATGTAAGTACTACCACTGTAGGAAAAATATCAAGCCATACCCATGCAAGATATTGGAAATATTCCCAATTTTTATTTTATGCATGAAATGAACTTAAACTACCTTAAAAATTAATATAGTTTTTTTTTTAAATATTTCCCGATTTGCTTTTGAAAAGGCATGAATGGTAATGCATAAAGTAACATAAGAATTTTCTTTCAGAGCCATTATTCATAAGTAAACAAACGTTAGTCGAGGGTTACCGTCGAATTTCTGCCTGTTTTAAAAGTAGTAATTTCCAATCATATTATAATAATATGAATGCTTCAAATTTTTACATTAGTTATACTGATTTAATATTGTCAATAATATAATTAATTAAATAAAATTTTAAAAAATCTAGTTTTGCTATTCACGAAAAGTAGTCGTCTAACTACATCGAGGAAATCAGTGTAAATAACTACGCCTTCGTTCGTGAAAATTGTCGTCTCGACTTTCTTATCGCACAGCCGATATTTGGGCTTCTCGATAAACCTTAGGTTTTGACATTTTTTATTACCTTATGTATTGCATTGCAACGAACATGTAGGTCAACATTATCAAACACCTCTTTAAAGGGGTTATGCTAATGGTCTATTGATCTAATGGTCAAAAATAAACGATAAAGACATGTGAATCTGCTCAGTTGAGTTTTGAATGTTTTAAATTCGACTGTCAAGAAATAGCAACAAAGTGCTCCAGAAAATCAACTCACGAAGAATGATAACTTCCAGCCGACTTTTTTTTAAAAAAGTTATTCTTTACTTTGCTGTTTTAATTATTCTTTAAATTTTTCTTTAGTTTAAGTTTTGTGTTTATTTATTGCTTTATATTATTATTATTATTTATATACATAATTCACCTACCTACTTATTCACTTATTTTATAATATATATATTCCAAACCCGCCACTTGAAAAACGAAACTGCAGTGTTTTCGCGAAACCGAAGCCGCAAATCAAGATAAAGATAATATTGGGCGAGTATTGAACGGATTTCAAATTCTTACGTGGCGCTCCTGTCGAATTAACGTCATTTTCAATTTCGACAGAAGTAAAAAGTTAGGCGGCTAAAAATAACATTAATTATATATTTACTTTAATATATGATACTAATTTCACAGCTTCACAATTTCTTCTTTACTGAATGGTATCAACTAATATGAACCCTTGAAATTTTTTCGAAATTTTCATAATTTGAACAAAGCTGGCCTTGCTAGACGTGACGTTAGAATATATAATGTACGATATTGTTAGTGCTCTACACTAAGGTCACAGCAGGATGTTACTTTGCCACGAACAAGAAATAATTCAGAGAAAATGTTCTAGTTGTACATCAGTACTTTCAATGACTAGTTCGGATTTTCCCTACAAGGTATGCTATTGTTTTTAGGCATTAGTGCGCTTACATGTACGTATGCTTGTAATTTTTGGTAAACTACATTATGTGTTAGAGTGTTGAGCTGCGCACCACACAGCACCAACACAGCGAAGCACAAGCGGCAACAGAGCACACAACTCTGAGTGCAACAATGAGTAATCTACCTACGCTGGTGTAGTTGGTATCAAATGGAAGGCCTGTGAGTATGTATGTGAGGCGCTGAGCACGCAACCGACCGCGCAGCACCAGCTGGGAACCTCAACCACTTACCGTACTACTCAACTAGCAGTTAATGAAGCAGTCACTGCTTGAAACTCGCTCAGCAAAGCCAAACGGCAAACAGTCGGCTGTTGATATATTCCTGCCTGCTGCCTTTATATTATATATGTATATATATGAAAATATATTTGTTTAAAGCAACGAACGTTTTTTTTACTGTTTTTTTATTCAACACTACTTTTTATATACATACATAAAGACAGAAGCATGTATATAGTCATGTATGAGTAAATATGTGCCGGAAAACGAGTGTGTTATATGTAAATTGTTGAGCATTGGGTAGAAGATATTTTGTGTTGTCGGCGCGGATGACTTTATAGTTGGAATTATATGTGAAAATTTGCGTTTTTGCCGAAATATAAATAAATACTTGCATATGCATATATGTGTGAAAGAAAAGGAGCTGAGTCTGCAGAAAACCTGCGCCAATTTCGGTTGGTTTGGATACTTTAATGTGCTACTTTAATGTGTGAGGCCAAAGTTAATTAGAAAACAATATATTTTGGTGCAAAAGATTTAAGATTAAATTTTAACAAAAATTAATATAAAATTAAATAGAAACTTTTTTAAACCAAAAAAATATATTATTTTTAAATCCAAAAAAGTATCCAAATAAATATACTAGAATATTTCAAACAGTGTAAGGTGCATAAAAGCGGAGCCGCAAAAAAAACGCAAAATTCACATCCATACATACATGCATACAGTTGCGTGTTAAAAGTTAGAACCTAACAAATTGATGGCGACATTAAATAGTCTGCCGTGTGTTACTTGTATATAATACATGCATAAATATTTACCCAGCTCTAAAAAAAAAAAAACAGCCTGCACGCTTACTAATAACAAACCGGCTTTTGTCGATGACGCAGCAAGGTGAATCGGTGTACACACAGTGAAAACGAATAAACGCTTATGACGCGAACTTATGTACGTTCCAGCGCGCTAGGCGAGACGAAGCGAGATCATTAAGCATTTTTAAGATAAATTCATACAAACATACGCACATCTGCATAAACGAGTATAAAAAAATAATAAACAAACGTGAGAGCAAAAACAACAAAAAATAATAATTTTTTTTTTTTGCATTTCCTTTTAAATATTTCGTAACTGACAGTTTGTGTTGCCGATGAGAAAGAGCGCCAGAAGTGATCGTATTACAAACACTTACACATAAACATATACTTGTTGTATTTAGAAAAAATATTAGTGGAACGCATTGCGCTGGTGCTTGTGGTAAGCGCGTTCAATGATTAAGCCAATGACTTTGCAGTTAGTTCACAGTAAAAACAACAACCGCTACAACAACAAAAGCAAATAAAGAGCATATAAATATGTTAAAGCTGGTGACGAGAACGCCTGCAACAAAAGCAACAACAATAATATTAACAGCAACGACAACAACAACATCCACCACAACAAAAACACCATCATCTGCACAGCCAGCAACGCACACAATCACAGATATGCATTTCAACAACGTCAACATTGAGCGAAAACGCAGCTGCCGGCAATGCAGCAGCCGCACGCCACAATCCATCAGCTGTTGCAATCACAATTATCAACATAATAATGATAATAATAATAAGCTTAATAAATATAATAAAAATAACCACCGCAACAATTACAATCTTCCACCGTTATTTGCATTTAACCGACATCTGCTGCATGCCACACTCCTACTTTTAGTCTGCGCTGTGTACAACTGTTGCGCTGGCGGTGTTGGCAGCAATGAAAGTTTAGCTTTCGCGCCTGCCGTGCCACGCCCAGTGCACCGGCGGCACACGACTGCGATCGTTAAGGACAACAGTGTCGACACGGATGATCCGAGTCTGGTTTTTGTGTATAAATGCTGCGAAAAATTCGAAATTCATGTGGACGGCGTTTGCACGCAGGTCAATGAAAGTGGTAAGGCAACACAAAAAAAAACGTACTTATTTTTGCGAAAATATTCACGCACGCAACAAATTCTATAAAAAAAAAAATAAAAAATAAAGTCGAGTCGAGAATGCGGAAAAAGGTAATTTAAACGGCAGGGTTGCGTGATAGCTTTAAAACCGGTTGCGATTTGCATAAGCAGCCTTGATTGTGTTGCACGTGATGTTGCCGTTAGAAATTGTGCAATACCAGTTGGATTACCATTATATAATATAAGCAACCTCAATGCCACTTTAACTTGACCAAAGACTTTATTGTCGTATGTCAGCGAACAGAATTTATTCTATTGTCTATGTGCAACTATGAAAGGTTCCATAATTAAGAAGAAAGAAGGCAAGAAGAAGAAAATAATTTATATCCACATACGTATATAAAATATATATATATCTCTACATGCTATATATATCTACATATATTTTATGTATGTATGTCAAATCAATATGCTTTAATTTATGCAATTAGCCGGCGTAAATATTTGATTTCCTTGTGCTCGGCCGACGCTTGTGTGGGCGTCCCCAAGCATGTCCATCAGCTCCAATCTTCAATTCTGTATGAATGCTATCAAATTCCTAAACTCATTACAACAAGAAAACTATAAATGAATGCATGAAAGTTGTAACGTCCAAGAAAAACAACAAAAAAATTGTAAATCAATAAATTTGTGGTAACTCCGGTAATATTAATTAACGAATAGTCTGAAAAAAAAAAACACAACTTATTTAAACATCAACTTGAATTGAGAAAAATTATTAACATAACATAGTAGATACCACAAAAATTCAACTAGTCAGATTTTAAAAATCTTGTACTTGTGTGGTGAGTTGGCAACTGCTATTAGAAAGAAACTTCCAATAAGCCCTATTTAAGTGGTCGTTGGTCCTGACTGTAAATTTTGGTTAGATTGGCCTTGTTAGACGGCTATTTCTATGTAGTAAGACCTAGAATCCAAGACGAACCAGGTTAGCGAGCTTAGCTCCTTTCAGTTACCAGATAAGTTCCATCCACTCGTTAACTATGTTTCCAAAGCGTCAACCTGATTGGTTGAGTAGTAGAAAATAGCAAGCTCCAACTGTCCATCCACTATACAAACCTCCTTAAAAAGGACTAAACAGTTAATGGTGACGGTAAAATACCTAAATAAAATGAGGGTGGGTGTGTAAAAATTTAGCTGCCTCAACAAAAGCTTTAGAGAGCGCAATATATATTAGCATTAGCTTAGTGTCGAGTTTTTCACAGTTTTTAACATGCAATACAGCCTGCTGACCTAAAAATTTTACGCTTCAAGCTAAACATGGTCCCGAACACAACCAAATTGATGACAACATATTGCATGAAAGTTCTTATAATGGCAAGCTTCGGCTAAGTGAAGATAGGCTGGACGCATCGCGTTGCATCTGGCGCCAACTAGTTCGACAACAATATATTTCCCTCGAGAACAATTTCTGGGAACCACAAAAATGTATGTAAAATATATGTAAGCGTAGGTGGTAACAGAAAATGGCTTTTCACACTTATTTGCTAACCTTACGTATTTATTAATGTATAATAATAACCCAACAACAAAAAATACCAAACAAAAAAGTTTAGTTGATATCAATAAAACGTGCTTCACAGCTATGTGCAGCGGATGGAAGAAGAATAATGCCTGTGAATGATTTCTTAACGGGTGGTTTAACTGGAGGCAAGTGCAATTTATTAGAATTAAAGAAATGTATTGTACCAATCCACATACAAATTTTTGAGGTAAACGGAGCGCAACAAAACATTTTAATACAGCGTTCCATATATTTTTGCATACCAATATATGTATGTAGTAATAATATTAGGGTGGTACTTAAAAACTAAAGTTATCTTTTCTTTTGTGCCACCACCCTATTTCAAATGTGTAGCATTCATATAAATCTTAACCCGAATGCCTTTGAGACTTTTATGACAGATACAAATTATTGTTATTTTTTGTTTATACTTGATAGTTAAAGATATAACATATAAATTTCGGCGCCGATTGATTGAGCCTTAATGTGAAAATGTGAGTTTTAACTTCACACTAAAATTATATTAAAATCGATGTAAAATTTGGATTAGGTTAAGTTTTGTGGGTGATTTTCCATTATGAAAACACATTAGAACCATTGCAGGAATGTCATTTGTGATGATAAAACGTTCTTAAAAACTCAGTACAACGTCATCTATCGCCGACATGTCTTGAGCTCATCACAGTTTTGCTAAGGCGATTTATTTCGCAACCAGATAATTTACTTAGATGGTTAAATGAGTGAGAACTAAGGTATTTTTTATTTAGTTTTGAAAAAGCGAGACATGGATTCCATCCATGGTGGACAACTACCGATTACTTCGACAGAGGGCGACAGTCAAAATTTAGGGATCATAGTTTAGATGGTCGAATGTAAAAATGTTTGCTTGCATTTAAGCACCACCCTAATGCGCATGTGAATATCAAATAATAAGGTGATAATCTATTACAATATGCCTCGGTCTTTTGAATTACTGACTCATGCATGAATGTGGGCTAATTTCTCTTTTGTGAAACCTAACAGTAAAACTCAACTGAATACTACACATTTAAATTTAAATTTGAATGCGAGATGTTTGATTTCAATAAAATTTAAATTAAAGCTGAATTTTATATAAAATATAAAAAGTTATCATATTAATGTATCTGTACAAAAATTTTGCAAAAAATAAAAAAAATTATCAAAATTTAATGCATTTAAGAAATGACTTATGAACTATCTATTGCTGACGTCCGTATAGATAATTTATCAATGTTCCATGAAAATACTTAAGTTATCGCTTTTGCATTGTTTATTTTCAAATATGAAAACACTTTATAATAATGCAAAATAAACATTGAAATTATCACAAATGTGAACAAAAGCTAATAATAGTGGTTGCAGCCCTAATTTTGCACTAATTATTAAACAAAAGAAAAAATATAAATACATACATACATATTTACTAATGTTTATATGTTTAGTGGGGATAAATCACAACAGCTGAGGTCACCAATGGTTTCTTTGCTTTTCAGTACAAGCGCTTATGAGTTAAAATTTACACTAACAAAATTGAGTATTAGTCATTGTATTGATGCTGAGGAATTTGCATATCAGCAATGTTTTTATGCATAACAACAAAAATACAAAAATAAATAAATAAATACAAACCAATACATAAATGAATACAAAAAAATAACACATAAAATAATATATATATAATATATAAAATAATATATAAATTATATATAAATTATATACACATAATATAATATATACATATATATAATATATACATATATATAATATATACATATATATAATAATATATACATATATATACATACATACATACAAACATACATACATACATATATAAAGGCAACTCAGGGCCTAAAAACGAAGAAAAACTATGAAGATGAAGAGGCTTTCAAAACAAAACTTTACTCCTGAGATCATAAATCTTTTAATAATTGCTATTTTTATCACAATTCGTATTCTTAAAAGAGCTCAAAAATCGAGCAAAACATTAAAAATAACTATGGCAAAAAATACATATTCTAGATGCCCGTAGTAACACAAATGTTTCAGCTAAGGTTTTAGAGCTTTTATTCCTGCTACCCATGTATTTAATACCCATGTATCCAATAATTAATTGTTTTTCACAGTAAACAAATTTTTTGTATTGCTAACTACTATAAATATCTCCTTACAACATAAAATATCATCATATAGTATCATCATATCAATATCATCAATAAATATCATATCAAAACACAAGTTTAGTGGATTATTTGCGTATATACTATTGACAAATTTAAAGTTATTAATAATTATCAGTACGGAGAATCTATAATTTGTTCTTCTTTTAATCGTCAATTAAAATATTTGCTTCTTTCGAACTGCATATGGTGAAAGCTCATTAGCTTTTTCTTGTGAAAGTTTTTCAAGAATCACTTCACAAACTTTCTATAATGAAAGCTCATAAGATTTTTCCTTGCGAAAGCTTTTAAGCAATTATAAGAAGCTATCAATGGTGAACGCTTATACGATTTTTTCTTTGTGAAAGCTTTTCAAGAATGTGTCCACAAGCTGTCTGTAGTGAAAGCCATTAACTGGTTTTTTTTTGTGAAAGCTTTTGCAAAATGCATTATGCAAGCTGTTTATGGTGAAAGCATATTTTCAAAACGGCTTTTTATTTGTAAAAGCTGTTCTGGAATAAAAAAAAAAACTGTCAAACTATAGTGCGTGATTATTTCCGGTAAGAAAAATCACAAAAAATTATCTAAAGAAGAAACAACAAAACAACCTTATCAAAAGTTCTTAAAAACCATACGTTAGTATATGACATAGAATTTTGGAGACCCCACTTCATATATTATATTGCACAAATAACGGAGGAAATAACAACAGCTTTTAGTGATTTATAACTCTGTCATAAAATTGTATCTCCTAAAAATTCATACCTGTTCCAGTTCTTATATTATCAAGCGTTTGAAGACATCTTAAAACATGTAGGCCCCCTCATTTCTACGAAGAAGTCAAAAAGCTTGGTCAAAAATCAAGTAAAGATCATACTGACCGATCCTCGTAACCATCAAACGATCTTACAAATTAGATATTACCATTTTCTAATTACCATTAACTGTTATACACGGAATATTGTACACACACGATTGCAATTTCTCTCGGTCAGTAAAAGAAAAGCAAATACATTAATTACCTTGCATGCAACAGATCGAGTGATCTGCGAATAAACAAAGAAACTGCACACGTCCTCACCAATACATACACATGCAGGTGCATGCAGAAACGCATGAGTGGCACAAACAATCAAATATGCATAGCATGTGTTTGGCCAGTGGTCACTGATCGGCAGATATATCACTTCATAATCGCTTTTCTTTGTGTTGGCATAGAAATTCTCGTGTTGCTAATAATATTGCAAACAAACAATCATCAGCAACAGCAAAAACAACAAGTGATAACTAAACTGTGAAAGAAGGCATGAGTTGAGAAATCGCATCTGATGCCCCCACCAGCCAAGGAGTGCCAGTGCAATTGCACAATAAAATAAAATTAAATTAAAAAAAACAACAATAAAGCAGAGGCCATTAATCAACTCATCAGGCAGTTCGTTTTTGGCTTCAATTGCAATTCGCTGTAAATGGAAAAAAAAACAAAAAGAAAAACAGGAATAAGAAAATAAATTTAATTGATGGAATGCTCTAGAGAGCTTATTTGGCCACATGCTGGTCCTGGTTATAGCTGTAAACCTAAGTGCATACATAAGCCATAGCATGAGAACGCACATTGCACCGTTTATTGCGCTCATTTTCAATGTTGTATACCGTAATTGTTTGCTTCCTCATTTGGCAAGCAAGTTAGAGCAATGCATACAGTGTTAGACAAAAGTGTAAGGAAATCACATTATTTATGATTGGATAAAAATTGTTTAGAAGAAGGAGCTGAAATAACTTCATTTTAATATTTTTGTAAACATAACAGAAGTAGAAATATGATTTATAAAGCTAAACATTTCTTTGGAATTTTTTTCCTAAGAAGTTTGAAGGTCAAATTCGACAAACTGGAAGCGTTGAAAAAGAAATATAAAAAAAAAATAAATATCAATTCCAAAAATTAATATAAATTCAAAATTTAACATTTTCATTGTTTTATATAAATATAAGCAAACAGAGATGGGACGACAGCAAATACAATGTGAACAATTTGACAGTACTGAAGTTGCTTCAGCAGCTGTACAGCTGCAAAAGGTGCAATTGTCAGTCGATTAAATGCCATTTTTTCAAATTTTAGAAATAATAAAATGTAAAAGAACAGTTATAATGAAATCTAACGTAACGGAAAGCGTATTTTTCATGATTGCAATCAACATTCAACAAGCAACCTGACAGTTGCGAGTACATTTCTGACAAGGAAAAGCTTCCGTTAAAAATTCTAGTAATATTTTCATATAAAATGTACATAGAAATAAGTCTTAGTTTAGACTTTTTATGTTAAATGTCAAGTAAATTTTACATGCATTAATTTTTTATTTTTTTTTTTTACTAGGTTTTTGATAACTCGTCTAAAAACCGCATGGAAAGTGAAGATTTTTTTATTTCACCTCATATCAGTTGATCATCAGAGTTTTATGAATTTTTAATGACATTATATACACATATATAAAAAATATTAGTTAAGTAAGGGCAATATTAGAGCAAGTAAGAAAGTTCTCCAGAAGTTTTAAATATAATATATAACAGACTCTATAAAACTTTAGATTTATAACCTACTCTACTGTCATATCAAACTATTTCTAAGACTTATTTTGATTCAAAACTACTATTACTGAATAATTATGGGAAAAAAAATTTTTTTTTTAATTATTCGATTACTTGTACTCACTGTATAATTACTATAGTGCATAAAATCGTAAATCTTCTGCCGATTTCTATGTCGCTGTATGCAAATGTAATTACAATAATCGGGATTTGCGATATTTGTGGATAACTGTATAGCTATTGCCATTATGGTCGAATAAATGCCTGCTGCGTGGCAGCAAAACAACTTGGCAAGCAAAATCGGCGCGATATGTGCGAATTTAATTATCTTTTTTTTCACTAAAAAGGTGTTTTAAAATATTTCCAGCTTTTTATAGTACAAAGTATTAAACAGACATGGACACACACATACACTTGAGTATAAGCAAAGTTTTTCTTCCACTTTATTCTTCTATACTTGCAGAGTACTTCCAACCGATGTTCACCAACTATCAAGGCATACATAATGTGGTGGTGAAATTCAAGTTCGTTATTGGCATACCGGCTTGTGGAACGATGCAGTCATGGCCCATATATCATTACCAAGGTGTAAGTATTTGCTAACAGTTTATTTAATTACTTATGTTGTAGCTATTCATTGTTATGAAATTGAATACTTAAGTAATTGAGTGTTTAGAGTGGAGTTACACAGTGGTGCAACGATTACATACACACACATATATATGTATATGCATACTTTTCTCTTCATTTATTTTCTGCAGAGCGCTGATCAGCTGGTGCTTTTGAACGATGGCAAATTGCGCCATTACACCAACTCTAATGAGGAAGAGGATGAGCTGTATGAGCACAGAGACTACGATGCAGATTTGGATGATGAACGCAAATCACGCTTTCATGATTATGCGGCGGGGCAATATTGTATAGATAGGGTGAGTACATATGGATCGGTTATAAAAATTACAAATACGCATACTACAGACATTATGTCAATATGAAATGTTAGGTTAGGCTAAAATAGGATAGCTGTCATAAAATTAAAACACAGTCTGGAATTAGAGCTTACAGCTTTCCTTGGCCGTTCCTTTCCGTAGGTTCCTCATATTTGTAGTATGTAATGTAGTAGTAGTAAATAGAGGGTATTAAGCCAACTCCGAACGGCTGATGAATTATGTAAGTATTTTTAATGGTAAGAATACTCGGAGGGTTGAAGAGACACTGCATAATGATCAATAGAATTGTTCTGCTGCCTCTCTTATTGTTGCTGTTATTGTAAAAAAATGTACAAGTTGTTTTGAGGAAGATAATATAAATCCAGGTCGGTTCCAGTTACCTCGACAAGACTGTTATGTAAGAACGGACCACCTTTATTATTGATAGTTGCAGTTTCGTTAAGTTCAGACGATTTCATAACCGTCCGTAACCTTACAAAAATTCCTATTAGATCAACAGTCGCTAGGCTAGTCCAGCGCGGAACACTCAAGACCTCGATTTATCCCTAACGGATCAATGCGCTAGAATAAAGCCACAATTTAATCGAGAAGAGAGTAAAAAAAATATAGAGAACATCGAGAAACAAGCGAGTATAAAGCTCCTGAACAAGCAAAACAAGGCACTTAAACCGAATCAGATAAAATGCAATCTGTTTAAAGGTGCCATTGCAAGGAAAAACCATAGTTTGCACCCATTGTAAGACAATAAACTCAGTTTAAGCTCAAGAGAAATTAGTACATAAAGATGTGCATAGTGTCAGATGCGATCAAAATCAGTATGGTGGCTTGGGTTATCATAAACTTGGCTTCGGTACTCTCATTCACTCTTTCCAATTTGTTAACTAAACTATTCTTTAAAAAGGAAAATGAAAGGACTTTCGGGATGACTTTGTCATTGGGGTTATGAGTTGAATAATGTTGAGATGAATAATGTTGTAAAGTTTGAAGTAAAAGGGTGTGGGTCCTTGCTATTTGTCATATTGTTCATTAGAGTTCCAAACTATTATTCACAGTAGTTATTATTAACGCTTTGTTTTACTAAAATAAAATCAAATATTAGTCCAACACCTTTATATTAATGATTGTCATACAGCGTTAATATCTAATTTTAAATTAATATCTTTTTTATTCACTTTGGTTCGTTGTGGGCACAAAAAAAGGAAATTTTAAAGAGCAATAGTATGGAGATTTTAGGTTACCAGTTGCGTAGAAATATAGCAGCTCACTTTTTCTTACTAAGTTAGACTAGACTGGGACTTAGGAGAAAGAAGTATTACTTGCTTTAGTGTACAAAAGAATATTTTAGTTAAAAAAAAAGTATCTAAATTTGAGAACTGAGATTATATTAATCATATCACCAGTTAGAACGTCCTAAACTCATTTGATTATATAATTTTAACGTTTAGGCCATTTCCACAACTGGTCAGCATAAACAAGTGCTCTATGCGAACATTTGTTTGGCGAAACGAGAAATTAAATGGTCGGATACAACATTTTTACTGCGTAAAGTAATAAATCCCATTTTGCATGGCATATCCTTGATACTTTTATTGATCATATCGATTATCTACTTTATACTGCCCACATTGCGGTAAGTAAAATATAAAAAAGCAACAAAAAGTGGCCTTAAAACTTCACTAAAACCAAATTTTTGACATTTTCACACAACAGTGACCTGGTAGGCAACATTATAACCACCATAGCGGTGTGTTTGATGACGGTACAGGCGGCAGATTTTGTCCGCATCTTTACGGAGTTCTCGAATCACGTCAGCTTCATTGTGGCAGGTAAAAGAGTACATTAAGTTTTCGCACTTTTAACATACTTTTACAAAATATCTTAACCTTATGCAGATATTATACTGTACATCAGCTTGCTGGGCGCCTTCTTTTGGCTCAATAGCTTCGGTTATTACATTTGGAAGACGTTCCGTTCACGCAATGTCTTCCTGCGTGTCACCGATGGACGTAAATATTGTTATTATTCCGCATATGCCTGGGGTCTTACCGCGCTGATGGCCGCTTTGGCGGTATTTGCGCATTTCTTTCTTGACGCCGATTCATATAAAGAACAAAATGTTATTGGCGATCAGCAGACAATCGGTTGGCTGGGCATTTGGATTTTTTTTGCGCCCATCGCGTGCATAATACTAATCAATATCTTCTTCTATGTGACCACATTGAAGTTGATCAATCGCAGAAATGTCTATGGACGCATACAACACAAGTTGCGCGCGAAGTATGTCAAAAGAATGTGGTTTATATACATACATATTTATGTGATATTAAACGATCTTTTCTTTACAGTTTCATAATGTTCTCTTGGATGCTGCTAATCATGTCGATTGCGTGGCTCTTCTTTGTACTCTCCCTGATGCCATACGATGGCCTGCTCTACGCTCACATACTAGTCAATGCTATACAGGCGCCGCTGCTACTCTACATATGTGTATTGGGTCAGAAACACGTTACATTTCTGTTGAAAAAGTCATGCTGCTATAATGAACCGCCATCGGCCAATGATTGGGGCGATGAAATGCATTATATGAATTGTAATGATTACTGAGATGAGGCGCGCGTTAAGAACGCGCCCAAACAAACAGAACCAACGTTGACACAAGAGTCAACATGTATATTCCCTGATGGCATACCAATTGTGCCAGTGATTATGTACCGACACACAACGGTGTAAATGAAATTAAGGGAATGCCTTGAAATTTTGTGAATTGGTGTTTTGCTGCTAAACTCTGGAGTCTGATCAATTACTTAGTTGTAAGATCAAGTAAAAGAATACAAATGTACAACACTATACCAATAATTAGTAAACTCTCATTAATTTTAATATTTTTATAACTGTATCACATTGTACGATATTCGAATTTCGAAACTACATTCCGATAACTCATTGAACGCCTAAGAAGTGTACTTAAGCATTGAAATTATGAAAATTTCTCGAAGTTAAAGTAATTTTATAATTATTTCTGAAGACTTTAAACTAAAATAATTTAAGTAAATCTAATAAAATTAAGCAACAAATTGACTGCCCAAAATTTCTTGCATAATTAAACGGTTTGAAGGCTGTACAAGGATTACCTATACATAAACCAGCTTACAAACACAGTAGTGAGTTTTGTTCAGTTGTTTTACGAGCAAAAACATCTACAAATAATGATAAAATTTACTAGTGTTAGTGCGTACACAAATATAGTTGTAGAACGTTTTTGAAAAATATTTACGAAATTTTCCTTCAATGCTTGGTATCAATTTTAAATGAGTATTTCAGATTAGACAACCTAAGGATTTAGAACATTTTCCGCATTGAAGACAAATTTTTTACTAACTGACTTGATACGCATTGTTTAGAAATACTATTTAGAAGTACTGTTATGACTCACCTGACCGAACAGCTTTCCCTCTTCACGCTGCACTAAATTACAGATTTGCGCGCGCACCAACAGGTGTGTATCATCCAACACTGTATTGAAAAAGCGACGTGTTGGCAGCAATGCTTCCAAATCGATAATGAATTCCAAAAAACGTTCGCAATATACAACAATATTTGGCTGAACATCACCCTCTAACGGAATAGTTTCCAATATTCTTAAAAATTGTATGATTAAATTCTGTAAAATAAATATATAAAACAAATGAAGCAATATTTAAAGCATTGAAGCATTGAAGCATTTAAAATGAGTTGTAAAACACGGATAATTAGCAAAACTTGCCTGCAAAAAATGTCTTTCCCATTCAACTTCCGGTTTTGTATAGCCCTTTTCTTTCTTCTGTAAGCGACGCCAAAATTTTCGCCATTCCGGCACCTCACGCAGCTCCTGCTCCAAACGCTCTGCAGTGAATTTCCAAAATATATAGAATCAAGTTTTTTTACATAACAAAAATCAAATATGTACTCACTTGGCTGCAGGCAGCTCCACATTGACAGCGAAACTAAACGTTTTGCTTGCTCGCGACACAACTCAATTTCCATGCTATTAAAACAATGATTGAGAAATACAAGTAACGCGGTTTTCTCTCGCATTGTTGCGCGTTTGCCAGAATCATTTGCGGGTAAGCATGTTTCCAGCACGTGTCTAAAGAAAGCGGGAAACTCCTCAGGTTTAGCTTCGAATAGAGGCCAAACCTCTACACGCTCGCGAAACTTCTCATTGACCATAGCTACAATGGACATTAGATGAGCATGCGTAGCTGTTTCGCGTTTATAATTTGGCCACAAATATTTCTCCAAGTACTGACTGAATTCCAGCATCATAATACGTCGTGTCGCTGATTTGTGATCCAAAATTTCACGACTATATATATCATCGACAATATTGCCATTGTAAGGCAGGAGATCGCCTGTAGGTGTCTCGGGAGACCAGTACTGAGCGGCAAGCTACAAAATGAGCGCATAAGATTTGTAAACATTTATAATGATTGATGCAGCCAAACTTACCTGCCATATGATATCTGTGCTTATTTGTGACACAGTCACGGTATGTGGGTTTTGCTTGCTATTTACGTCCACCGTATCGGAATGCTTACGTTTTTGCTTCATTTCTATTTCTTACAACTTTTGATAGACAAATAAACAGAAATTGCAAGTGAATTGGTTTTTACAATAAGAGACCAACTTGTGTTAATTTTGGCAGCCGGCTGTTTACAACTGTAGTTGTAATAGATTGTAGTTGTCAAAAGCTAATGACAACACAGGGTTCCATTTGATAATGAAAAATCTTACTTGAAAATATTTTATGGTTGATATTGATATTATGATATTATGGTTGACATATTGAAATGTTATATTTTTGTTGATGCATTCATAGATTGAAATCGTTACTAACCTATATGTAATCTTGCTCTTGCTAAGGGTTACAATATTCTAACGGCTTTACGAGATTAATCGCTTACGTTGAAACTCTACTCTGCGTTTGATCACTTGATCGTTCAATAAAATTCACAATTTAGTGGCTATGCACTTGTCTTTATTGTTAATTCAAATAACCTAACACTTTTTTACTCGTTATTCAAGCTTGCAACTTTTTACTTAGATTATTATATAAGGGTTGGCGGAGTGGCATCAGGACACAGTTCCAATTAGAGTGTTCTCAAGTAAAGTGCAAGTGAATTATAAGTTATTGAATTGGAAATAAAGAAAAGAATATAGCCATTAAGTTGTGAGTTTAATTGGACAATCCAGTGATCGAACTCAGGGTAGAGTTTCAACGTGAAAGATTAATTTATAAAATCCGTTAAAATTGGTGTCAGAGGTGCGATTGTCAAATAAAGTCCCATAAGAGATTATTTTAAAAATGACAAAGTTTGGTGAACTGAAGATTCAACAACTAAAAAAGAAACTGGAGCAACTTTGTTTTCAACAAATGGTATAAAATGCGAATTGCAATCCCGGTTGCGAGAGGCCATAGAAGCAGATTATATTAATGTTGACGAATACGTCTTTCAATCGGAATTAGAGGAATCGACAACGAAGATGGAGAAAAGGGAAGAGGCTTAATGTTCATCAAATGTTGTGGACATGAACACGTTTTTGGCTGCAATGTCGCAGATGTCATCGCAAGTTTCAACACAGGTGTTCTCACAAATAGCAGAGGTGTCATCACAGATGTTTGCACAACAATCTCAATTGACCTCGCAATTGAAAGAGCAGGAGACACGTATATCGACGCAGGTGACCTCACTAATAGCAGAGGTGTCATCGTAATTGAAAGAGCAGGAGGCACCTATATCGACCGTCATAATAGTAGAGGTGTCAACGCAGATGACGGAAGGGCAGGATAAAATTAAGGCTGAAGTGGATGAGTTAAAAGATCGTCCCCACGAGCTACAATTAAATCATCCAATCATGTCAACAGGCTCTGCCAAAGTAAAAACTCCATCTTTTGAAGGCACAATTCCGTTCCAGATTTTTAAACTTCAGTTTGAAAAGACCGCAGATGCAAATAATTGGAACGCAGAAGATAAAGTCGCTGAATTATTCGTTGCACTAAAAGGCTCTGCCGCAGAAATCTTAAAAAACATTCCCAATTGCGAATCGAGTTGTTGTGTAATTTTGATTGGCGCAGTGGAAAGACATTATGGCAGAGAGTCTCTGCAGGAATTTGCTAGGGAGATTGAGAGATTAGCTCATTTGGCTCATGCACACAAATCCGAGGAATACATCGAGAACATAAAAATTCAGAGCTTCATTAATGGAATACAAAATTAGACTACACGTTATGGTGCGTTAGCATGTCCGAATTTGACGTTTGCAGAAACCGTCTCAAATGCTCTAACGCAAGAAATGGCTTCTCTGCTTAGTAATCGCACATTTAAAGCTCATCAAGTAGAAATAGGGGAACCCACTTGGGTGAATCAATTACTTGAAGAGCTGGATAAAATACTGGAGAATTTTATCAAATCAAGTACGGAAAATGATGGCGTACTTAAAAGCTTCAAATGCAAAAAAGCGGTCATATTGCACGCAACTGTAATATCGAATCCAACCGGCCCAATAATCCGACTGGTCGGTCGCAAACATAAAGCTGAGAAACTCAAACCAATCAGAGAGGCTCCAAAGTTTCGATTTCTTTATAGAGCATCGCAAAGGTAGTAGTCATGGAAATGTGGATGGTATATCCCGTAGTTCCTGTAATTTGGAATACGCACATTGCTCAAAAGCTGAGGCCAAAGAAGACAATTTGGACGTCCAATTATTGACAATGGCCTCGACAGAAGACTGAGACCCAAAAGAACTACGAAAATGTCAACAGGAAGATCCAGATCTGAAACTTGTAATGCGAGAAATGGAACTGAATAAACGCCTAACGAGAGAAGAAATAGCAGTGGAAAGTTCAGTCGCAAGGTAAATTGGGCAAAGTGGAACAGTTTAAAGTTGATGTCCGGGTGCTTGCATCGAGTATTATAAAGCAAATATGGACAAAGCTCCCGAGTTCTTATGATTATTCCGGAAGTAAGAATTCTCGAAATTCTCAACGAGCTGCACAACGGTCCAGTTGGAGACACATGGGAATCACGAAAGCCTTGGAGAAGTTAAAGCAAAGGTTTTATTTAGTCGGTTGTCGTCAATCAGTTACGGAGAGGATTGCCATTGTGCTGAGCGCATTGCAGCTAAAGGGGCGAGATCCAGGAGTGATGGCCAGATGAAGCAGTACAATTCAAGTGCGCCATTTGAGCGAATTACCATGGATGTAGCTGGTCCATTTCAAACCAGCAAATTAGGAAACAAATCTGTTTTGGTAGTCATGGACTCAGTAAATGGCCAGAAGTATACCCGATTCTTAATCAAGAGTCTGAAACAGTAGCATACAGAACATATTCATCATCAAATGGCTAACGAAATATGGTGTTCCAATAGAATTACATTCTGACCAAGAGAGGAGTTTCGGAGGAATAATCAACGCTAATTCAGGAGATGTGCCAGAAACTGAGTATCCAAAAACACGTACAACTGCGATACATCCGCATTCCGATGGCATGATAGAACAATTCAATCGAACCTTGGAAGAAGATTTGAGGAAAGTGGTAGACAAGTATCAAAAAGATTGGGATATTCATATATCCTTGTTCCTCGTGGCTTACTGGTCTGCTATACATGAAACAACGAGGCAGACTCCAGCAAGGGTAATTTTTGGAAATGACCTATGGTTACCGATTGATTTGAAGTTCGGAATTAACCCCAAGGCGGGAAGGAATGCCTAGGAAACCAACAGTATCCCAGAAGACGAGATGAGACAAATACATGCTATGGTGAGACAGCGCACGCAAATCATGTGTGACAAAATGAAGGCAAAATACGACAAGGCAATGAACTCTCAGGGGTTTGCTGAAAGAGATTGGGTGTTGTTATATAATCAACAACGGAAGAAAGGTTTCCTAAATCCTCCTAAATTAGAGTATAGTTGGGAAAATCATACCATGTTATTAACGACTCAACAATGTGGTATATCGCATACAGACCATTGGAAGACCAAGGAATAAAATGAACGTAGTTCATTTAGAACGGTTTGCGGCGTTTGGTACCGCAAATATGTCTAATCGGGACGATCAGACTTAGGTGGAGGTGGTGATCGAACTCAGGGTAGTGTTTCAACTTAAACGATTAATTTATTAAAACCGTTACAATACGTTATGCTACTATTAAAAGTACCAAAAATCTCGAGAAAAATTTTTTCACACGCGTGAGCTACGATATATCAGTTACATAGAAATATCAATTAATTTCGACTTACACGCCCAGTAAACACATTAAAGCAATTCTTTGGAAGTGTTTGATCAAAGTTGTAGATGAGTAAAATACAAAAATGTTTGTTTTACTAGGAATTCCGCATGGAGACAGTGTTTCAGAATGATATTCAGGTTACGTATGTGTAAATTTAACTCTTGATATTTTTTTTGTATATCGCACAGTTATAGCCGAATCGTTACATTTAACGGTGGCAAAGAAAGACATGATCTAAAATCGCCTATATAGATTGTAAACATACCATTATGAGATAATTTTATAAATAAACAAATCGGAATATTAGATACTTGATTAATGGATTCTAAAGCCAATATAAACCTCCAGCTGCATATGCAACACCAAAAATAACAATCCCTTGATCTTTCTTTAAATAAATACATTTCATTTATTTTCAATTTTATCGCAGCAACTTATACAAAGTGATATTTTACATTTAATAATTTCATGCAAGTTTAATATTAATTTCTTAAGTCTTTAAATTATATACATACATAGTCGTATAATTTTAATTTTATATCTTGTATACATATATAAGTATTTTTAATACAAGTAATATTTATATGTTAGCATGCTAAAGCCTAGATATATTATACTAAGTATATAATGCATATACATATATATTTTTATTGATTTTCGTTAATGTGTATGATAATACTCTTGAAAATAAGTTATATTGAGCAAGAATGGCGCGATTACAAATTAAAATTATGCTAGATTTGAGCAGAATGACGTTGAATGAAGTTTTTAATGTTATTAGAAAAAGAATAATACGAAATTTAGGATAATTACTTCAAAAAGCTATACAAGTTCAGTTGAAAACTAAGTGTGGTTTGATTTAAAAACAAACTAAAGAATAAAAAAACGTTTTAGAGGTAAGAGCCTTTCTCTTTTCTTAAAAAATAAATTTAGAAGTTTTCATTCTGCTAGTTATGAAAAAAGTTGACGTTAGGTTTTAATTTGTAATGCTAAACTAAATTAAATATGCAATAATAAAAATTTTGTGGGACTACATATTATCTAACGGATTGGAAAAGTTAGATGCTACATAACATATTTATGTATATCAAATATACATTTTTATATAAATTAAGTTATTCTTTTTATGGTAGTGTGATGGTAAAATAAGTTAATAAAAATTTCTGGGGAAATAGAGAGCTGATTGTTTAAACATATAGATTGATCGACTTTTGAATAGTTCAGAGTAAGTTCGGATTCAAGAAAAAATTATTTAAAATCGAATTATTGCAATCTAATAAATATTTTTTGGGCAATAATTCATGCTTTGTTGTATTTGCAGCAAAATTTTTTTTTTATATATGATATAATATAATACATAAACGGTGTGGATTTTTTTAAAATTTGTTTTGCATTCCTTTTTTTTAATTTTTATTAATATGTTCTTTTAATTTTCACTCAAATTTTACTAAATACAAGAAAGCGTGCATATTCATTTTCATAAGAAGTAAAAAATATATTGTACTTATTTATAAAACTCGTGTTGAACATAATTGAACATAATAATAAAAATTAGATTAACAAAATAATATAAATATTAATTATGTTTTCTTTTTATGTTCATATGTTTCAGGTTGTTTATTTTTTTACACAGTGTAAAATATTGTTTAGCATTCATTGTTTACTTAGATAAAAGTAATTTATTTAGTCAACTAAAAAAAAAATTATTCTAACTAGTTACAGCGCTACATTAGATACGTATATAAGAAGTATATATGTATGTATGTGTGAAAATTTCATGAAGAATATAATAAATAATAGAAAAAGTTGACTCAACATTGTTACTCAATGGTGTTAATATTCAAAGAAAAACGTGCATTTAGAAACAAAAGTCAATAATAAAACGCAAAAATTATAAAAATAACATTATTTAAAGAAAAAGTATTAAAAATAAAAAAGTATATATAAAAATCTGTAGTGTCTATTAATTGTAATTGTTTAGTTTAGTTCTTTCGTTGCAATATCTACCTTTCGCTTATTGTCTCATTTTTATATACTTTTGTAGCATAGTAATAATAATAATTATTATTTTTATTTATTTATATCATTTGTTCGTTTAGTATATTCGAATTCTTCGCTTAGCTAATGAGTTTATGCTCAATATGTAGCCAATGATGTTATGATCATCTGAGCTTGAGTATTTCTTATGTTACATTCATACATACATATACATAATATAACTTGTCTACTTGTTTTTAAAAATAGATTTGACGTTATTAATTAATTTATGTGTATATAACTACTAATTCACATATACTTTCGAACTTTTTCATATTACTGCCATACTATCCTATACTTGACATACCCAGAACCATCACCTGTGTTTATGTTATTGTTTTTGTTTTTGTTTTTGAAAGTTAGTAGCTCTGCTTTATATAACTATGTTTTCTTTGAAATTGCATTATCTTGCTTAAAACGCGTCAAGTTGTTCGGTAGTATTCTTGTATGCGAATTTGTAATTTACAAAATAAATTAAAAATAATTATTTTAACTGTAAATGCCAGCGTTTACACGATCTACATATACACAGTCCTTCTACACATGGCATGGGTGGAATTTTAAATGAGCTCAGCCACAGCATCGTCACTCTCACGTATGGGCGCTTGGAAGGTGGATCCAGTGAATTCGTACATCTGCAATTGTAGAGAATTTGGTGTTTAGAGAGAGGTAAAAATACAACAACAATAAAAACCAAAAACGAAATGTAAAAAAATATATAGAAAAGATAGTAGGGAAGTGGGGATAGTGGTAGTAGGGAAGAGTTAAGTGTGAGCGGAAATGTATGTAAAATACACTAGCAATTCAAGGAATGAAATCAAGGAATGAAAGTGTGAAATATTTCAAAATGCTAACAAGAATATTTGAAAAAAGAAGTAAGGATTAGTTTCGCAAGGAAGCGAAAATTAAATACTCTATTAAATTGCAAAAACGTAAGAAATGTGAATAATATCGAGTTGTCCAGAAAATTCTTTATAAAAAAGGTGGCCTAAGAAATCACTGCTCGTTATTAGCCAAGGCTATGAATCGGTTGTCATTGAATCATTTTATGGTATTAAAATTAACCGTTGGGTGGGTGAACACTCTAAATTTAAGGCCTCAAAATAATGGTAATGAAATTTCACAAATATTCAAACTTACCGATGGCGCTCGATTGTTTCGCAACGTCGCATAGTCGGCAAATTCATTAATATGTGCATCGTGAATACGTCCCAGCGCATTGCTATTGCTCATATTTACAACAACCATATTTTCAGCATTGTGTACAGGTGTATTGTTCAAGCCGTGATTGCTATGATTACCGTTACGTGGCTGTATAGTTGCATAGGTGTTGTCAACAACACTATGATGTGGCACATGACGCTCCAATTGAGCCTGAAAAACATATGAAATATTTACATAATAATATAAGGAGGTAGATGAATAAATTAATACGCAATTAAACTTAAAGAATAGTTAAGAAAGCTATAAATTGACAGCAAGCAAATTATACCCCGATTAAATATAATATATATTATATATATATAGATATTAGATAAACCCCGAAAATTCTTATGAAAGTGCATTCTTTGTAAATGGAATGGGATAGGAGGATTTATAGCTGGTCACTTTGATAGCATTTTCCAAAGCAATTTAGAAAACAATTTATGCTACTACAACAACAATAAAGAACCCAAAAATAATGCCAAATATATCCATATAAATTTTTCGTTATTTGCCATTGACATTTCCATATAAATTTAAAAAATCAAAGTTTATATTCGAATAAGTTGTCACCAAAGAAATAATATTTGCTTTACGTTTTATATTTTTAAAACAACAAAAACATATCAATTATTGAATGCTATGTAACACTTACTGGTGAATCAGAGTTCGAAATATGGTCGGGTTCAGAGAAGACCTGCATTGTCAACTCTTGTTCCTCATAAAGTTTGAGTTTTCTGTAAATAAAAATTATAAAAACAAACCGAAATTACATTTTTACATTTAAAGAATTTTTCACAATACACTTACTGTTCTATCCACAAGGGATTCTCGGTGGTATTCAAGTCCTCTATTATTTGTTTCTTAATTAAAGCCTCTTTGCGACGATTCTCTACCGGCACGGAAAGGTTCCTAAAGGAAAGATAAAAATTTAAATAGTAACAATAATTAAAGATTAAATAAATAACTCACCAATGCTTGAGACAACAACACAACACAATAAAACTAATGACGCCCACAAAGAGTACAATGACCAAAGCCACTAAACCA
Organism: Bactrocera minax; assembly: GCA_021498325.1. NCBI lineage: Eukaryota > Metazoa > Arthropoda > Insecta > Diptera > Tephritidae > Bactrocera > Bactrocera minax. The sequence continues at coordinate 233,363 of JAKEEE010000078.1, read as the reverse complement.
GCTACAGCCAAATCAAATTCATCTTGGACAATGGTGATATAGGCGGGCACAACATTCTCAATAGCAAAACCGGCATAATAGTCCTATAAATAATAATAGTAATATATGAAGCATATATTTTATTCACGCAGAAAAATTCAATTCTTCCCCACTCACCCGCAAGTAATCGTAATTCGCGTCGATAACTTTTAATATCTCGTCGACGGGGGCGATTTGTTGTGTATGGGGCTCGACGGCATGAAAAAATAAATCACACCAATCCATGCGTATGCGTCCCATCGCGTCTACATGATAGCGTATCTCATCGACAATGATGCGATGCTGTGTTGCATTACGCAATTCAGCGATTATTTCCTCCTGCTCTTGATGCACCTCCTCGGGGGGACGTGAGAGTATCACACGCACTAATTGTGTTGAGTCAAATACCCATACATAGACCTTGGCACGTGTTGACTGCTGTGGCTGCTCTAATTCCTTGGCTATCACTTCTAGTTCGAACCGATCTTGATTGTATTCAGCCATGAAGGCGGCGGTAGTGATGCGGCCATCACCCGAAATCGCTGCGAACACAAAAAGTATATAATATAAGTCTTAAACTTAGTCTTAAACTTGTAAGTAAACTTACAAAATGGGCTTGGCACTATCGAGCCTGTTGCCTTGGTAGCGCCAAATTTATAAAGATTCGAAGCAACGATCATATACTCGATTTTGGCATTTTTGCCTTGATCCGCATCGGTGGCATTCACAACGGTTATAACACTGTTAATAGCTGCCTTGGCGTTGACACCAGCATAGTAGATCTGAAAGAATAGGATTATACGAATTGTTAATGTATTTATGTGTTTGATTCGTTTTCCATTACCTCTTTTTCGAATACTGGCGCGTTGTCATTTTCATCAAGTACCGTTATCCACACTTTCCCCACAGTATTGTCACGTTCGAGGCTTTTTATGGAAAATGAGGCGCGCTCTTCTTCCGATATATGTAAATCTGACTTAATGCTGGCGAGAATATAAAGTGTGTAGAAATCGGTATCCTCTCTGAAATTTGAAAACAAGTTGTAACTCAGGTATATGTACATAGATAAATAAATTTAAAAAATTTAAGAATACGTTTGTTTAGCTTAAATTTAATTTATTTTTATTTTTAATATATTTTATATATAGTGTAAGAGGAATTTCTTCCAGATTTTTGCCTGTGCAAGTATCAACTTGTTTAGATGAAATTTAGTACACGTGTTCTTAAGAAAGCTGATATTGGAGATGAGCAAAATCGGAACATTGGCATGCTCACAAAATGGCGGTTTTGAAGAGTGCGGTTGGCCTCGCCCTTATTAGATTTAATGAATATATCTCACAAACTAGTGAAGCTTTATTTCTATCATTTCTTGATACAGTGTGAAAATCTGTGCAATCAGATAATAACCACGACCACCCCCTATAAAAAGGTTATGTTCAAAATTTATAAAAATGCGATAAGTGACAGTAAAACGGCAGATACTTTAACTTTTATCGTTAAGGTAGTACGGTAGGATTGTATTCAAATCGGTGTAAAAATTGGACAATGGGTGTGACATCGCCCACTTTTAGGTTAAATCCTATATCTCAGTAATTACTCGACTAATTTCAAGAAAAGTTGGTACGTAAAATTAAATAAACGTATATGTCAAGGTTTAGAAATGGAATAAATCGGACTACAACCACGCCTGCTTCCCATATAAATCAAGCACCAAAGAAGATATGGGATAGTTCCTGGACCCAATTGTCCTTTCAAGGTGTCGTACTTCTCGTCTAAAATGTTCGAAATCAGACCATAACTTATTCAGCTTCCGGACGACGGATACGAGGACCTCAGTTCCTATGGCTATTTTATAGCGAAAATATCGATCAATCTGTAAAATAGCTTAACGAAATTAGGTGGGCAACTATTCCTCATAGTAGTGTGGCCTGGTGATAAACATTGATATACGTGATATACCTAATTTAGAACCTCCTGTTGACTTTATATCATATATATCGGTCAATATGTACCACATCCTAACAAAATTTAGTTAACATATTTTTTTAAGTATACTGCAGTTTGGTGCCGAAAATTTTTGAAATCGGTCGATGGATTACCGCGGACCCCGCATACTAAATACAGTGATTTTCGACCCTCCTTTTGAATTTATATCTAATATATCAGATATTACTCTAACATTTTAATGGAATTAAGTGGACATGTTTTTTTGACCACAGTGTATTTTAGTCGTAGTTTAATGAAGTCGGAAAATATAATATATATATAAACTTAATAATATATTATATATTATATAAAATATGTATATAAAATATATATATAAAATATGTATATAAAATATATATATAAATTATGTATATAAAATATGTATATAAAATATATATATAAAATATATATATAAAATAGTTATATTTTATTTTTTATAAATTATTTTATATTTCATTATTTTATATATAGTTTTTTTATTTTATATTTATATATATCATATATATAATATTTATTAATATATTATATTATATTTTTATATAAAATAAACGAATATACATATTTTATACACATATAAAAATTGTGACCCACCTGTCCAAACTCTTGTTCGTGAAAATATCCCCAGTTGATTTATCAACAACAAAAGAATTGTCCTCATTGCCCAACAACAAATAGTAATAGACATCCCTATTGTGTTTACTACGCGCTGTAGCTTGTATGCGCCCAATCTTCACATCGCGGCCACTATTCTCTTTGATCGAGATTTTGTACGGATTTGCAGCATCCGAAAATTCAGGACGATTTTCATTAGCATCAACAATGCTAATGCTAAGGAAACGTAATGTTTCAAATGGTGTGGGATTGCCAGCATCACGAGCTACCAAAATGATGTCATAGCTGAGGGCGACAAAGAAAATAATAAAAAATTTTAATTAAACATGGAAGCCCAATAGCCAAGTCAAACCCAGCATTCACTCACTTTGCGCGCTCCTTGCGATTCAGCTCGCGTTTGGTGCGTAATTCACCGGTTGTTGCATCGATGCGAAATTCATCGGTCTCCTGTACATTCTCATTGTTCACTTGTAGATGATAGGAGAGCATGCCATTCTCATCGGTATCATTGTCGGTCGCCTTAACGGTAATCAACAGATAATCTTGTTGCACAATATCCTAATAAACAGTAAGAAGAGGGTGCAATGAAATGTATTATATATTTATATTAAAGAAATCTTCACTTACACCAGGTATCTCGATAGTGGCATTCGACAGCGCTGGAATCACGAATACTGGCCGATAATGATTCACACCCATAACTGTGATCAGCACTCTCGTGCGACTTTCCATCGTACCCGAACCCTGTGTATCGCGTGCGACAACTTCCAATGCGTACACACCCTTCTTGCCACTCAAACTTTGAGCTGGATAAATAATGCCGGTTTGTGCGTCCAGACGAAAAAGTCCTTGCTCATTGCCATCGGTTATGAAATAGCGTACATCACCAAATATACCCTCATCCGCATCGAGTGCCTTCACTTGCAACAGTGGAGCCGGCGGACTAACGGCAGCATTCTCTGCCAGCGTTGTGGTGTATTGAGTTTGTGTGAAAATTGGCGCATTATCATTGACATCCAGTACATTGATATGAATCTGTAAGGAAGAAAAAAAAATGCATTAACCAAATGAAAATTTTTTTTTTACTAATGGGATCTCCTGTATAACTTTACCGCCGCCGTTGCTGATTTCTGCACCGTAGTCGGCGCTTTGTCCTGCGCCACCGCCGTCAAAGTGATCTCATTTATCTTCTCACGATCGAGCATCGTTGCATCTGCCACCATTATGTTGCCGGTATATGCATCAATGCTAAAATATTTATTATACTCGCCAATTAGCGTATATGTAATCTCGCCGAATGTGCCAACATCGGCATCGAATGCCTCCACTTTGCCGGCGACTGTGCCGCGTGGTGAATTCTCCGTCACATTGAAGTGATACTCCGATTGGCCAAAGTGTGGCTCATTGTCGTTCAAATTGATGATATCTACGGTGACTTCAGCGGTCGATGTGAGTGACGGCACACCGGTATCGCTCACTGTGGCAACGAATTTTACCTCTTTCAGTGTTTCATAGTCAATGCGCGCTGTCGAGGTGATCACACCTGTTGTCTTATTGATGGTGAAATATGCATTTGGCGATATACTATATTCACCAATGGTCGAATCCTCGTCATAAGCCTGTAATGTGGTCAACACTGAGCCAATTGGCTGCTCTTCGATCATTTGTAACTTAATTACGGGATTTTCGGCAGTCCATGGTGGATTGAATTTCTGGAAATTGATATTATAAATTAAATAAAATTATAAATATACGGAACACAACACTATAGATTTGTGGCTGTGTCAAAGCCAAAAAATAAAAATAAAACAAAACAATACTAAATTTTTTTGAAAAAATTCCTGAAAATTTCACCAAATGGAAAAGTATATCAGTTCAACGGCATGAACTCGGTTGTTATACCAACCATTGAAGAATCGGATATACCATACGGAAAATTCAAAATCTTATTTATCAATGTTTTCACTATATTATATAAAGCGGCCACCTTAAACCCGCGTAAACTTGGCTTGGATCTGAAAACAGTGAGTTTAATTCACTTAGAGTTGATTTTCATAACTTTTTACATAACTATTTACAGATTAATAAAGCTCTTGAAAATTCCTGTTGCAACACTTTACTATCGCATTTGCACATCATATTTGTATCACTGATCATTTTAGCGAAATTCATTTTTGGTTACGTGGGGCTTGCGGCCAACATTATAGCATTGTGAGTATATATGTGTTGGTGTGAAATTGCTTATTTTGGAACTGAAGGTGTTTCACGGTCTTAAAAAATTAAAAACGTAGGTATAGGATCGTTCATATAGGGGTAATCATATGTTATCTTAAGCGTGGAAACTCTAATTTACTATAAACCTTGACATAAAGTCAGTAATATAACTCCATGGTGCGAAATAAAACGTTTTAAGCTTTAGAAATATTGAGATATATTGAAAACTTATTTCTAAGTTGGTATAATAACACAGACTTTCAGTTTACTAAAGGCGTTAAAACTAAAAACTACCATCGGTAAACCCACAAGTGATCGTCGACTATCCAACATACCCCCATAGAACCTTGTGGTGAGTATTGAGCTGACAAATTAGGAACTATCATCAACTATCAACTATGTTAATATTAACTATGAAAATATTTCCTTTTGCTAATTTTGTACAATGGACTATGGGTAGTGTCAATTCCCTAATATTATATACTTTGTTGTATAGATTTCCCATATTGGCGGAGGAATTTGGCGATCTTTTGGTTCCATCAATTTACGCCCAATTCGTGGAGAATATAATATTCACCTGTTTAGAAGTAATAGTCGGTGGTTTAACGGTACGCTACTACATGCCATGCAAATTATCACTATTCAGCATATTCTTGACGAAAAATATAATACAGATAACCGTTGGCATATGGGCACTGTGAGTAATTACCAATAATATGAAATTGTATAAAAGCTTATATATGAATATATACATATAAAATCAAAGTCAAAGATATGTTACATAACAACAATTCCATTTAGAAACATGTACACAGATCTACATCAAAGTCTCATGTATCATATAGAAGAAACTGACTCGGATACCGAAAACGATGAGAAGGAATTATTTTTGCGCAAAGAAAGTTTCATTTAAAATGGAACACAGATGAAAAATTAAAAATAAAAGCAAAAAACTAAAAATAAAAAATGTAAAATTTTAAGATGCACACAATGCCGTTATTTCACCTACCGGTGGTGTTTTGTTGACATCGGTAATTTGTATATTAAGCAAACCGCGTCCCTGTTGCACAGTTGGCGCAGTGCTATCCGTTACAAGTACGCTAATTCTTATGACCTGAAGAAATAAAAGAAAATAAAGAAATTATATTACACAAATTTTATAAAATTTAAGTTTCTATTTTTTCTATTCATTTTGGCTTACAGCAAAGAGATCACGATCCAGTGCCTTATTTACGATCACCTGTCCTTTGCGATTTATGGTGAAGTATTCTTTGAACTGTTCACTATTTGGCACCTCTTTGCCGTCCTTGTCAATGGCGACAACATCAGTGCCAGCGAATTCAAGAGCGCTGTATGTGGGCACATCGGGATCGAGAGCGATTAGAGTGTGAACTAAAGTGCCAACAGGAGCATCCTCGGGAATCTAAAGAAATGAAATAGGAGTGAGATCTCCGAGTTCGAAAATACTACGGGTTTCGACCATTTTTGGACCAGAGTTGGCACTTGTTAGGAAACGGAATTATTTCGATATCTTTGTTTACGTCTACTAAGGAAAAATTTAAATGACTGTAAGACAAATTTAAACGGAGCGTGCTTGTAACCCGCTTTCGTTCATATTCGTACAGCATCATCAGAATCTAAAGGGAATGTTATAAATTAAATTTCGTGCTTATCGGATTTTTCTAAGATATTAAAGATATTCCATCTAAAGGTAGGCAATGTCACGCCCATTATTCACATTTTGTTCTGAGATTTATGTAATAATCTTGCGATACAATTTACCGTTTCTGGTGTTATTCCTTCGAAAATCATAGCACTTTTAATAATTTAGAATATAACCGTTACATAGGAGGTGGGCGAGATTATTGGCCGATTTCTCCCATTTTCAAACTATTGCATAAAATAGCTAAATGGAATATATCCACAATGATCGATTCAGATAGCCTACTAGAGGGCGGTGCCACGTTATTTTTCGAAAATTTTGAGTTTATTGCTTAATTGGTGACTTTAAGAGCTTAACATTATTCGATGCTGTTACTGCTCCGATTCCACACAACTCACTTTTACTCAAGTTATAGATTGCATGGACGTGCAAGTCAGATATCCAAAAAGCACTTTGCCTCGTTAAGTTATAAAATATGAATATATTTAAATAAACGTGCAGGAAGAGCTAGGCGAAGTCTCTATTATCTAATTGATTTTATATTTCCCATCCCTAATAATTTCTCAGAAATCCCTTATACGAGAGATGAGCGTAAACATACTAGGTATATGTATGCAAAAGTCGATTTTTAGTCGACCAAATGTTCGTGCAGAGTTTGAAACCTCTTTCATAAATACTCCCCCTGCTCATTCAACTATCCAAGATCAATTTGCGTATCAGTGAGCAAATATATATAGGACGAAGAAAAGGCACTCTTTAGCCTATTTCGCAGTCAGGGATTTCCTTTTTTAAATTATATGCCGAAATGAGCATTCTCCGCTGGAGTCGAAGTCGTCAAAATCTACACATCCAAGACCAACTCAATTTAACTGGACCCAAATATTAAAAACCCTAATCAACTACTCACCTCTGCATGTTGCGTTGCCGGCGTGAAGTATGGATCTTTATCGTTGCTGTTGTTTATGTTTACCGTCAGCGTAGTTGTGCCTGAAAGGCTTGGGGTACCCAAATCTGTTGCTAGTACTTCAATGTGGTAGGTATTACGACGGTCGTAATCCAATTTACGGGAAACAAAAACATCGCCAGTACGCTCATCAATACGGAAGTCATTAAAGCTGCCATGTTCAATGCGGTATCTATAATGAGAATGAAAAGTGAGCTCATAAAAATTTAAAGTAAGAAAGTAAATTGAAATGTTTTAAAGTAAGAAAGCTTTAAGTTTAAAGTTAATTAAATAATATTTATTTTAGATTTGAATAGATGATAACATAGTGTGGTTGGAAGGCACGTTCCACAGAGAAATCTAAATGTTTACGTCTAGAATGTCGCTTTCTTTCACATTAATACACTTTTGGTTACGGTTTGTAATCGTCCGTTTACTCACCTGATCTCCGCATTTATGCCCGAATCTAAATCCTCAGCTTGCAGCTTCTCTACACTGGTGCCGATTTCTGAATTTTCCTCTACCACTGCGGAATATTCTGCAGCAAGGAAGCGTGGCGCATGATTATTCACATCACGTACCGTTATATTCACACCACAATTCGTAGTGAAAACACCATCATTTGCTTCCACGGCGAAAACCAAATAATCGCGCTTCAAATAAGTCACATCCAGTGTTGCATTCGGACGTACCGTTATCTGACCAGTACGCCGATCGATAGCGAAAACACTTATGATTTGCTCATCACCAATAATGCGATAGGTTATGTCCGATATGGTGTCAGCATCGCGCGCCTTCACCACTAACGGTGAATCGAACACGTGTGCGCCTTCATCGACAGCGGCGCGATACAACGGACTTTCACATACCGGTGGCGAATCGTTAGCATCGGTTACTGAAATACGCAACGGCACCACCGATGTTTGGCCTTGACCGCCGTCGTCGGTTGCCTACACATAAGAATGTATATAAGTACATATATATATATAAAAATGGGCGAAACAAGTGAAAACGAAATTAAATTCAAAGCATACGTCTACAAGACAAACTTGAATTTTCAAATCGAAGTCACATTATTGCAAATGAATTTCAAATAACAACTACAAACAAACCACAAACTTGTATGAATGGGAGCCGTGACACTAACTACAATAACTACAATAACAACAATAGCAGCAACAAAGCGTACTGAGCTCGTCACTCACTTTGTATGACAGAAAGTACGTGGTCTCCGTTTCATAGTCGAGGCACGTACGCGGCACCTCAGCTCGTCGGACCATCTCTGCTTGGGTTGTTGGCATTACGGGGCGAACCGTAGTTGTTGCGCTAGTTTCCAACAGTGTCGGCAAATGGGTGGGCACCACTGCTGGTGGCGCTGTAGCTGCTGTTTCGCTAATGACATCGTTAATGCTGTTGCGTGCTTCCGATTGTGTAACGACTTTATACTCCACCGTTGGTTCTGTATTGATATCTAGCGCATTAAAAAGTGCAGCACTGGGCTCTTCATTATCCACCTCCTCCGCCGATGATGTGGCGATTGACGGCAAATGACTGTAGTTATCCATATTGGTGAGCGATAAGAGCGATGAGTAATCTGTCGTGTTGGCTTGTGTGTGCAACTGACGTCGCTGCCGACCAGCAAGTCCATCTGCACCGAGAAACACCGCTGCCTGGCAATCGGCTAATGTTATTACACCAGTTTGTTCATTAACGTGAAAGAGTTCAGCACCGGTGCCCGACAGACTATAACGTATACCCGCATCACCATATTGACCCGAATCCACATCTTTCGCTGTGATGGTGGTGACATATTGACCGGGCGCAGCCGCTTCCGATATACTCGCCGAATATGATTCATGCTCGAACATTGGCTTATTATCGTTGGCATCCAATACGGTTATTGTAATGGTGGCTGTGGAGGATAATTTCGGTTTCGTGTCTGTCTCCTCGGCAATGACGAGCACAATGAATTTACGTTGATTGGGATTTTCGTAATCCAATGTGCCGTTGCCGACGCGTATGTTTACTTGGGAGAAACCATTTACATACTTAGGTTCCACCTCAAACACCCCGGACACATCATCCAAGCGTAGCGAGAATTTCGAATTGATGCCTACATCACGATCTGTCACATTCATGTCGAGCGCGAGTGGCGTACCGGGTGCAGTGTTCTCTTGCAGTGAAACTTCATATTCCTTCTTATTGAAAGTGGGTGGTGAGTCGTTCACATCACGTATGGTTATGGTGGCCTGAGCGGTGGTGCTTGTAAGTGAGTCACTGCTGGGGGTGCCGTTGACAAGCTCACGAGCCTATAATAATGTAATAATAGAACAAGTAAGTTGGTATGGGAAATGTGGTTTGAAAAAATTTTGTATTTAAAACAGAGAAATATTTCAAAGTATATGCTTTGCTTAGTGACGAAGGCAAGCTTCGATATTCTGCTCGAGCCTAATACACAAATAAAAGACTATTCGCTCAAAAAATACTGTTAAGGTTGTGATATTATGGCGAACAGATATTTTTCGAGCACAATCTTTTTGCTTCTCAACATTACGTAGTCTTAGATTATTTTCAAAAGTTTCTAACTTTCTAAATACTAGAAAATATGCGGTAATGATATAGATTGACTTTAGGGGTGAGCGCCCTTTTGTAGTGTTGCTGAAGGAGCAAATTTTTTACCGACCTAAACCACACATATGAAGACAGTTAAGCATGCTTTTCTTAGTGGACATCCCCGCCTGGTTATTTTAATGCATCTTAACCCATAGAGGTCCATTGCTTGACCTGTCGTCAGATCTCTGGTACTCTTTTGCATGCCGCGGTAAAGACCGCGAGGATCTCACTTAAATAGTTAAAGCACCGGTTCTTTGTGATATTCAAATCTCCTAGATATAGATCAAAAGACCCTCATGTATCAACGAAGTGCTTTGAGCCCACCGCAAATCGATAGAGGTGGGCAATTTCGATTCCAGCTAATTCACCATGTTCACCAAAGGTATGGGAAACCCAGATGTTCCAACCCTAGTCTAGAAAAGAAGTGGCCATTCGAGGATAAAGTGTTGAGTTTTTTCCAAGTCGCTTTCTTTCAAAGTTTGCCTGTGCCTGTTAAATAATTGAGAGCTTTACATTTTCCAGCAATTCCGCTATTAAAAGGTACCCGTACAAGTAAAGTACTCTAATCTATGATGGCATATCTCTACCATAACACTAATTTTAAAGTATTGCGAGAGAGAAATGCGATCACGGAGCTGGAAAATTCTTGAAAAATAGATTTACTCTTGAATTAGCTATCGAAATATATATAATACCTATTCGACGAAGTGTACGAAGCTCAGCAATTAGAATAAATGATGTCGAGAAATCTTTTGCATTTTTGTTTCATAAAAAGAATGTACATAGGAACGATAGAGCTAACCAATTGGTTGAGCTTTGATGCTTTTTTACTTGATGCATGCAATAGCAAATTTGTGATTCATATTATTAAAAGCAGCATTCAAATAAATTGTAGGTACATTTTCAAGACACGATTTTATTCCGTATTAATTTTCTGAATACAATTATTTGACTTTCTACCCATTAGCCCAAAAATAAGGAAATATATTATAAAAATACGACTTACCCTAACAATAAGTGTTATCAGGCCGATGCTATCGGGAAGTGCTTCACGATCTAAAGGTTTGGCTGTACGTAATTCACCACTTTTCTCATCCAGTAAAAAATAGTCCATGGGATCTAAAAAAAAGTTTTGTTGAAAATAATTATTTTAGCAAATATTGCAATATTTGAACGAAGTAAATAATCCATATACTATGTATAAATATATCAAAATATAGTCAAAATAATGGATCAAGTTGAATTTAACGCGGAGTCAAGAATACATTGTGTTTTTATTCAAACTTATGTAATTGATTTTTAATAGAACTATGGATGTGCAAGCAGAAGTCAATCACATGTATGATCCACATTACGAGTAGTATTCATCCTAATACCATTTAAGCAGAACAGTCTGTATCTGGTTAGCGCCCAGAGCTGTAATTTGGAGAGCCCAAGAAGTTTGTGTGACTGCCCAGATATGTACAGATTTCCGAAATGCTTTTATTTCTTATAATGTCTCAACGAACCTTACCTTTTCTAAAAAAAATAGCGACAATTTGTCAATCCAAATCTCGATTACTCTCCACCAATCGGCATCAACTTCAGGGTTTCAGAGTCCAGCAAGCATATCCACACTCCAGCTACTCATTACCGTGTCTGGGAACGTAAATAAGCTCAGTGAAGTAGGGTCTAGAAACTATAAATAGCTATGACACTCATTGTAAAATTACGTCCCGACTTTTCGAATATACTGTCTAAATAACGATGAATCTACTGTAATTTGACTAAATCTTCTTAGGCAGATAACCTGAATTTGAGGTTAATGGAAAGTTGCACGCTGTAAATGCTCTAAACCATTCGGGCAATAGTTTAGACGAGCACTGAACAGCTACTTCTAATATTTTTTAGATGGAATTACGGAAAATAATGAGCAGCACGGACGCATTTCCGGAATACAATGATCTGGTCTGTCCGGTAGGAAGACAAAATTTCGTAGTTCAGAAGAGTTCCGTTGTCTTAAGTTGTAATTCAAGCATATGTTATTTAATATTATCTTAGTCCGAGCCGCGATAACTTTATAAGTCAACGAGTAAAGCGGTGAATATATTCTAAATAGGGTTAAACTGAATACTCAATACCTCATTTGGGGTTTTCCTTTGTAACAAATTTCGTTATTTATAAGGATCTAACTACTCTGTAATTGGGAATATACAAACGCTTTATGATATCTCTCCAGAGCAATTAAGGACTACTTTACACTCCCTTCGACATTAGTTCTCCAATACAAATGTTTATCAAAGGAAAGACCGAGATTTAAATTACTGTCAGAGTGAGTTAAGTGAACTGAAATGCTAAAAGTCAGACGTGCTGGCAAATATCTATACACCGAATAGATTTACTGAACCTTCTGGGGACGAGCCAATGGAATAAATGATTTTCGAATTTCATAGTGTATCTATTATTTCGATCAGATGTGTTTCATAAAAATAATTTATAAAAGAGTAATTGTTCTCGTAAATGAGCAATGGTCTGTACTTGTATCCTTTTTTACATTACGCGTATGTATGTATATATGATGTGTGTATATCCGTAATGAATCTTCCTTTCAGCGGTCAATAACTTATCAGATAATTGCGTAAAATGCCGCCACCATTAATCAACTTAATTATTGCACTTACTCGTTAACAAATCGTAAACGATTTTCCTCGGTTCGCCTGTGTCGCCATCGCGTGCCTGTACCTTCAACACCAACGTACCAATGGGACTATCCTCATCGATGACCGCCGACAAGGAGCCCTGAAATACAGGCGGCTTATCCTGTACATCCTTGATGCGCACTTCGAAATTCGTTTGTGATTTATGTACGCCATCCTAAAGATAAAGCCCGAAGCACAAAAGTAAGGAAATTACCAAAAAGAAAAAGGAAAGCAATAACAACAACAAAGCAATGCAATGATAAATAAGCAGATAAGTCAATTTGACAAGCACAAAGGGATGTGCAGAGTAGTTGCAATGGAGAAATGTTGTTAACAACTTAATTGCTTATTAAAAAGTCGCCAATTGGTAATTGTATAAAGCCACCCGCTATTTTAAGCCGCCTAGCATCCATCCCCAGTTCTCTGTTCGCTCTGTACTTACCGTCGCTTCAATTTGAAAATGATAAATCATGCGCTGATTATAATTCAGCGTGTCATTCAGCACAACGGCCGCCTTTAATACAGTTGGCTCACGCGACAATGGCTCCAAACGGAATCTATGTGTGGGGCATGAGAAGACATTTGAGTAGTGCAAAGTGATTGTTGAATTTTATTGAAAGTAAACAAGGCGTAAAGGCATTTAAGTGTAATATTTTCTTTAGCACGAATACTTACTTGTTGCACGCCTCTGGACTCTGCTCCTGTGGCAGGCATTTCAATTCGAGACTCTCGCCGATGGTATCGCGATCTGTTACGAGTATTTGATAGAAGATAGTTGTGCCGATGGCAGCGTCCTCATTTACATCCGTCTCGTAGGGTGTCTAGAAGAAAGAAAATTGGAAAATAAATTTAGTTAACTGAATTTTCTTGAAACCCCTCTGCAGATTTAGGTGGTTATGACTATATACTACATTTATATTACATATATAATCTATATAATAATTTGTTCTTTGCTTGATCTGGCTGAGCTTTGCACATATTTATCCAGCGAACGGTGAGAGAAGTGAAGTTCCGGATACATCTTAACCACTGGATATCTTTTTCGATGGACACAGCACCTAATCGCTTGTGGGCAACTTGGCAGGAAAGCGTACATTAATGAGCTCTTAGAGGGAACCTTCCGTCAATTGGACATGTCGGTAAAACCTTTTTCCCAACCACGATTTAATGGGTTGAATTAATAACGGGTAGGTTCTTCGACTGTGTTCTTCACAGGGTGAAATTAGAAAAAAAATTAGAAAAAATCGCCCGGATTTGTGGAAAAACAATTAATGGCTTTTGCGGACTTTTGACCAATTCTGCTCACACTTCGTTGCTTGTTCGTGAATTCTTGGCCAAAAACAACACTGTAAGAATACCCAGCCTCCATATTCGCCATGGCGCCGTGTGACTTTATCCTATTCCCAAAAATAAAGAGAATCCTAAAGGGAGGGCCGTCGTTTTACAAGTATAGATGACATTAAAAGCGCATTGCTGAAAGAGCTAAAGACCATCCTAAAAATCGAGTTTGAGAAGTGTTTCGACGATTGGAAGAAGCGCTGGGGCATAAGTGCATAATATCGAATGGAGATTACTTTGAAGGCGACAACATTAATGCAGACGAATGAATAAATATTTTTTTTTAAAAACGAAAATCGCCGTTATTTTTTGAACACTCCACGTACATGGTCTCTATACTAGACCTTTTTAAAAGTACATCAAAAACATTAAGGGATCGGTTTATTTAAAACGAGTTGTGGTATTTTGATACTCTCGCAACATGTTGCTGGAGAGTTTATTACTTTTGTTTACCTAACGGTTGTTTGTAACGCCTAGAACTAAACGAGTTAGATATAGACACATATGTATATATAAATTATCAGGATGAAGAGACGAGTTGATATCCGAGTGACTGTCTGCCCGTCCGTCCGTCCGTCCATGCAAGCGATAACTTGAGTAAAAGTTAAGATATCTTAATGAAACCATTAATCGAAAACCGATAAGACGAAACCACGCCTACTTCTCATATAACACAATTTTAAGTTTCATCTGATCATTTCACTTTAAAGTAGATAAACCAAGTGACAATTAAGATATTTGAATGAAACTTTGCACGAATAGTGTTTTCAGGTTATGTCATCTCATGCACAAAAATAGTCGAAATCTGCAAATAGCTTTTCAAGCTACATATACTCAATATAAGGACCACGGTGCCTATGGCTGACTTTATACCGAAAATATCGGTAAATCTGTGAAATATCGTAATGGAATTCGAGATGATAATGTGTTCTTGTGTCAAAAATGGGGAAAATCGGGTAAATACTTCCCTTAGCCCCCATATACCTAATATAAGGATCTTAAACTTCCGGTTTGGAAGTTGGTAGTTGGTTTGGAAATGGATAAAATCCATTATTTAAATTATTAAATAAAATAAATAAAAAATGGGTAAACACTTCCCCTAGTCCCCATGTACCTAATATAAGAAATTCAAACATCCGGTTGGCTTTAAATGGTGTATATCGGTCAATATGTAGGATATCTTAGCAAAATTAAGTGAACGCATATAATATTGGATTCCGAAAATGAGTGAAATCGATGAACGAATTACAACGAATTACACCAGCTCCCATATACTACATATAATAATTTCCGTTATCCTAGCAGACTTTAAGCCGAATATGTCGGTCAGTGTGTGACTTATCTTCATACAATTTAATGGAAACATGTTCTCTAGTGTAATTGTGTAATGACAAAAGTTAATACAATCAGTCCAGGCCTTCCCCTAGCCCAAGTATACCCAATATAGGGTCGAATACCTGGAAATATTTCCCTTCATTTGAACTTATTCGCATATTGCGAGAGTATAAAATGTTCGGTTACACCCGAACTTAGCCCTCCCCTCCCTTACATGTTTTTTAATAAATTTTTTATTAAAAAAAATTTATATATGACCATTGCATTCAGAACAGTAATGGGTATTTTTTTAGCAGATGAACCTCTACTCAATATTTTATCAGTCTGTTATTTAAGTTATGTACCTTCGTTCTTCAACTTACGTTTTGAAATTCTGGTGGATTATCATTTTCGTCCAGCACAATAATGGTGATTGGTACTTGCACGATGTTATCTTGTTCGGATTCGCCATCGGGAGTGACACGATCACGTATTGTGACATGAAACAACAAACTGTCTTTCTCTTCGCGATCTAACGGCTTAATTAATGTTATAACGCCCGTAATGGGGTCCACTTCAAAATGCTCCGAACCAATGGCACCAAAAGTGACATTACTACCCTCCGGATCATAGCCCTGCAACTGAGCGACGACTGTACCAACGGGTGAATTCTCCTCTAATACAATATTATTGAGTACTTGAGTGAAGACGGGTGGGCGGTTTGTTTCAGCTGTGAGAAAAGACAATGTGAGAAAGAGTTATAAAAATGAATAATTATTTGAAGAGCCAAATGAGTGATCAAGGTAAATGAGTGAGACGTGTTTCTCATAGTGCATAGTGTAAATGCTACTTACAGCTGATTAACGGTACAATGCTGATAAGCGCAAACGCAAACAGCTGATAGTGTGTGTGCAACAATTTATGTCTGGGCATTGTAATAGTGCTGTAAAAAAGAGGACGTGACAGTTGGTTAATCACTGTGCAAAATATTAAATTAAATACATATCTATATATATCTGAATGGACAATAAGGAAAAAGCAGAAATTTTAAATTATTTTCAGGCGTGAAATTATTTTAAGGGTAACTAAAAATGTTCCGAAAAGATTCATTCTACTGAAAACTCGAGACTTAATATATTCCAAAAAAGATATAATCTGAACAATTTTCTTATATAGTAAGGCTTGTGTTCATGCTCCCGAAAATAAGAATAAGAAAATCAAAAATTCTAGTGGCCACTTGTGGGGAAAATAATTTCGAGGAATAACTAATTCTGAACAGTCTCAGGTGTCGACAGCAACATGTAAGATGAGATGATAATCATACATGGATGAGATGACTCCTTGGGATGACTCTAGGACCAGTTGCGCACTAAAGTTTATATTAGCCGTAATATCAATCTCAAAATATTTTTACTATTTAATTGAAGCAAAACACCCTGCCCCTAAAATTATACCTTGTACGCCCTCATGAAGTTCACCATGTATAAGTAGAGCTTTTAGGTGGGTCTTTCTAATTAATCACCTCATTTTTCATAAGAGCTTTAGGCTATAATCGACATAGCTCAAAAACGTCGGTGAATAAGATTGTCGTTTTAATGGAGTCGAACGTTCTGATCTCTAATTATGTTTCAGGAAAGATGATATCTTTGATCCTTGAGTCTTGTTTCCAAACTTTTACGGACGGAAAATACCATATATGTTACGGTCACAATCTTCACTACGTGGTTAAAATGAAGCGAAATCGAGAGAATTTTCGCCATTGCGTGTAAAATATAATATTGGTATCTGGAGCTTTTTACGGTGACACGTATATAAAAGATCCAAAATTTACTGATTCTGGAATATCCTTCTGGAAGCCATATCCTGAACTATTCTTAAAGTCCTTAGGTCTATTTCCGGTTGTTGACCTACAATCGGTTTAATCGATCGATTATATCGATTCTCGTCTACCTTCCTTTTCCTTTTCCGCTTCCGTCTCCTTTCTCTTTTATATGTATTGTGCGCCTTTGTATTATATTATCTGACAAATAAAGGTGCCTACAAATTTTGCAGTCTTCGAATCACTCGTACTTAATTTTTCAGTTATTATTTGGCTCCAGTGTCCAGGCAGCGGACTGACAATCTTGGCTGTACAGAAATATAATTCGGTTCGGACGAAAAATGCAATCAATTGTGGAGTATCAATATTTGGAATATTTAGAGTAAGTATCTATTTATTTGGAGTATCGATTGCCTAGGGTTTTCTGGACCCTTTCACGTGCAGCAGTGATGATATCGAGGCTCCAACTAGATCAAGAGTGCTCAGATAGTAGCTCAATTGGCACCTTTTGGCTAACAGCTATATAATTGAGGATCCGCTTCGAAACAATGTAGTAAACATTGACTAAGTTATCATTTTTATTGACGTAGCTGTTTAGTGTCACTTAAGTAGGGTGTCGAACAGAAGGTGCTCTAAAGTAAAATGCCGTCTGGTCGAACCAGTCATATCAAATTTTCCTATTATGCATTGCAGGGTAGTGTTTGAGGTATACTTACTGTGGGTAGAGCTTGAAAAAAGTTAATGTATTTTTGTTAAGCGAAAATTTCACCAACGTTAAAAAGTTAATGTATGTAAATGGAAAATGTCAACAAGCCACAAGAAAAAAAACAAAAACAACTAAAATTAAGAACAAACTCGCACATCACACACACTCACACATGCACATATTTATTTATAAGCCAGCATACTCGCATATGAGCTGAGTGTTTGCCCGTAAACCGCACACATTGGCGCCAAAGAACTTCACGCAAAGCCATCAGCAACCACTGAATTTTTGCATTCATAAAACCACTTATACCTCACCCCGCACACTTAACAAGCAGCGTCACTTGATTGCAGTCGAGTTCACGCAACTTTGCACGACATTAATGACAGCAATTTGAGCGCGAATAGGAAGAGAGAGAAAGAGAGAAGATGGCGCAACTTGTGCTAGCACACGGCCCACTTGCTATCTCACACTCCATTTCTCTTTAGACTCTCTTGCACCACTCTTGCAACCCGCAGATTTGCAAAGCAAACACAACACAAATATTCATAAAAAATGCAAAATAGTTTTTCGGCTTTTCTGATTTTAAGTACACGAAGTGCATGTCGATGCGGGTGTGGGGCGTCAGCGCGCTAATTAATGTGCCACAGTGCAAAAAGGCAGCGTCACATTTTGCACTCGCTGGTTTTTAACCAACCAATGCTGCGCGCGCGCACCCCCCCTCACGACTTTATTGCCATGCTTGCGGCACACAATAGTAATAAGTGCGCTGTTGCTACTACTACTGCCGTTGCATTGCAGGACCAAGCAAAGAAATGTTGCAACAAGAAAAATTTTGCAGCGAGTAAAAAATTGTAAATAAAGCGGCTGACGAACTAAAACATCCGCATCGTTAAAGCTTCGAATTGTGCAAAAAGAAAAATGAAAACGCCGCTAGCTGCAACAGCAACAATAATAACAACAACAACAGCAGATATATCAATAACTTCATCAGCAAGATGACAGCAGCGGCAGGAAGTCAACTTTTGACGCACTTAAATCAAAACATCAACACCGTAAGCGCCAGCAGCGGCACTGGCAACGGCAGTTAAAAGCTTCGTGGACGGATGGGCGAGTGTGGGGTTGTGGGGTGTTGGATGCTCGAAGGCAGAGAGCGTGAATTGCGCCGGCGAGCAACTAAGCATATAAATGCACTTGAGGATATGCAGCGTGCTGTAGTGCTGCGAGTGGAGATCAACAGCTGCTGCAACAACAACAACAACAACGATGCAATGTGGGAAAAAGTGTCTGAAAATGAGTGGCAGTCGGCGAGGAGACAGGAGTCAGGTGGGTGGTGGCGCAGATGACTTGTAGTGGCAATAGCTCGCACTTGCAGTTGTCAAGTCGCGTGTTGCATGTGCCAAAAAGTAATGTTTACATCAACATTACTGCCAGCGGCAGTCAGCAAGCGCACTCCGCTCCTCATCATCAACACCACCAACCCAGCCAATTAAGTCGCTTCATCCGCGGTCGCCGCGTTCATGTGGCATACATATGCGCATTGTGGCATGCAACAAGCGTTTGCTGTCTGTTGTTTTATGCTTTGAGCCTTTTTTTTTTTTAGACGTTTTTCACAAATTTTTGCTTCGCAGCTGTTTTCCGCTCTTTATGCTTATCTACATTTTGGTTTTTTTTTTGGGGGGGGTGGGGGATCTGTGCGCTTTCACAATACACGCTCCGTTTATGTTGACTGCAAAATTTTGTAGAACGAAAAACAAGCCGTAATTTTCAAGGAAATTGGTTGAAAGTGCTAAAAGTGTAACAAATCTAAAAAAAAAATATGAATTTTGTTTGCTTAAAATTCGTTTAGTTCGCAGAGGAGCAAAGCTTTCAGAAGTTCGTTAGCTTTTTAATGTTATACGTACGAAGTGGGTAATCTCGATAATAGCGAGGAAAGTTACCACATTTGCTTGTCCGTGCATTAGGAGATTGGCACGTTCAAGTCTTAGCCTCTTGATATGTGGAGTGGTATACTAAAGAGACAGAAATGAAAAATACTACGAAGTATATTGGGGGTCTGGAGGATTGTCGCCAACCTCGTGTTGATTTGTTGCTGCAACAGAAATCGTAATCTATTCAACACGGTGTTAGATCACCACAATGAGAGACCACGATCAGGTGTCAGTTTCATTTTGGTGCCTTTGCACCTTATTCGAAAATTTATCACATGGAGGAAAAGGTAAGGGAAACAATTATTTGCTTAAAATTAAATATAAAACTAATAAGATATAACTTGTTAATGCTTAGGATAATAAGATATGGCGACAAAATTTGATAAGATCTTAGTAAAACTCGAAAACACCAGTGTAGCGCTAGCAGATGATTTAATTTCTCTAAATTAATTTATATTATTTATATAAATAGAAACACAGATGATGCTTGTGGAACCAAGCCCAAACAATTAGGTAAACCCATTCTAATACTTCTATTGGGTTGTTCGGAAAGTCATTTCGTTTTTTCCCGCCAGAGGACTTAATTACGTTTTTTCGAAACTAACTTCACACTTAAGCCCCATAACCATTATATGTCATGAGAGCTGATATTGCAAGGCTTGTGTGTGAAAAAGTTCTATTAATTCTACCCAGTAGTTTTTGGTTGGTGCCTTTTTAAATATGGAGAGCAATAAGCAGCATTTTCGTCATATTTTACTTTTTAACTTCAGAAAAGGTAAAAATGCTGTCCAAGCGAGGAAAAAATTGACGGATGTGTATGGAGAAGGCGTGTTAACAGTACGCCAGTGCCAGAACTGGTTTGCAAAATTTCGATCCGGCAATTTTGATGTCGAAGATGCACCACGGTCTGGAAGGCCGGTCGAAGCTGACAAAGATGCGATAAAGGCATTAGTTGATGCAAATCGGCGAATCACCACACGAGAGATCGGTGAGAGGTTAAATTTGTCGAATTCAACTGTTTATGGCCATTTGAAAGGCATGGACTTAACCTCGAAGCTCGATGTGTGGGTGCCCCATGTCCTTACCGAGCGAAATTTGTGTCGTCGTGTTGACGCGTGTGATTCGCTCCTCAAACGTCTAGAAAATGATCCATTTTTGAAGCGGATTATTACTGGGGACGAAAAATGGGTTGTATACAACAATGTTAAACGCAAGAGGTCATGGAGCAGAAAAGATGAACCGGCTCAAAGCGTGTCAAAAGCCAACATTCACCAAAAAAAGGTGATGCTCTCCGTTTGGTGGGATGTCAAAGGAATCGTTTTTTTTTTGAGCTTTTGCCGGACAATACAACGATTAATTCAGAAATCTATTGTCATCAGCTGGACAAATTGAATGATTCACTTAAAGAGAAGAGGCCCGAATTAATCAACAGGAAGGGTGTAGTGTTCCACCAGGATAATGCGAGACCTCACACAAGTTTGGTCACTCGCCAAAAACTTTTACAGCTTGAATGGGACGTACTGCAACATCCACCATATTCTCCAGATCTGGCGCCTTCCGACTACTATTTGTTCCGGTCCCTGCAAAATTTTTTGGATGGCAAAACCTTTACCTCAAATGAAGATGTCAAAAACCACCTGGACGAGTTTTTTGCCAGCAAGGACCAAAACTTTTATGAGAGGGGAATTATGTTACTGCCAGAAAGATGGCAAAAGGTGTTGGACCAGAATGGCCAATATATAATTTAATAAAATATTTATTCATTATACGAAAACTGTCTTTCATGTTCCCCAAAAAAAACGAAATGACTTTCCGAACAACCCAATAAGTCAAAAATGCTTATTCTTATTTTATCCAATGTATGACCCTTTCACAACTAAGAAGGAATTTCTCGACCAACATAATCTCTTCCGGTGCACTAATTTCACCGCTTCGAAATTCGATCCTTTCTTCTTTCTTTCCTAGAGAAATTGGAATTGAAATTTTTTCCTCTGACAGAGGCAGGATCTAACGGTAGCTGCCCCACGAAACATATGCAAATAAATCAGTAGATATCAAAAGTCTCGAATAAAAAAAAAACTTTACTTAGTTAATAAAACTGGTAAAGTATTGTTGTAACCCCTAAGAATAGTTTTTACAGAACTCAAATCTGACGACTCGTAAAAGTATTGCTGGAGTATGTATTCTAGAACCATTTAGATTACTAGTCTATTGAATGAGTTGTATACCTTATTTTTCATCGCAGATGGCAAACATCGACAGAAGGCATGGCGGCGTTGAAATGGTAGAAGAAAGGTTCAAGTTGTAAATTGGAGTCAGTTTACAATTGAACCATAAAGTGAGGGAAGAATTTTTGAGTAAAAAAAAGAGAAAAATAGAGTAACTCAGTGGGGTAATAATGCGAAAGCAAATGGGCGATCAGGCCCATTGCGATGAAAGAAATATTTGAAAAAGATGACTCCAACTGTAATCCAAACAGATGTTTAATGCACATACGTATAAATGTTCCCCAAATACCCAGGAACTGTGGTTTCAATGGAATTTAAAATATGTATTTAAGCAATATTTAATTTATTTAACGCTTTTTGAAGTACTAGCAATTTGAGAATTTGAGCGATTTAGACCCTTAAGGCAAATGTTTAATAAGCTATGCGAGAAATTTCACAAGAAATTATCAGCAAGCTCTTAGAAAACTGTGCTAACTAATAAGTAAACTCGTATTCCAAAATATCACCACAAATATTAGCGTTGAATTCAAAATATAAGCG
This sequence comes from Bactrocera minax, assembly GCA_021498325.1. NCBI lineage: Eukaryota > Metazoa > Arthropoda > Insecta > Diptera > Tephritidae > Bactrocera > Bactrocera minax. Next base: position 210,760 of record JAKEEE010000078.1, on the reverse strand, counting down.
CTGTCACGTGATCGCTAAAGCTCAAAAATGTGATTTTTTCAACATTTAACTGTGATTACCGAAAGCTTAACGAAAGTAATTTGCATTTGATTTCGTTTGAAAATGCCGCGAAAACATCGCAGTTTTTTCCACAATATCGCTATCAATTTCCACACGCTGCAGCTTGTAGTACGCGAGGCAAGGCAACTCGCAAAATTGTAATAAAAAAAATCCTGCGACTCGTTGTGCGAACTTGGTAAACGCCAGCGGCATTTTGTTCAGCGCATTACGAGTCTCAAACAAAAAACATGCAAATTAAAATTTGCCGCCAAAATTCAATTAGTTGTCAACGTAAATGTAGCAAACAACACAATGACAACAAAAACCAAAACAATAACAGCAACAAAAAATTTACTTTTTCACAAAAGCTAAACTCTGCACTAGTCACTAGCGTTTGTGTTAGTAGCACCAAAAACAACACAATTGTCGCAAAAGCAGTAGCCAGTAAAAAGATAAACATTACAACCTAAAATCAGCTAAAATGCAAAAGCAAAACAAATGCAAAAAATACAATTACGCGCTCTCCATATATATATGTATGGATCTGTGTTTGTTTTGTATGCGCCCAGTACCAACACACCTTACCACTAGCTTTTAAGTATATACCGTATATATATATTGTAGTATATACCGTATAAGCATTTGCTGTTTTGTTTTTGCACAACTGTAAGCAAAATCCACGCTGAATATTCCCATTTTGCGCTATGGTCGAGAGGAGATTAAACGACTGACGCGTTATGACGTGCGTAAAGATATTTGTATGCAAATACTCGGGGTAAAACAAGCATACCCAGTAGGAAAATTTGAGAACCACCGTGTATGTAAGGGATAGGTGTATAGAATTATGAGCTGGTTAATGTTTGTTGTTGGTATATGCATACATAGACACACATACATATGTATGGTGATGACTTGCGATAGTTTGCTTTGTACTGCAATAAAACACTTTAGAACATTTTCGCCACATTCGCACTAGTTTATAGCAACAGAAAAAATATGGCATGAATTTCATATTAAAAGTTTAGCTTAATTTATGCTGTTTGTGGATTTATAAATATCAATGAATAATTAAAAGAATTATTAAAGATTAGTTAGGTATACAGCAGTAAAATAACAAAAGTACAACTGTACAAAATTGAAAAAATTGAAAAAATTGTGCAAATATTTCGTTCTACTTGGATAAGGGGTGTTTTTTGAGGAATAACATTTTTATTTCAATAAAAACGCTGAAAATTGGTGAAATGGTCAATATTTTCACTTTTATTGTGGCACTTAAGATTTGAATAGAATTTGATTTTAGATAGCCAAACGCCTAGCCCATTTCTTGATACGATTCAGTTATCAAGAGTTCGTCCTCAAGCTTGCGGCACTTTTCTGCTGGAACTGAAATAACTTCACAAATAGGACTATTGATATTGACATGAAGAAATCCAAAAAATGTGAACCAGTTCCTTGTAGCGGTTGCCCCATCTTCATTAAAAAAAAAAAAAACAAACTGGAACAAGAGTACTTGGAGCATGCAAAAAACACCACCCGGTAATTTTTTCTGGATGCAAGAGAATCTCTAGAGTCTCTGAAAAATCGACTTTAAATTTAAATTTTTAGGAAATTTTTTCGTTATTTTCCTGAATGTGAATGACTTACCCGGTACAAAGTCATTTTACAAATTGGCTTCAAAATGCATTTGCAAAGGAGGTAGATATGGTGGAAGTTCGCTTTATTCCATTTTCAATAATCTATTAATTGGTGAAGTGATACCCCTATGTCTAATTGTATGAAAATTTACATACAAATAAAATACATTTTCGCGCGCTCAGGCTTACGTTTTAAGAATTTCAAAATCGCATATTTCATTACGTTGAATGCTTCTCAGCTAAGTCAAGCCTCATTTGAAAATGTCTAAAGTTTTACAACAATTATCCATTGCATTGATAGACATATGAATTCGCGGAAGGAGGGATAGTGATACATTACTAATGGAATTCTCCTCATTTTGATATAGATAACCCTATATTTATTTATCTCAATTATTTTATGGTTTTACAAACAACCGTTATGCGAACAAAAATATAATAATTTCGTGCAACATGCTGCGGGCGTATAATGAAATGGATATTGAATATTCACTGAACTCGATTTGATTCATTTAAATGCAAATATATTTTCCCCATGTTGATGAATTTGATTGATATTGATATATTACTTATACGCAGTGTAGGTCTATTGCAGCTCAGGCAAACTGAGCTGGCAAACTGAAAGTTGTGAATATTGCATATTTGAAAAAAAAAAAATATCGAAAATGTTTGCATACGTTGAATAAATGCTGGCATACACATGCCTGGAAATTTTAATGCTTTTAATCATAGTTCATGCTTCAAGAAATTGGAGAAAATATTTTTACGTTTGTTTGCGTGAATTCTGTAAAACTTGTTGTCGAAAGAACATTAGGAAATTTTACAAGCTTCTAAGTATGTCGAATCCAAATTCTTAGAAAAAAGCAAATCCAAAACGCTGTTTCTTCTGATGTAAGGTTATTTTTGTTAAGGTTAGACTTCAGTTTTTCGAAGTTGCATTTCGAATTCGAATGAAATCGTATGAGTCTTACCATTGGATCCGAAATCAAATAATAATTTTGGAAAAGGTTGGAAGAGGTTTCAATATTTTGTTAATTTTCTCCGCCTGAACCGCCTGAACGATCTTGGTAAAACGCCTCCAACTCAAAGCGAACACTATTATCTCAATCTTTTATTAATCAAGTTTCCTGACCATTGGGAAGAAGAGAGTCTTACAATATATAAAATGATTGGCTAAAGCTGCTCGCGTCGTGGAGACCAACATGTTTTAAGCTTATACTGAGAGCTTTTTCATAGCTTAGATGATAAAAAATAGTTATGTATTTTTTTAGGTTTTACTTCTGGTTACTTTCAAGGAGCTGACTGGGCTTATTTTTTAAACTTCTACCGACTGACTTTTCAAGTACGAAAAACACTAGGAGTCTGCTGAGAGCATTCACTTTTGGAATGTACCTTCTTCGTATATCAAATTACAATATTTATTACATTATCATAGGAACCAACGAGGTAGGCACACCTCCCACCCACTTGGCTATGACGACTGACATAGATTAAACGAACAGTGGCAGCCCTTATGGCAATTGTACCTTTTGCAGTTCGCGCGTAGACTTTCGACACTTGCCGAAATAACTTTTAATTTCCCTGTAACTTGACAGGCAGCTGCTGTGTGCTTCATACTTACAAAAATATATATACGTACATTGAAAACACCAGATCCGTACAAACGTTACAAATGCAATTATTGTTTACATGCATTCCCCATCGTTCGCCTAATTGCAATTTTGCGCTTAAAATATTTTTTTAATTATCGTCGCTGTTGGTGTTGTTGTTGACAATGTTATGTGTGTTCGGAGGCGGCACATTTACACACAACAAATTGCCTAACCTCTAAACCAGGGACTATTTGTGACTCTCCAACTGACTAAATGCCAGCCGCCCAAAATCGATTCCGCCCAGTAATCGCTGTGAAATGTGCTTGCAACATTGTATAAAATCAGCGGCATTTGCAGCGCAAGTGTACGCTCGCTGGCATTCCGTAAGCATTCATTTGTAAAATTTTGTTATCGCGCGCCTGATTGCGGCATTTGCGTACGTGGAAATTTAATCAATCAGTTGCACATTACATTTGCGGCCAAATGTGCCGCGAAAAATAATCAAATCGGTCAGAGTTGAGTGTGTGTCTATGTATGTGTGTATAGTACGGCCTCCGTGCAGGCAAAAACCAATCATGTGTAGAATAATGCTCAAAGAGTTGCAAATTTTCACAAACCTCAGCGTATAAATTTACGTATTTATTCTTACTTTATTTTCATTATTTTCTCTTTGTTTAGTTGAATGTTTTAATTTCACAACAAATTTGCGCTTAAGAACATTTAAGTCGAGAGTAAAGTTCAAAAAGTCGGTGGAAACAACATGAAATGCAATTATATTTTATACGAAATACCAAATATTTTATACTAAATACGAGCAACTCCATTGAAAGTCTCAGACTCTTTCAATCTCCTTAATTCTCTTTAGCATATGATTTCCGTGTCTATGGAGATCCTACGGCAGTTAAACCAAAAAAGTGAAGCATTTGTGGAGTTGGTGTCGGAAACTTTCAATGGCAGTTAAAAATTCTTTAACCATAAGGTGAATCCGACGGTCTCAGAAGCAGACCGACCGATTCGATTTAGACGGATGTGGTCGAATAAACAATGAGCTATCTGAGATTGCGCTGGTCAAAGTTTATGTTTTCTTCTATAGACTGAATAATAGAGGTGTTATCAAGGTTAACAAAATTCAAGAATTTACCGAACTTGTTCAGAATTAAACTAATTTGTTTAAGGCCCAACTCAGAATTTTCTTCTCTAAGAACTTGTTATTTTACATTTGACAAAAACGCAAGTTGCTTTTATATTGATAAGAAATCATTGATAAAAAAAAAGATTGACATAAAATCACCTTTGAAACTTTTATCAAACTGAACTATCATCACATGTTGCATATTGAGATACCTAAGCCTGATATACCTGTAAATTTTAAATGCAAATTCTATTATAGTTATAAAACGCAGATCGTCATAGCAAAAGCATAACGCTACTGAGAAATATTCGAAAAGAAGTTCGAAATAATGATCCTTTTAAAATTACTAGTGGCAGCAGTAAGAATCGATTTGAGTCACGAGATTATAGTCCATTCGAATAGTAAAACACCAAATCGAAAGGAGTTAAGTCGGATCATCCTATCTGGAGCAGACACACCTCATGTTAGACTGTTTATACTTGACAAATGTTAAAGGCCTCAATGGATCGTTAAACGAGACATGCCGGAATTAGCACACCAAAGCTTTTTATATTTCTATAGATCTCAAATCTCCAAAGAGGAAAGTGGGGCATTTCGCAGTTGGTTACTTCGCTGGTCAGAATGAAGCCACTTCGAAGACAGAAATGGTTTTACTACAGTGGGGATGCCAAAATCTATGAGTCAATCAATTTCGCAATGAGCTTTTTAAATTCGGACTAACGCGTAACATATTTGTACGTCTTTTTCATGAGCTAATGATCTGAAATATCTGCCATGAGTATTCCACTAATTAATTCGTGAATTTTCAGCGTTCGGAGGTCCTGTCATTCGTTGCATTTGTCAACCAGTTCTCTATCAGGTCGGAATTAACCTAACCTTAACCTCGCTCTCCATTCTTCACTTGATCAACTTGACAAGTAAAAGTGGACGCCTTCACATCAACACAATAGACCCGAAAAGCTGGCAACAAACTAAATTTGGCCAGAATTACACTGTGCCTTAAACTGACACACAATAATTTGCCTAAATTAAGGTGTTATGGTCTTATTATGCTATAATATCAATATCATTAGCAGCTGGAGACCCCAGCACTTGCAAATAATCACTCTAATGCTGTCGACCTTTATACGTTTCCGGTTCAATTTCTTAAAGGATGAAACTTTTTTCTTTCAACCCAACTATTGAAGACTGCTAATTCATAAATATAGTTCGCAGCAATTGATATCCTTTGAAAGACTATTCGAACATTGCAGACATGCAATTAAAATTAAAAAAACGCATATGTACTTAAAGACAGCGTACAAAAGGCTCACATAAAGATTACAATTAAGAAAGGTTCGACAAAGTAGAAAGTGTATAATCGAGGTAACGTAAGTAAAAAGCTGTTAATAACATAAAATAAAATAGCAACAAGAATAAAATAAATGAACTGCTCACTTGCTTTTCCGATACTAAGATTACTTACACAAGAGCGCATAAATTTTCTGTATACGATTTTTCAATCTTAAAAGTTTCCTTTGGCCAAATACCATCTAAACAGCAGAAGAGTTCAAGGCCAAACAGCATAACACGAGATTGGGCAATTTTGAGAACAGTAAATTAAATCATAAATTTGTGGGTAAAATTACGTTATTTTACTGAAGAGCGATAAATTCTCTATCTTATTCCTTAATCTGGAAAAGTAGTCATAACATGTCATTGTCATGTTATAATAAAATTGATCACAATTATAACGACACGTACATTTATATTAATTTGTATTCGGTTAGAGCCAATCTTGCGTATAAAACGTACATACATATCACTTAGAAGTTACTGTATAGCACTATTAATACTCACGAAAAAGGTAATTTAAAATGCAATACTCGTATGTATACGAGTACACAGAGCAATTCGGCATGATGATACTCGCTGTTATTAAATTCCAATGAAAACAGACATGTTTCAATAACAAGAAGAAAAACAAAAAACAAAAAACAAAAAACAAAAAACAAAAAACATGCGAAGGAATGTAAGGAGAAAGAATTTTAAATATTCCATTCATAAAACGCATTCAAGCAGGTGGGAATTGGCTGATTGAACTTTTGCGGAGAAAGGTCCGTGCGATTGCAGAGAGCAAACGACTCCTTTGCATTTGTGTATGGCCTGTAGGGAAAATATGAACTTGTGAAACAGTGTAGCAAAGTAATGATACAAACTTCTGAACTTATGAAATATTTAACCGTATGGAAATACGTAGCTTGTAGGGCGTATATGAACTTGTGAAACATTGTTGTTGAATCTTAAGTATTCTGTTTTATGTAAATATTCAAGCGGCTGGGTGTTTGCGGAGGAAAGTTTAGCGAGCAACTGCAGAGACGCAGAACGCAGCCAAAGCATTTGTGTTAAATGTAGTTTCTGAAGAAAATCCGAACTTGTGAAACATTATTTCAAAGTAACGTTAACGTAACGTTCTCTGAAGTCACGTTGAAAATGTCTGAAGTTTTAACATACTTTCTCAAAGTAACGTGAACTTGTGGCACACATATACTGATATGATAGAACATTTCAGTATTTTAGCAATAATTTGAGGAGTGATTATCGCTCGAGCCCGATTCAGGGTTGAAATTCCGATGCAAAGTATATGTATAAATTAAGAAGAATTATATAAAGTTGCGACTTAATTGGACACCGATTTATTTGCGGATCCAGAGTCGAAATTAAAACAGGCTAGGAATAGTCTAGAGATAGAAGCTAATGAATTTTCCTGATGGGCAAATATTAAAATGTATGTATGTACATAATAGTTCAGAGGAGAAGATTTGTGCGTAGTAGCATCCCCTTGTTGCAGTAAACAAGCGAATTTACCGAAAATACTTTGGCACTGAACAACTTGGTTGCATAAATTTAGGTTAAATCTCAAGCGTGCTGCGTAAAATATAGATATGCAGAGCATATAAGACCAACATGTATGTAAAACGGTGCTCTCGCATGTGTTACATATCTTAAATATTAAAATGAATGAATTCCAGATCTCAGATCTCGATGTACAACAGTTTTATTACAAAACGAAAAGAAAATGGACTCATCTATACTTGTACTGTTATCGAACAAATTATGGTGTTAATGATAGTGAGGAGGTAATGAAGTCTACATGTCCAAGACAAAAGAAGCAGTAGATGATATGATGACAATTACAAAACAGTGGTACATTACTTCAAATGGCCGTTTTAAGACGGGTCAATGTATATTTGTCGGACACTACAGAGCAGTAATCCAGTTATGACCCCTGTCAAGATGGTGTATGTGATAAACGCGTGTGATAACGATAATTACTCAAAAAAAACTTCCGTCCCACTATCAGACCTGTTGGATATTTAGGTCTGTTACTTTTTAACTTAATAACTGCTTTTGGTTATCCGACAGATCGTAGTGTCACGGTGTCCATATCGGTTTGAACCTAAAATATTTACAAGCAATATAAAGTATCCTTCGATCTCGTATCTGTAGATGGTATTGATAGAAGTTTCTTTAGCATAACTTGAGTATGTGAGCAGCAAGTCTACCGCTTTCTGATATGAATTGTCAGTGTTGCATTTGAAGTTACTTTACGGGCTAATTCCGAAAATAATTAATTTCGCTCGTACATGCATACTTAGTACTCTTGGCAACCCTGATTTACTTGCTCTCTTACTTGCTGCTCTGCTTTTTCACAACGCGTTAACTCATTAGCACAGCCTGTTTCAACCTAATCGATCCCAACCTTACTTGAAATCCTTCCACGATGAATATGAAAACTGACACTTTTGAATTCAAATGCCAAAGGAAGGCAAAACATAGGAAAGAGGAAAGCGTAGAGTTACAGCTTCAAATCCACAATTCAACTACAGATTTTACCTTACGTATGTATATGTAGTGTGTATGTGTGTGTGTATGTGTACATAAGTGTGTGTACTTATGTAAGAACATAATCCGCACAAAACCAATTTAAAGTTTTTATTCACTTTCGAATGAGATGAATCTGTGCAACGGCAAATAAAGAACGACTACTTTGTAACGCTCAACTCAATAACGCCGCGTTTATATTGCATTATCAGAGGGATTTAGTTTTTGGGTTATTTATTCGCATTTTCTTGCACTCATACAAACAAATTCGCACTGCAACAGTTATTATTGGTAGAGTTTTCCTGCCTTTCTTTACCCTCACAATAAATTTGTGTAACTTCTACACTTGCCACGTGGTAGTCTTGAAAAACTTTTACGCAAATCCTGTGGGAAAATAAAGACTATGTACTATTTGTACTTGTTGTAGTGGCGTTGACATCAGCAACAACCAAATCCACGCGTAGTAATTATTTACACTTTGAAATAAGTAAATTTTTTATCACTACCCCCATCGAGGGCGGTACCTCATTTGCAACATTTAACGAAAGATAAATAAAAAAATAGGTGTCTTTACGTAATTGTATATGTTAAGAGAACTGAAAGTGTGGGTGATAAAACTTCGGGAAATGTGGGTACATCGAGCGCTTGCCGTAATTGCGGTTGACGAAAAAAATTAACAGTTTAAAGCAACCATTTTAAAGGCTGACGGCTGGTGGCTGGCGTAGCTGCGCACCGCAAACGTGATGGCACCAGTAAATATGTGTGTGTAAATACAGACGTACAAATGTCATGCAAGGGCATGGATCGGGCGTGGTTCGAAGGTGGTTGGAAAAACTGTTTAATTAATATTTAAACTTTCGGTTTAAAGAAAGAAGGCTCACAATCCCGGTCGAGACCAAATATAAAAAATTTAAAAAAAGTTTTACCAAAAAACGGTCAACATTCGAAAGATAAACCTCGAAGTGTATCTTAGACTTGAAAAAGCTCTAACTAAAAATCCATTATTCACTTGGAGATGGCTTAAATCATACTGGAACCTTCATTACAGGGCACATAACAGAATCAGACACATAACATGGTTATAAAAATTTAAAAAACAGTTTAGAAAAAGTTGCTTCAGAAGGATGTGGACTAATAACCTTCCGGATTCTAAATCCCCACTAAAAGTGATTTCACTTTTATATAGTCTGAAACTTGATCAAATATGTCCAGAAGGGAAGAACTTTAATTAGAATATAAAAAATTACTTGGAACAGCATAGTTCAATATCTTAACAAGAGGATGATCTCATCATAAATTACAGCAAATATAGAAGAACAGATAACGAAAGTTTATGAACGCTTTTGGTTCGATGACCTTAATAGGGAAAAATCCTAAACCAATTTATGCAACAGCCTATAACTTGTGTCGTACTAAGAGCTTATAGAGATTTATTATAAATAGGGTAATATTTAAATGAAAGTAATCAACTGACAAAGATTTCAACTTTCATTAATTTCGTTCGCATTACGATCCGTTTCTAGGCTAAAGTTTATAGGAAAAAAAAGCATTTTCAGCAAGACAGATGCTACAAAGCAGCTTCTACGTCTTAATTGACTTTAACAATGTTTCTGATCAGGCTTTTGTGATAGACGATTTCTATGTCTCTTACTCTTATGTAAATAAGTGTATTAAATCATTCAAAATTTTATGGTAATGAGATGAACCATTACGTAATAGCAAATTCTGGAGCTATTGCTTATTCTACTGCAATAGCCAGATAATAATAAACATTATGCATATATGAAGGTACATACTTGCAGGAAATTTAAGTAGAGTTAAATATACCACACGGAAGAATATTGAAGTTCAGAATTGTGTTCGGTGCAGCTCAGTCCTAGAAAATTAACTTGTATTCCCATGCGAGTGTCTAGAGATAGAGGATTGAACTAGTATTAAAAATGAACCTCATATTAGAGATCAGAGGTTCTCAAGAAGAAAAACATTTATAAGACATGGCTGAACTGAATACCACCAACCACTAGCTAATAAATATATATAAATATATACAAATACTTCATTCTCATATGGATATCTTGTGGATCGAGGGTGTAGTATTCAGCACATACTAATCAAAGAAAACCTTCAATCATATATGTATATTCCTATTAGGTAGTTGTGGGGACGATTACTCGGTTTGCTAATCAAATGAGCAAACATTTGTGTACCGGAAAATGAATAATGCGAAGATAATAGGCAAAACACACAGACACAGACAGCCCGTACAATTTTACGCAAATATACACAATCTACTGCTGGCATCAAGAATACATTTTGTAGCAACATACATCGGTACATAAAGCAATTCAGTGGAAAAGGATACCATGCAAGTATAAGTGGCGCCTGAATAATGTCGATTGTCCTTGAGTAGATACATATTTGTACATGTGTGTATATATGTTTGCAAGGCATAATATGTATATAGATAACGTATAGTAGAAATTACAGAATAACCTCATGAAAGTTCTTGTTGTAAAATTTCTTGATGCTGCGATGGTGGGGTGGTTGGCGGTGTGTATTACCACTCTGGAGGATGTGAAGTCATTCCCAGATTTCGACTAACATCTAAAGAGAGTTTTCTTATAGAAGTCTCTCTCTCGGATGGTCATTATAAACCTCTGAGTTTTTTGTTTTACTGGAGAAGAATTCATAACCCTTCGGAGTCGTATTGAAATTTTAAGAGCTCTCCATTTTTCAAGACGCATGCTACAAATATAAAATGAGTCTCAGTCTTCTATGATCCTTCGATTCGACTAACATTAAACTACAGGTTTCCAATTGCGGTTACTTCTCGGAAGACAAATCTCTAGGTTTTTTCTTATTGTTCATGAGAAATATTTTGAAAATTATTTTTTAGAGAGATTTAATAGTATCCAGAAATGAAGGAATCGATGTGTTTGAAAAATATTTAGAAACTGCTTCTCTTCTTCTTTTCATGCGCAATTCTACAATATTTTGGAAGAAATTTAGAGCGAAAGTGAGTGCAGAGATATCGAACATTTGCTATACTATATTTAATCCGGTCGGATGCAGTTTAACGAGCTTTTCAAAAGTCCTGGTAAAAACATACAAAGTATTCAGAGTGTAACTTTGTAATAATTGGGCAGAGATAGAGGGCGAAGATAAGTGCCGAGAGGCCGATTATTTGCTTAATTTTTAATAGTAGTCAAAAATGGACTATCCAAAAAGTTTAGCAAGCGTTTTAGAGGCTGTTATTGGCCACAAAAAATTTCGTAGTTCAAATTTGAGACTAACTAATAAATAAATAAATAAATCGGCTATTTAAGCTCTTTTGGAACTTTAAGCTCCGAAAGGAACCAATTCAGTAACTGCCTAGTCACACCATATTCAACTACATGCTGCATAAGTAAAGTATATTTGCATGTATAATATATGCATACTTTTAAGTACATAAGTACTTAAATCTCATCAGCTACCTTGTTTTTTATTCGTATTATTATCTCTTGAGATCGAAGTAAACGAAGTAATGCAGCTCTAGCGTATGAATATATTAAAAACTCAAAGGATGTCAATAAAGCTAAACACTTCCACAAGCCAATGTCAACAACATGGAAAACTGACATATACATGTGTAAACATACCCCTTGTCAAAAAAACGAAAAAACCCATAAGAAAAAGAAAAACTATATGTACAAGTATAAGAAAAAAGAAAGCATAATGGAAATTTGCTATGGGTACTTATTTAAAAGTAATTTTTTATTTTTATTCATAAATGCATAAATGCTCTGTAATACCATCGGCAGATGACGCAGATAATCTTATTTAAATAAAAGACGCACAGGTGATGGATGGAATGATTCCACCTCACCCGGAAGTGCTTGACTCATTCATATAACAACAATTTTTTGGGCATTTTGAAGTAAATTTCTTTTGAGAGTAAATTTTTTACCAGAGTACGTTTGCAGTAGATAAATAATATCAAGAGAATGAATTTTGTAGAACATATAATATTAACCCTTCCTTTAAGAAAGAGTAATTATTCTGTGGTCTTTCTTTAAAAAACATTTATGTTGTGCGGCAAAGTCAAAATTAATTGGGGTGCCTGGCTTATGGATTAATGAAAGACTAAAAAACTCGGGCAGTATAGTTTTATAGGGCTGACATTAGATACTAATGGTTTCATTCACGTCGTTTCTAGAAATTGGTCAACAAATGACCTCAACTCATCCCAGAAAACGTTTGCTGCATTTTCGGACGATCTGGAACCGAATCGAATATGTTTTTACACCAAAAATCATCTCCCCAATACAAAAGAACCAACCCCTACAAATTATTTTCGGACTTGAAAACATGTTATTTAAACAGCTTCATTGTCAACTTCGTCATTCTAGACCAATATGGGCTTATTCTACGATTTCTTCGGAGTATTTACGAACTTCGGAGTATTTCGAGCTAAAATCTTTCAGCACTTCAGCACTCAAGAGCCGTCAGATACTAACGGTATCGGTCGGTATACTAACGGCGGTCAGTCCTCAAACTCTGTTGTGAGTATCTGACGAACGGAATAAAGAGGAGAATATCTAGAATCGCTGGAAGTATTTTTTACAAAATTAACGCCAACCTGGTTCTGAAGAAAATCTACTACCAATACCGCGATATCTTAATTCTGCGCAGATTTAAAATATAAATTTGTGTAATCTACATGAATGTGAATCTTGCGAGTTCCCTCAAATGTGTCTACCAAATTCTGTGGAAAATCAGTGAAAAAAGTATCACACCTACGTTTTCCTTTCGGCTTTTTTTTTTGAAATAGCTTTCGAAACCTACTGAAAGGACCGGTTAAATACTAGATAAATGTTGACCTCAATAATACACGTAGTTTCAAGGCACCTTTGTACTATTTTTATAATGGCGTACTAATACTAGAATTTCCGGTACTATCTGGAACAACCATTGATGGATTCTCCTGTCACCTTTCCACCATTCATAGGAATTCTCTTCACTATGTCTGTCCTGAAAGTTATACAAGTGTCTCGAAAGCCGAGGCACAACGCCATTATCCTCATATCACGATCTGAACTGTAAAAAAAAACCTTAAAATTTCTTAATTGAAAATCTGTAGATTTCCTATATATCTGTATATTTTCCATGAGTGAGTGTAGTCAGTCAAGTAATATTTAGATGCCTTCCTCAAATACAACAAATAAATATTCATTTGTAAAATGCTCACAAATATACATATACATATGCATATATAACATATATATATATTTATATACTCGTATATATGTATGCACTCTTCCGTAGAAGCTAGCGGAATGAATGATGTACAATCGCCATATTAAATAAACGACTTTTAGAAGCTGTCTTTGACATTTTTATTAAATTTCAACTTCTTCGCCTCAAGCGTACAAAGCAGAGTGTAACAAGCAATAGCAGAAAGACCTCCGGAAAATGTTTCGCAGTACTCGCTCAATTTATTGTTCTTTTACACTGTTTGCTTGAAGCACATAGTATATTACAGTATAAGTATTTCCAAAAACATACGGATGTACATATATACAAATTTACTATTTTGATTGCATACTATATTTATGTATAGATGTCTACATTCTTAAAAGTAATAGGCCTGTAAGGAAAATCTCACCAGTGGCAATTGTGTAACTACGGTCATAGTCAGACGAATAATGGGACTGGAGTTGAGATAAACATATTTTAAACAGAGGTTTGCTCCTTCCCCTACTACGCCACGCTGTCGTTATTAACATGAGGGGGGTCCGATAAATACTTAGCCTCACCGCCCCATCGAGCCACTAATGCAAGAGAAATGTGATATCGTGTAGTACATTCCCGTAGACGGCTATTTTCAAATTTCAACTGTGGGACTTGTAGTTTCGTTGTGACCGCATGTGGAAGTGTACCTGTCCGCGGATTTTATTTCAGAAAAAATGAAGAAAACAATCGACTCTTGTTTTGGAAGGAAATCATTCAGTAAAATCATTCAGTAAAATCAAAGATGGCTTGAATACTGTAGGCGGTGATTTTTCCCTTCGATGACGTCACAAAAGACCACGTTTATTGGCAGACTGCCAATTGAAGGAGGACGAGATAGCTGAGAGACTCCGTGGGTCATATGTAAAATATAGGACTATAGGAAGACTGTCTCATCGGCTACAAAGGAACTACCAGGAAAGGAGCAAAACAGTCACAAGGCTCTAATATGCAGAATTATTGGGCTAAGATACGAGGTCGAATTGTTAAAAAAAATTGCGACGTTTGGCGGAAAATATGCTTTTCCACAGAACTCTCTCAGCTCTATTACAGAACTTTTCTCCATTATTCAGTAGCCAAAGTATCCTTCATGCTTCCAATATATGTATATCATAGGGCAGACATTATCGCAGGCTTATAATATATTTTCTTAATTATATTCAAAAGGAAGATTTTCTCCTTTCTTCTGAAATTCTACTTAGTACCAAAAGTAACATTCCACGATTAATATGATACTAGATTTATGCTGACTATAAATTTGACCGATTTTAAAAATGTTGACTTCATTAGCGTGTTAGCTTGCCTACATTAAATGAGCAATAAGCACACAAACTGGATCGATTCTAAGCATATAGCGCAGTTTTTCAGGGATGTGGTTCTTCATTACTAGGTAATACACTTGAACTTGTTTCTCCAATCCTCGGAATTAAACCTGAAAATATGTATGGTTTCATGTTACTAAAATTAGAAAAATATGTTGCCTCTCTGCCTGTGACATTGAAATATAGAAAGACATCCTGAAGTTAAGATAAAGATATCTCAGAGTGTAGAAGGCGGTTTCTTTTCGTTTTCTAACTCCCTACCAACAGATTTCCGCACAGGGATATACAAACATATTCATACATCACTTAAGTGCGGTTACATTATTATATAACACATTTATGTTGACTTTGATGACAAAACACCCCACACATTAAAAGTATCGCTGTAAAAATTTAAGGACCAGGTGGTCTTGATGGACAATGTTTTGAAGTAGGCCTGGTTACACATGTGGTACATGTTTTGCTGCACTGGACCATGTCAAAAGTTTTGAACATCGCCTTTTTCGTGATTGTTCGGCTATTTGATTCGGTTCTGCCTAATTTCGGCCATATATTTTTACTCTGTTATTAAATTTTATTCAAGAGGTGAAAAGCGTTATTTCTTGTAAATTTTTATTTTATGGATTTGGATAAGTATATTGTGTATATTATAATGAAAAATTTTTTAACAGAAATATTTGTTTAGTGTTTAGTGCATGCAGATATATACATACATGCAGTTCGTCAATTAATTGTTTGCAAAATGAAAAACAAAAAGAAATTACAGTTTTAAGTTTACTTTTCAGTAACAGAAATAAATGCTTTCGGTTTTTTTTTTCTTATTACTATATACTATATAAATATATGCCCAGCAACTGGTAGTTATAAATAAGGCATCATTATAAGTTCGTGGAAACGACGTCGCTACCAGCATCTGCAGCGCTTCGGGTTTTTTTTTCATTGTAATGATGCCACCAGAGAAAAACTGCCATTGCGAAATAGAGTATGGCAAATTAAAAATAGAATCCCTCTTAAATGATATAAATTGTGAAATTTTGATTATTACATTTTCACATAGCCGTAATGGCAAAAGTACTCAAGATGTTAGGAGTTCGAAAAATGAATGCCGGAATCTCTCAATAATTTATTGCCAAGCGAATTACTGCTTCTACAATTGAGATTATTTATTCCTTTAATGGCAATATTTAAAGTTTGCCGTTTTTTTTTATTAAATTTTTTACATTGTGATGGATGTGATGCAGTGACGGTTGTAACAGACGCAGCAATACTGAGCAATATTTTCAGACAAATGTGCGAAATTGGAAAAATATATATTTATATTTATATTTTTCTAATGTAATATCTAATAATATAAATTTATATTTTTCTGGTGTAAATAGCATAGAAATATAATATATGATAGAAATAAATTTATTTGGCCTGTTGTAAATAGGGTAGATGTTGGCCTAAACGTAGTAGTACGCGGCGTTGGACCAGATCTTCTCAATTCCAATGATATCGCAATGTTAATGTGACCAAATTTTTTTCATATATTGTATTTGGAGCATTTCGGTCACTAGTGTTACAATGTAGTGTGGTCCTGCCTTTTGCAGTGATCATTCGACATTCGCTGGCCGAATGTAAGTGTATATATATATGGCTATGCGTGTGTGAAGTACTTTACGACAAAAAAAACTTTAATTTCGCGGTAAGAAATATGTTGTAACTGACGCAGAATAGACCTGTAAATATCCTACAGCTTTTGTTTTGTATCAATCTTGACGAGAGTCCCTTCCATCTCTTCACCCCTCTGCGTTAAAACCAAGAACTTGAAACAACGCCGGCAACAATCCACTGTTGTGGTGTGGGTGGTGAAGGTGGGTGTTTAAATAAGAAAAGTTCTCAACTTCTTATTTGTCTTCTGTCTCTTTCTAACACATGTTTCTTTTGCCAAAATATTTAATATAAGTAAATAACATAAACAACATGCAATTCCACCGAATGGAATTGACAAATTTGAAGAACAAATAAATGAAAAAAAACCTTTCAGAAAGAGAATTCTGCGCACAACGGTACTTTTGTACTGATAGCAAATAAGAAGTGAATTACATAACTAAGCAATAAGAACATAACAGCAATAAGAAAAAGTACATTTCACTCTACTGCACAATGTCTTTAAAAAAGAGGAATTGGGAAAGTCCAAATTGCTACAGCGAAAAAGCAACAGGTTTTTATTTAACATTAAGTATTTAACAACAGTTGGCATCAGCAGCCATTTAAGCGGCTTTAAAGTGAGTAGCGCTTTCGGAAAGTGATGACTTTGGAGAAATAATATATTTATATTTTTTGAATAAAACAAATATGTACCTATTTAACTAACAATGAAATAAATTAAAGTAAAAATAAAGTAAAATTATTGAAGTTAATTGTTTCCACGCTTGTAAAACTACAGGATACAACTGGGCATGAAGCTGACACCAAATCAGCGCTTATTAATTAGTGGTAAACGAATAGATTGAGCTTATAATTGGATATTCTCTAAAGCATGCTCTAAATTCTAATTTAAAATGCATAAAAACAAACTTTTTTTGCGTTAAAATATCTGAAAAAAACATAAAAATTCACTTTAGATGCTGTCTAAAGAAAATAACTGAGCACATATAATAACTGAAGTATAAAACGCACTAGTTCCAAAAGGTTTGAAAAGCGTCCAGCCCAAAAGCTTACACTCTGCTTACACCTTAAAGAGAGCCACATTGAGCGAAACTCGAGGTTAAAATATAGAGGAAGCGAGGCATATTTGCACTTAAATGAGTGCATTATATGGGAATACTTTCTAGCGCTACAACAACAACAGCGGACTTAACTATCTATATCCCCACATAATTCACGTACATATATACCATCGTAAGATTATCACAGGCGTAACATGAATGAAGTACTTAGCTGGAATTATATTCTAATACAGACTTTTTAGTTTCGATTGCAGTGGGTAAAATTTTTAACCGATACTCTTACTAAAGGAGAAGATTTCTAAATAAATATTTAGAAAGTTTCATTTTATGTTGTTTTTTTTTTTTTTTTGTTGGTTTTATTTGGAAAAGTACATATCCAAACGATATTTGTCATTGGCGCTCTTTCTTGTGGTCAGGTCAGGTGATTAGAAGTTTCCTGTTTGAATTAATCAATCCAAATAGAAATATGGAAAGAATAATAGAAATTATATAAATATTTATGCAGTACATATGTGCCAAATAGTTATGTATATACGAGCACATAGAGTATATTGCACATTAAACAAAGCTGTCGAGTTACGTGAGCATTTCACTAGAACAGAATAAACGTGGTGCAAGAGTGAAGTGCATAGAACAAATGGACGAAATAAAGTGGACCACAAAAGCATCAGCTTAAGTGGCTCGCCAAAAGCTAACAATATAAGAAAAAAAATGAACATAAAAAAAACTAACAGAACACAGAAAATACGAAAATGATTGGCATAAAAGGAGTGGGAAACAAAATTACTAGAACGAAGGCCAAAACGACGGAGCGTATCGTAAATCGAAGCGCTTCCAGTTTGGCACTAGACGTGGCTGAGGCAAGCGACTATTATCATCATCATTACGTGAGCAGAATAAGCGAGTAAAAGCAAACAAAGTTTCTAAAAACCCAGCTCCAACTATGCGTTATCGTACGAGTACTTCCGAAAAACTACTTACTACTTTCAATGTGTGTGTGTTTGTTGGACTTAGCTAGCTAGACGCATTGACTGGTTGAATCCTAAACACAAGAAGCTAGATTGGTGCAGAAAATTGTGGCGGCAACTGAGATTTGGACACACATTGTTAACGACATTGGCCATAGCGCCCAGTATCCGAGTCATATCTACTAGCCGCAGCAATTGAAGGCAGTGACCGTGTGCTAACTAACAATGGTGTTGTGTTGACAACAATGACACTGACAGTGACTGTCAGTCAATCAGGCGCAATCAGTTGGATCCAAAGACAGCGCATTGTGATGTGCGAACGATGATGAAATTGAAATGCATACGAAAGGCGAATAGTGAAGAGGTGACACCTCTTCATATACATACGAATATGTCATAGATACGCATTCGGTGAGTGGTGTTCGAAGTGAATCGAACTTGCTTTGGTTGGGTGGAAGCGTATACGCCATGTGGCCTTGAGTTGAAAAAGTTATCTCTTGTACGAGGTGAAGAAGAAGACGCAGAAGGAAGCCAGAAATGACTGTGGTTAGAGTTGCACATAAATGTCAACGTCATCTTCAGATAAAGCTGAGCGCATACACTCTTCCAAGCAGCGACAGCCGACATTAGAAGCACCAGAAAAAAGATAAATATACTTACTATGAAAATGTGTTTTTACTTACAAGTTACTAATGCCTTATACATCATTAAATACCGACGAGCAGTTCTGGATCGTGTTTAATCTTGGTCCGGTTGCAGAAAACTGTTCTTACAAAGTGCAGCCATTGCTACAGTTTTCACAAAAAATTCTACACACAACAACAAATTAACTCAGTAGACATTTAGAAGTCTATCAAGCTTCGTAAGCATTAATATTAATAGCAAAAGAACGCTAACTAGGTTAACACAAAGCACATGCATTGCTTAATGCAACCTCTTGGCTTATGGCATTAAATATTAGCTGTACAAAATAACTCATAATTATGAGAATTTGAGTTTTGAAAAGTTGATTAAAACTTTCCGTTAAGTCATTCTTCAAGTAAGAACAAATAAAAATGACACACACGGGTGAGAGCTGCAGAATAAAAATACTGTAAGAAAATTCCAGCAGAATTTATTTTCAGGCTAATCCGAATTTAAAAACTGTTCTACACAATTTAGGCAGACTCTTCTTTCTTTTTTTTTGTTTTTTTTAACCAAAGTTGTCTTAATGACCCTCAAATTTCTTAACGTTGGTAAACCATTATGGTGACGCCTACCGAGCTGCAAACAAACTTATTAAATGAAACTTGTTTATTTCGGTGAGCAGTGGTTGCAATTAGTATGGAGTGTAAGAAATCGGGATAAAAATTAAGGGTGAAGCTTTTTACTTTGCCTAAAATCTCAGTCGCTTCGAAATATTAATAATAACCCTTTTCTAGCGTGACGACCACTTTTTTCAAGCTTTAACATTTCTATGGCTTAATTACCTATGCAAGATATCTCTTATCTAAACTGATGGAGTTATCTCCATGGTTATATTTTCACTAACTGCGAATAAGCGGATAGATGGACATATCATCAACGATCTTACAGTTGGCTTAATTTTTTAGGTAATATTTACAGCTTGGGAAGAATGGAACTTTTCTGCCTTAAAGGAAGCCTTTTGTCAAGTCGCGTTCTATAGTTGGAATTTAAAATTGGGCTTATATTAGCTTTGCGATTGGAACTAGTTGTCTAGCATTTTGAGGCGGCTTGAGACCAGGAAATTACTTTGTGGGGTATATTAAAATAGGGTTTGAAGAAATTTCTTATACTCTCCAGAATGACCACATGTCTTATTCTTAGTTCGACTACATGGATTCAGACATATATCTTAAATTACAATTTAAGCTTTATGCTTGTTACTCTGGTCATGGAAAATAATCGCCACTTCTTATTACAACCCAAAGTTGCTGCTCATCGCCACTTGACTATATTAGCTGAATACTTCTCTAACGGTACGTGGGCGATTGCATTGTGTAATGCCTGGGTGGCCAAGTTGTTTTCATTTTACTTCTGCATCTTCTTCTTCTTCTTGTTAATTTCGCTTTTCTTGGGGCTCATTCGAGTGGCTGCAAGTGGCGAAAACAACTCAAATACCACTTGTATTGCTCATTTAATGTCACAATAATAAAACAGCAACAAAAGAAATAAAACATTGTTCAACAAAACATACAAACACACAAAGTGATGAGCAGTAAATATACGATTGTGTAGTAAAATGTGCTAACACTTGGTGAATGTAATAATAAAATATTAATTTTAAATAGCAATAATAAGCAGAAGAATTACAAAAACTCGAGTGGCAATAAAAACAAACAATGCCTGCGTCTAACAATAATAACTGCAAAGCACATTTAATATATTTATGTTAATACAATCGTTCAATTATCAACTTTGTTATTGTTATAATTTTTTTGTTTTTGCATATTACGTTATTACCATTTACCAAGAGAGCATTTAAATAAGTATGTATGTATGTATGTATGTATGTATGTATGCGCGAAAGCACTTGTGGTTATGTAACTTTCAAGCTCATTTGCTGCAATTTGTTGATAATTTTTCAATGTCGCACGCACACACACACGCAACATACACGGCGTATTTACATATGTATGTATATATGTACATGTATGTAAATAGTCTCTAATGTTGCATTGAATCAAGCTTTCGCATTAACCCAGCGCTTTTGTGCGTCAACTTGGGTGGCAGGCATATCGAATGTGCAACAGTAACAAATGTTGCATATCAAGTCGCACAGATTTTTCTTTCCCCCTTAGCTTCGATTTTGTTACATTTGCTATTTTTAACATTCAGCGTGGTATTTCACAATCAAGAGCATGACAAAACTATGTCAATTTGCCAACCTTCCAACTTTCAATGGTGCAACATGTTGCATGCAATGTAGATTTAACTGCTCGATTTTTCAATGATTTTTGATAAATCATCGACTTTTCACTTTGCTCGTTTCACTTAACAGCGAAAGGATGGCGATTTTTAAATACGCTGTGGATACGCCTTGATAGAAAAGGCTATAACAGCGTGATCAGAGAGGGCCATTTTGCTGCAATCGCTGCTGGTAAAGGGAGCCCTAAGTATGGAGCTTTCTACTTGCTTCTCTTTAATTAAGTGGGGTAAAATAAAAAGTTGGGGCTTTTATTGAAATATTACTATGTAAACTAAAAAAAAAAGAATAACCAGGAGGGAACTGCCATTCAAGGCTATTTTTCTTAACAGCGCAAAAGAAAAGGATCAAATTAGGAAATTCTGAAATTAGATTCAGGCGTCTCTGAAATTTCTAAAATTACTAAAAGTCTGAACCATTAACTCTGCCTGATGCTCATTTTCCCTATAACACAACTCTGGAATCAACGCTTTTTCATTCGAAATACTCGGAACTCAATCCGGCACCCGTTTTTGACCCAAGGAATGCTGAACTCAAGGAATTAGGTCTCTAAGTGAAATATTATTAAACTGATACGACTAATACCATTAGCGAGACTTCTCTGTGACTTTGGATTGTAAACGTTTGTTTAGGAGAAATTGTACACCTTGACTTCTTGGATACCTGTCAATATACAGGCCATTTCATAGCCAGAAAATATGATAATTTCCCTTGATGTTCTCGAAATAACATTCGGTGAAACATTTTGAAGCCCCTACCGTCTGAGCTGCGGAAAGACATTTAGAGGGCCCTTCGTCCATAGTCACAGCTCACATTGGCTTTCAAAAAATTTCAAGCTTCCAAATGCAATAATATAAACTCCAATAATATAAATCACATTATTATATAACAAGAATGCACTGTTCGCCATTTAACTAAATTCTTCACTATGTGCTACTTCTCATTTGTTATATACACGCACATATTAGTTTAGCCATATTGGCGTCATTTTACTTGACATTACTCCTTCTTTCTTTCCTTCTCTCACTCTTCACAACTTTTTACAGCTCCCACTGCAATGCTGTAATTTTAAAATTATTTATCAGACTTGATTCTTATGCAAATTCGCCTACAAATGCATAATCAAATGTGCGCGCAATTTTGAGTTGAAGCACATATTCCATAAGTTCACATGTACGTATGTCATAAAAATAATATGGGAAGCATGTGCTGTGAAAATATTAGACTACGTATGTGGGTGTTTTGTTGTAAAAGTAGCAAATTGGTTGCGATTCCCTAGGTAACCATCTGTTGATGTTGATTTGATTGCCGAAATTTGTTTTCACTGCCTACCACACTGCCTACACAGCTGACGCATTTAAAAAAAAATCTTAAAGAACTTAATTCTGTTATGCCACATACTTTTAGATTTAAAATAATTGAAAAAATGGCATACTGTTGGACATGAATAACATTTAATTCTTGAAGACACGAATAGGTATTTTCATTTCAATGTACAATTTTCTTTAAAAAATTAGTTTTTCAAAGAAAGTAAACATATATTATATTCGAGATACAAGTGGGCACCAATGTAATTGTGAACGAAAGGTGAAAGAAAGAGGGATAGGTTTCATAAAACTTTAGAGAATGAAATGAAAAAATTTAAGCCTTCTCAAAGAATTGTGATTAGCTGAACCCACAGCAATGACATTGATAAATGACAATGATGAAATTTTTCAACCCAGTCTCCACAAAGTTGTCTCGTGAATTATCGCTCTAAAGTAAACCACCTCTCTCTTGCAAGAACAATCAGATATATTTAAACAGAGTATCATAGTCTTCTGGTCTTAAATAATTGTCTCAATAAAGCTCGATATTCATAGTAAGCAATATTACGTCCAGCATGTTCGGCTTCTCTTCTAATACACAGATCGATGATCATGTTTTTGAACACATTACGGTGCAGATATCAAGCTCCTTTTATATAACGGCGTTTAATCGCTTCAAACTCAACAATTATTTGAAGAAGAAGACAGCGACAGGGAATGATACATTACATTTTTTTTTTTGAATTTCGCTAAAGATCCAGGCATTTTATACCCAACACCTTTTAGTCCAAATATTCAAATTTCTAAAGGGACCATCAGATGCCTCCAGAAACAATTATAAAAAAATCCTTTTAATAAACTGCGTCACTGAACTGGGTTTGGTGTAATATTTTTTCAAGTAAATTGCTTTAAAGAATTATTCAATGAAGATTTAATTGTGAAACTTATTTGTCTATTTACTTGTCTAAGTACTCTGCATACACAATGTTGCAATTAATTAACTTGCAAAATATCTGGTAGAATTAACCTCCCATATTTGCTAAGTAAATTATTCGTCCACAAACGAGAAAAATGCAAAAATGTGTATTGTATAAACGTAACTCAACCGAGTGGTGCTCAGGTTCACGACGCTAGGCAACCACAGGCCAAGTTTAAAAAGATCCAAATGTTTGCACAAGTTACCACTCGACACTGCATGGGCAAACGCATCTCAACCACAATGGACATGAGCAGTTTCTGCATGACCAGCAGCGTCACTTATAGTGTTCGTTCAACAGGACACAAGAATACCTATCGTACAAAGTGTTTTACATATACATATTTTTATGAAATTTTATAAGTAAGTCTTTGCAGTGTTGTATGAATAAGTCTATTACGGATATGTACAACGAATCCGTGTTCTGACGAAAATATGGAAAAAAATATCTTCTGACAAGAATAAGTTTCCAAAAACATATGCGGAATATTACATATACATAAAATAATTTGAGGATTTGATGAATACTTAGGTTCCTACGAGTTTTACAAAAAACAAACTGACATCAATACATGAACCTATTGGACCAAATCAATACAAGTCTAGACTTATTTGTTAAATCTTGAAAAAAAAAACAAAATGCATTACACAATTGGCGAAAAGTCTGAATTTCTTTTACCAAGAATTTTTTTTTTTTAATAATTAGTCGTTTCGGCATGTTTCTTACCAAACTATGCCTCAGACATGTTAAATTGCTACTGTCGGATTTCTGCAATATAAAGTTCGAGAACCTTTGGAGAATTAGCAAAAAAACAAAAAAAAAAAATTGATGATTCCATAATATTTTCTAGAAGTGTGGAGACTCAGTCATATTGTCAAAGATGACTCCTATTAGAAAGATGAATTGAAGGTCTTAAAAGGAAAGGACATTAAAATAAGATAAAACAAACCGCTTGGCGTGTTTCCAAAACAGTTTGAACCCTTATAGCGACAATGAAAAATTCGAAAAACGAAAAGTATAGAAAAACGTTGTTCTAATAGTAATAGGCATTCTTAAACCTACGGCTGCATTTCTGTTTCGAAAAATATTTCCTTGGCAATTCATCAGCGACAGCTTAAGAATTTTTATAGAAAAATATCTCTAATTTCCATATTACTCACAAGATTTAATAAATCTATGTATATTATCCAAACTTTCATTTAAAGCTTTTAAGTTCACCAACATGCCTGTCCATATTTCATGAAGTAAGTAGTTTAAGTAAAAAAAAAAAATCCTTAGCTGTTAAGTGAATTACTAGGAGAGCGCACACAAACAGTCTTTCGGCTTTCGCAATTGCCACACTTAGATAATAAACACAAAGAATGTGCACACAAGCGGAATAAATATTTCAAGATTTCCACATAATGAATGTAGGCCATGACAAGAAGGACGATGGCATGCAAAGCATGTGTATTTGCATTTTACTTCGTGTGAAAATAATAATAAAAAAAACAAAAGCAAGAAATGAAAACAACTCAAAAGCTTGTCTGGGAAAATCAGGTAATCAAAACGGAAAAATGGAGAAACAAGCAAATGATGAGACACGGAATTGAGTTAGGAGAATACGCAATGAACGAATTTGAGAAATTATTTTGGTTTTATTTTTCCTCCTGCCAGCAGCAGCATCTGAAAACCAATTACCCAATTAAAGCGGAGATCACATCACAAAAAGCGCCAGGAAAATGACCTGAAAATTTTGGTAATGAAATGGCTTCCTTTTGCCCAGTAAACATTTTGTGTGTAAATAAATTTAATGAGATATTGTTTGATGTTAGTAGCAAGCCGTTTAAACTTTATGTAAAAAAAAATAAAAAGTAAATGGGAAGAGTAAATTTTGCGCTGAATCCATAAAATTAATGCTTTAAATGTGGATCATTAAATCAATTGCGATTTTCTCGACCGAAAGTTCTTCGAAAAAACCTGTGGTCTTTGTAAATCTCTGTGGCGGCGTTAACCTCCTCATTTGACTAAAATTTCTACCCGGTGAGTGTCTTTTTGAAGTTTGGAAACAAAGAGATGTCGCGTAGAGCCAAATGTGGAGAACTCGATGGATGGGGTTGCAATTAGGGCATTGTCCGACCAATTTGGCTGTGAGACGTGATGGCTTGTCATGGTAGAGAAACACCAACAACAATCAAATCGGCCCAATAATTCGGCATAGCAGAAGCCTGTGGCCGTTTCGCCCTTCTCCAAGTAGTCGATGTAGATCCCACCTTGTAAATACCGGTAGCCAGCACCTTTCCAGTCGATAGTTCGTCAGTGAAGTCCACTGTTCCGTAATCATTGCCATTTTTTGAGATGCCCACTGTCTCAGCTATCTCCCGCAAGTTCAATTGGCAGTCTGTCTTGGCCTTTTGTCACGTTATCCTATGTCATAGGCCTTTTTGGGGGCACCGGGAAGTGGCTCATCAAAAAACCGACGAACGACTACGCTGTAACTCGTTAAACCAATTTTTGACGGTTGTCATCGAAGGAGAAGAATCACTATATACCGTCATCCAATCGTTATTTGATTTCACTGCTCGATTTCTCTTCCGAAAACAAGAATCGAATCACCAAGCGATATTGCTCTTTTCAATTTTTTTTAAATGCGCGGGCACGACCTCTTCTACATTCGGTCAAAACAGCACGACGAGTCCGATTCGGCTGAAATTTTGAAAGTAAGCGTCTACGAGAATATACTACACGGTAGATTTCTCTTGCTATAGTGGCCCCACCACCTGGTGCTATATATCATATGGCCATCTATAAGTCAGGTTATACAAAATCATTTTGACAAAACAACATCAATCAACATCTGACATCAAAGCTGACAATACACATAGCCAGTCTCACACGAGCAGGAATTGAAGAAGTGAGTTACAACTCATCCTTTATATAGTACAATATATTCCACAGATTTCGATTCGTGCGATGATTTTTTGCTACGAAATTGAAGAACTGACACGATGGTCCCCTTAAGAGATCAATATTGAATTCGCGGATTACGAAAGACATTATCATTTAGAGAGCTTAAAAATTTAGATAAGTAAGTGGAAAAAAGCTATAAGATTGAGCTATAAGACATGTTTGTTGAATTTGCTACAGAAAAATATATTTTCTTCGAAGAGCCTCATTATCCTTATACTGTTCTCATAGAGTTGAAATATCAAACGTTTTTAAAAATAGGCCAACAAGGTCAGTAATTATAATTCTATGCATCGGTCCAAATTCGATATGACATAATGGACAAAACTGAAGTATACGACAGAAAATATTTATCTGTGCGATCTTAGTCCACAGCAAGTCCAAAAATAGTTGACATAGGTCCATAATTATGCCCCAATATCTTATAATAGTAAAATTTTTTCAAGCACGCCTTTTCAGTCTAATACGCTTTCTATTAATTTCTAGTTATCGTCATTTCCAATCTCTTTAGGGTTCGCCTCCACTTGCTTCCATTTCTTCCGCGCTTGTTTAGTTTCGGCTATGCCTGTGGTCTCGTCCTCAGAAAACTGCTCTTTTACAAAGTGCCGCTTGCGGGCATCCGCTATATGAATTTGCAAATATTTGTTGATAAATATGTTTGCTCTTAAACTGTACTCACACTACTTACGAACATATATATATATGTGTATCTACTATAATTCGTTACTTGTGGAGAACTAATACCGAAGGCAGCTGAAAAATTATATAACTTAACAAAATCTAGAGAGATGGATTTGAGTTAAACATTGCCACTGAGAAGGATCTATAGATACAACACAGGATCGATGAGAAGACGTGGATATCCATTTAGAAAAATTTAGCTAAAAGTGGTGAGAAAAGCGAAGAAGAAGAAACTAAAAAATAATGAACTTGTTTTTTAGTTCCAGATTATTATACATAAATCTAAGCTTGGAATATAAGTAATGGGGTTCCAAAAGTGGTATTTTTGATGCACCATAAAGAGGAAAGTGTTCAACGCTTGTAGGCATTGAATTATAGACGAATTCGAAAGAAAACAATGTCAAGCAGATGAAATCTGCCTTTGACTCTAAAAGTCGAAAACATAGAGGTTCCCAAACTCAAAAAAAGGGATCTAAAAGGATGAGTTACATATTTCTGCATTATTCCTTAACGGAATTCTTTCCAATCGTAAACTGTCAAAAAATGGATTTATTCTGACAACTCAAACTGTAAGGAATAGACACGAGTAACTCGAGCTATTGACGTCAGCACCAAGTATGGCAATTTCATGTTTTTGGATAGATTAGACGGAAATTCAAAATCATAAACTTTCATAAATTTATGAGGCGATGTAAGTCCACTGGTATCATATATTGGTTTACAAATTTGAGAACTAGGAGACTAACGAACTCAAACAAAGAGGTATTGCACGCAAATGGTCAATTTTTATTTTAATGGCATCATTAGACTGATACATACTTGTGGGTCAATTCTTCACACCTAGTAACACATTGTAATAAAAATTTTTTATTTGTGCGACACATTATTCCTCTTTTTTGGCAGCGATTCAAAGCCCTAAGCGATTTTGGCGGAGTCCACACAATTGCGCGCCAAAAACTACTTTTTATAGGTCGGTTTCGTTCGTTCGCTCGTTCATAGGCCAGTTCGAAAAACTATGTGTTATCAAAACATTATTCACTTGATTATAAGCAAAGGCACTCATTTTGCTCTTGTTCCAGAAGAGATACGACCATATCATATTAGGACGGATATGCTAATCGAAGGTTTTTATAAAACATTGTTTGTGGACGTTAAATTCGAACTTTTCTCTAAGAAAGGATTACACGAAAAAGAAATACATCGCCTAAAACTCTTCTCAGTACTACTTAATGCCATTTTTCACCGTCTGCGTGAAGAAGTTTTGCGGAAGTTTCACTTCGGGTAGAACAGAACTGTACTGATTTTATAATGCAAGAGGTTGCTCGAAGAGTCGACAAATAAGTAGATGATGTAACCACCTTAGGTGGAGACTTCGATTAAGTCTTGAAAACGGAGAGTTTTGGTCGAGATACTCCGATATATTTTAACTAAGGATCTATAAATTGATGTAAAAGTTGACAACGTCCGCTAACTAGTTGACAGCGGAGTCCAGCTTAGAGCTTAGAGAGCTAGCAAACGGTTTTCTATAAGAAGTGTTCGGCCAAAAACCGAGTCACTTCGGAAAACTTCTATTGCCAGAAACACTTACCTAACCTAACCTTATCTAACCCATGCTGGGTAATGAAATTGCTTCACCATTAATTGTAGCCATAGAAAGATTTATGTGTTGATTAATATACGAACATGTGTAGCATGAGTAAGCATAAGTATATACTCATATGTTGGTCTATTGCTTGGGCTTGCAAATTTCTTCATAGCTCCGGAGACCAGTTGGCGCAGATGTTTCAGACATCACCTGCATAGTGTCAAAGAAAAAATGTATTGCCATGTGCGCCCAGCAAATAAGGCCAACAGAAAATTAATAAAAAAAAAAAATAAAATAAAAAGCTGCAGCGATGGAACTTGGGGCGCATTGTCTTTGGACACACACAAAAGGTATTGACAGTTTATACAGATTTTTTTATTTTTCGTTTGCAACGCGTACTTTTAAGCTACATATTTGCTTACCACTCTGGCGCTCAGGCTTGTTTGCGCTTGGATGAGAGCTCGTACTGCTTGGCTTTATCGCATGCTCCCTTTGGCTAAAAGTGCACAGCTACGTATATATGTGTATATATTTCTCCTCTATTTCACCATCTCACAAACCTATATGTTACATATATATGTATTTAAGTCTTTTCGAATTGTGTGCCACGCTGGCATGCTTCTTATTTTGCTCTCTTGTGCTTTTGTCTAAGCTAAAATAATTCCTCTAATTTTTCCCACTTTAATTTGAGAACTTTTACGAACTTTACCGCGCTTACTCAATCTAAGCTTTGAACGTAAAAATGTGGCAAGCGAATGAAAAATGACTTAAGTCCGTAAGTACGTAAGTAGTTAAGAAGTAGTGGGTTGACGTGATGGAAAAAATAAGAATTGACGAGATTTTCAGCTCTAAATGCAGCTTTCAGAAATTCTCCTCGTTTTATTTTTAATTCTTTTATTTTGTATTTTTTTAAGTGCAGATAAGTTGAATAGCAGACAGGAGCCACAGGCACTGAGATATGAGCTCCTTGCGTATTTAAGTCCAACATTTCGGCCATGCAGACATGTATGTATATGCATGTATATATTTGCCTCACTGTGAGCACTTTATCACAGACGAATAGCGAGACTTTGAAGTCACATGAAAAATTATTCCGAGTGCGCAGCAATCACTTTAACTCGTTCACTACATTTACAACTGAGTTTTATGCGCTGCCGGATATAATAAGCAAAGTTCATCGGTTTCTTATATTCTTTTATTTAACGGCTATGCTTTTTACTATGGCAATATGTTCTTGAAAATATATTTTGTATATGAATATCCCAACCAATATGCGAGGATGCATCAAAAAGTAGTTGGATTTCGTTCGGCACTGTTTCGAAAGTTCTCTCCTTCTAACGGTGCTTTATATATATATATATTACATTAGTTAGATTGACGTGACGTATATGTCTTTTACCTCTTGGTCTTTCTAATGCAGAGCAGGCCGTTGCCGCTATCTCCAGGAACCGCAGTGTATACTATCAGAGCTGGAGAGTCCACATTCATTCGAACAACGTGTTCTGTAGTAAATAGTTCGTGATTGTCACCACTTCGAACATTCAACGCCGCCAACGTCCACAAATCTTTCGCAGAATATTTCTTTTGAATACTTCAAGAGCTTTCGCATCAGTTGTTTTCATGGTTAATGCATTTGGACCATTTTATATTATGATGGTTTTAATAAGATTGGTGGGTCGAGGATAGATTCTCCTGCTGGGTTGCCATATTATTACAAAGTAGTTTTATTGGCAAGACTTCTTATGAGTCTGTTTGACATTCTAATTGACTCGTTAGTTAACTCTCGTTAATTGACTCGTTAATTACTCTAAAACCCAGCTTGGGGAAATCCAACCGAATTATAACTGGAAATAGGCGGTATTAACTAAGGTTATTATTTCAAAACCTATAAGTTTTAAGGTGATCCATAAAAGCTGCTTTAAAGTTATGAAATAGATGATGGCTGTGGTTTCTCACATATTTTCGAAAACCTGACGCATGATGAATATCTGGCCAATTACAGATTTCGCATATCTAAAGTCGCACTTACAAGGGTTTACAATGTTTCTCCAAATAAGCTCAAGAGAACGTTTTACATGGAATTTAGAAGACTGGTTCTGTGATGATAAAAATATGTCTTCATACGACTTTATTTAACAGAGGTATTAAGGGGCGAACATTTGGAACTGAACCAATCCGCCCCTAATATATATTACCTTCAACATAAAAAGTGTTCATTGTTTAGCAAGAACCCTACTCAAAACAGAATGTAAGACGAAGTTGAAAAAAATTCTAGGCAAGGGCTGGTAAAATATTTAGAAAAATAACGACACTAACTTAAAGATCTGTACGGATTAGCTAGAACGTTAGGATATTAGTTTGCGATTGTCAAAGCTGGCAGCAGGATCAACCGAAAACAAACACGAATGCTGGAAGAAGCGGCGAAGAAGTTTTTAAAGAAGTTAATTTATATGTGAACAGCCGAAACGGAAGGTCATATCGACCTATTTAAAGAGAAAACTTTTTATGAGTGCATATCATGCTGACATACTAAAGGGTTCTATGAGAGTAAAAATTTTTTCATGCTAAAGCGCCAGTTAATTTCTAAAGATAGAATAGGGATTAAAAGAATTTCACTTAGATCATATCTCATTCATACTTAGCATAAAATAAAATATACATCATCCACACATAATATATTGTTCCCTATGTGACTATTATTCAGTAAAAAATATCGACCTTAGAGATATAAAATGTTAGCGAAAGTTTAAACAAGTGGCAACACTAGTTACAAACCAGTATTAAGATGGAAGATTCGTTAGTCCGATTACTTGTTACCACACCCTTGTATGTGCACTTACAACTTAGCGTGCTGACCCCAAAGGTGATGTCATTTGATGCTTCAGTTTAGATGATAAATCGTTCGTATTATCGTAAATTCGCAATAATAGTGAAAATATGTTATTTAAACCATTTAATAGCTGTAAGTAAAAGGAGAGGCACACACAAAAGCGAGGGTGTTCAATGAAATCGAAAGACTATAAAATTGATAGTTTTACAGTAAAATTTTATTTTATAACAGTCATAATAATTTGATTACAGTTTGGAGGGCATAACCTGTTTATAGCTATATTTATGCATTATGCTAAGTTACAGACGCATGAATAGCAATTATTAATACTAATTTTTTGTTTTTTGACATTTACAGCCAGGCCAGCTGTGTTCCGAAGAAATTTGTAAAATTTTTTAATACTGATGGAATGATTATTGCTCAGGGGAGCTGAATTTCTTTCTTTTTTTTTTTGGTATTTTGAATGAGTTTGGGAACTTCTTTGTTGCCTTTAGACAAGCTTCATGAGATCAGAAGCTGAAAAAATTTTTGACTTGTCGGCTTGTTCTTAACTGCAATTATTGTTCGAAATGATGGTTCCTTGGAGCAAACTTTGTAAAATTTTTGTATTAGTAACCGTTTGAGAAGTGCATGATTGCTACAATGAAGGAGCGAAACTTTTGGCTTACACTTGAAATTATGCAATGAATTGAAAACTAAAGTTAAGTCCAAATTTTGCAAAGACTGGGAGGGAATTTTTATCGGCGTCTTAAAAGTATATCGTATTGGATATATCAATTTATATTACCCGCAGATTTATGTATATAACAAAAAGATAAGTATTATTAATGGAAGTATATGATTTCGTTAAGTAATCCCACACCTGTGTTTGGTCATGACCTTGAAGTGTTAGACAATATACGATTAGAAAGGTGTAAAAGAGAACCGGTTTTTGTTTTTCGAAGACAAATTGTTTGTTAAATAATGAAAACAATATTGCAAAAAAAAAAATTAAATTAAATACACTTACCTTCAATTTACTGACTTATATGGACTTAGGTTGTTTTAAATGTTATGAAACGAATTCATATGGACATTTTAGTTTGGCTCAACGCACATAAAAATTCTTTGCTGAAATGGTACAAATAATACAACTTGCTTTAATTATAAATAAAAGAATGGAGTTTATTTAATACATAAACTTTTTACACATACTACTCTCAGCACATACTATTAGTAGGTGTTATCACAAGGCATTTGACTTCCTTTAGTCTCACCTGAAAATGCTATGCACAGTAGAATCAACTGAGTGCAGGACATGCGTGGAGAAAGTGGAATTTTTAAGGGGATAAATATGGCTAGACGGTTCCAAAAATCGATTGTTTTAATTTATAATTTGTTAGTAAAACTATTCTAACTAAACTAACTAAACTACACTACTAAAACTAACTATCGTTGGGTTGAGAAACAGCGCTAAACAATAAAATATTGCCTAAGCCAATTAGTTTCCGATTCTACTGATTTCGAACCACACTTAAATCAATCAATCGACTAGCCTCGTAACTTTGGACGTTGTTGAGAGGAAACCTTAGAACTATATGTAAACTAGTTTATCCAATTATGTTACACCACCTATGAAAATTGACCGTAATTTCCGCTTAAATAGTGCATTACGTATGCATACATATGCACATAGATACACATAGATACATACGCATTATATACAGACTAGCATAATTTTTCTGCTGTCAAAATTTGGCTTCATTTCGCTCGTTAGTCATCGGGCATTACTTGCATTATTTCACCTTTTTTTGCTCTCATTTCAGTTATGTGCAGTTAGCTGATATGACAAAAGTCTATTACACAAAATTTATGACCATTTTGGTGACATTCAAGAAATTATGGAACTAAGCAGAAAGAAAAATAGTGTCATATTCGGGGAAGAACAAGAAAGCAAGAGAAGGATAAACTAGCCTTTTATGTAGGTATGTATGCAGTATATACACGAATAGTATATAGATGTAGATGCCCTACAAGGTTTGTCCATGCATCAAACTCATCATTTTGTACAGTTATGACAGTACAGTACAGAATTTGAGACATTTTTACACTTGAAGGATTTGAAGCGGCTCTCCGTTCACGGCAGATAAATTCGTTTTTGGATTGCAGTAAGCAATCGGGAGCAAAAGCTGGAGCTGGCTGTCGTGGGTTAAACGACTCAAGGTTTCACCAGAATGCCATCAGAGGAGGTAATGCGAAACGCCATTTTAGAGCACACTAATTATAGGTTTGACGAAAGAAAAAAAAAATTGTATGGCTTAATATTCGACACATACACATACTTGGCCCGGCGATGCCTATTTAACGTCTCTAACTCTTCCGAAAAATGCATTTGCTGAAGGTCAGCAAAGTAGGCTTTGACCTTTTCAAGTTTGGTAACATAAAGAAATCGCACGGGCCAAACCTAGAGAATACGGTGGATGGATGTCGCCATCGAAGGAGAGAGCCACCGTATACAGCATCCAAGCGTCTTTTGATTTCACTTCACGATTTCCCTTATAAAAAACAGGAATCGAATAACCTATTGATATTGCTCTCTTTCCATATTTCTCAAAAGACGCGCACAGACGCGCTCGCAATCAAAACAAAACTACGAGTCGATTCGGCTGAAGTTTTACAGCAGTCGGCTACGAGAATGAAATATGACTTCTTAGGCTAAGTAAAGCAAAAACCCCAACTGGAATAGCTATTTGGAGGTGATATAGTTTTTATATAATTTTTTCCCGGCAATTATAGGATTGCCATCTTCATTAAAAATTTACATATGTATTGTACATGGTGTATTTTTTAAGGGCATGGAATTTGCTAGGGTGTGAGCTGTTAAATCAGCTGTAAAAGTAAACGTACGTTTGTGACATTCAATAAGCTTTGGTAATCTGTTAAAGACCTACACACTTCTGTTCATGACTTTATGCTTCCAAATGTCAATAACAATCCTTTAGGTTCAAAAAAAAAAACTCCACAACCAAGGTGCAAAGTGAAACCATCACCTTATTGGGACGAACTTTAGGTGATTACTTTTTGCAGAGGTACGTATTGACTTGACGTACCTCCGTTCCATGCCAATAAACATGCTACGACTGACACGTCGAAGCCAACATGTCAAGTGTTACTAGAGAGACATGCAAAATTCTGTTCAAACATTAAATGCCACAAAATTTGAGAACAATCAAAGCAAAATACTTTCCAGTTAACCAATTGACATAGAAGTTCTATGTAGTTCTAGAATATCACAATAATCCAATGTGGTTATGAATTTAATAAAAAAAAATTTTATAAGTTGAATATTTTAATTATTTTATATTTAAATGTATCATATTATTTCTGTTTTGTTACTCAAATTATTAATATTTGCAAATGTTTCCGCCTACTTTTGAACACACCTCGCATTTGCGCAAAGAAAAAGTTAAACAAAATCGCAAATATAATTTTTTGTGATTCTCACCTTTCATAAATAGCGCGACCTTAACCTTAAAAACTGAAACTTTTAATGAGCAAAATTAAGTTAAAGCTTTTAATAAAATTAACGCATAATATAAAGTGCTGAGATTCAGAATTTGAAATGTGGGTATGAGAAGAAGCTGGTGCTAATTTTGGACCGCAGCAATGGATACTTAAAACGCTTACAAAAAAAGTTTAATGAAACAAAAAGCCAAATGCGACAACAAAAACACTCATTTTTAATTAAGCACCACAGACGATGCCACAAATTGTTGAAGCTTTTAGCACACACACACAACCACACACAGCCACACACAAACGGAGAGACGCGTGGCTTAAGACAAGTGCTTATGAACTAAGTTAAGCAATGGCAGCGGCGATTGTCGACGAGTTTGGCATTTTGCGTACTTTTGGCAACAACAACATCGAAATGCCAATGCTGCCGGTAAACGTGCAACAGCACCAAATAACAAACTCAACTCAGCAGCAGCAGCAGCAAACTAACTAACTAACTAACTAACTAACCAACTAACAAACTATGTAATATATATTTATATATATGCACATACATATGTATGTATGTATGTATGTATGTATGTATGTGCACATAGAGTGTGCGACGAAACTTTAACCAAGCAAAATAGACAGAATAAAGTGGTACGAGTTGTGCGGAAAATTCAATATACTTACCACGAACCTACTAGTGTGTGTAAGTTTGTGTGTGTGTGACGGGAAGTAAAAGACTTTTGGCCTTGTTAAATTCCTGAATATGAAATAATTGAAAGCAAGTATGTAGCAACAAAAATTTGTTTCACCCTCCACCCTCTCTTCATCGTACCAAACAACAACCAGCGACGTAATATTAAGCCGAAATGGCAGGCACTTTCTTGTTGTATAACAGAATGTGCAGTATTTGCTGAATTTTATTTTTGTTTTCTCATTGTTGTTGCTGTTGTTGAGTGTAGTCATCGAAAAGTTAATTTCCCAAAAACATGGCAATTAGTGTGAAAACCCTAGGAAATACCAAATGTCCAGCTGGTGGCAACCCCCAACACAACAATAAACAACAACGTAGATGTCAGTATTGCTGGCAATGAAGCTCTACGTAGCCTACAAGTCATCTAACTATTGTACATGCATACCCACTCGACTATCCATTGAATTTCGCCCGACCAACTTTCGTCAAACCACTCAGCATTTACCACAACTACTCATCAATTGCCACAACACAAAAAAGATATTTGTTAGCGGCGGTGTATGAACGGTGCTGGAATAGAAGCAGAGAAGTGAGAAAAATTGTGATGCGCATTCCGTTCGCACGCCTACACAAAGCCACAGTTATTCTGGGCTGGAAAGGGTCTGAATATAGATGAATATGTACGAGTACATTGACATACATATTTGTACAGAGTTAAATGAGGGTGAGCGTGAGTGGCAGTATACGTTAAAAAGTCATAAATTGCAATAATTGTCAGATGGATAGAGAAAATATT
Organism: Bactrocera minax; assembly: GCA_021498325.1. NCBI lineage: Eukaryota > Metazoa > Arthropoda > Insecta > Diptera > Tephritidae > Bactrocera > Bactrocera minax. The sequence goes on along the minus strand of JAKEEE010000078.1, from coordinate 173,999 downwards.
AGTTTCTGATGCCGAAAAGAGCAAACGCACACCTTTTTCTGCATGCTGGGCGCTAGTATCATCACTTAAACGATTTCGACGAGTTAACAACATTATAATTAATATTTTTGGTCTTTCCAAAGCGAAGGTGGACTCGACAGGGCTCTACTCCAACTAATGGGTATCGTAGATTCTATAGCATCATCCAATTGGACTTCAGATCCTAACTTTCAGAATCAGTTTCTGCGTTCAAGTAAAAAATCGTATTCTTATGTCTCCAGCTGTACGTATCAAGGTTAAGATGTTAGATTCGTTTGGGTAAGCTAATTATACCCTTTTATTATACTGCCCCAAAATATACTTACATTTTAGACTTCCTTTTCATTCGATAACCATATTGAATTATTTTGCATTATTTTTTTTCATTAATAGATGATTTAATTCGTCAGAAACCGTACATATACCTATACTTCGAAAACGAATTGCGATTTTAAAATAAAGTACAAGCAAAAATATTCATAAACCGGCAGATCCAGCCTCCTTCCTTCCTCAATCCTTCTTAAAATGCTTAAGACATCTCAAAAGGCTTATTCAAAACTTAGACTTTAAATATGACTTCGAAATCGTTGGTCAGCTGTATAACGGGAAAATAATAGCAATTTATATGCGGAACCTAGTAAGAGACAATTGAAAACCCTACGCCTTTTATAACTCACCCACCGATTCGTAAAGACCTTCTTGCCTTGCAGCAGCAAATAAAATGGAATAACCTGGTGGCGAACAAGCAAAATATGTGTCGCCGTGACGAAAATTATACTTTATATACTCGTAAATCTCGTACGACGCTGTAGACCAAAGATCCAATTGGACGATGCTCGTTCGAGATAACTATTCTGCAGACTATAATTGGACAACGGTTTTCTTAACACCGAATAAAGGAATAACGAAAAGGAATAAATTTAGCTGCTCCAATGAAGCATATACGATATTTAATTTCCGAGAGTTGTTGAATAAGGTGCAAGAGACTCAAAAGGTTCAGCAAGATTCACATACCCTTTGTGCAGTGAAGGTTACAAGATTAAGTTAGAACAATGTTCAGTTAGGTCAGGCGACGGAGGTCGCCTGAGATCTTCGTATACAGCAATGGGACAGATAAAAAAAACATCCGTCCTTACTGAACTGTATGTAACAAATATTGCCTAAACGTTTGGTATTCGAGGCTAGTAAAGATTTTGGAATCGGCTTGCTAGTGAAAGATTAAAGACACACTCGACCTCAAATAGCCAGGCATTCACTCCCTCGGCCACTGAGATATCTAGTAGTCGGTAAATGCTAACGTAATATGATCATTGCGGTAGCGGGCTCGGGTGCTTTGTTTATCGAAGTGCTTAATATATAACAAACTGTTGATATATATTATATAACCGTTGCTATGTATTGTCAAACTGTTGCTGTGTTTCCCAACAATATTTATAAACAGCGAGACCATCTTCATTCTGTAGCATATTCTTGACTCTTGGCTTTATATTTTTCCATTTAGTTCAGCGTCGATTTTCGTTCCCCCAGCCAACTTACCACCCCTCATGGGTATTTGAGTAATTAATTAATAACTAAAAGTTCTAGTTAATATCACCCTGTGTCGCCCACGCGTGTGCCAACAACACTTCCTACATAAATATACATTGCTTGTAACTTTTTTTTAGACTTTATTACCGTTATTGTTATGGTAATATATACGTATTTGTATATAAATTGTTGTTATAGCTGCTATCTGATCTATGTACATATGTATTTGCCTAAATAGGAGTAAGGAGCAAGTAAACTTCTTCATTCAGCATACAGCTGCTAGCTAGCATACCCTTCTGCACTTGCCACTTAATATCGTCATGACTTTTCCCACATCAATCAAAAGTTTGCCAACAACATCACTAAAGTTTTCCAACATTGCCATGGGCGAGCGAACACAGAACAAAACTGTAGCTGTTAAAGGTGAACGGGCCGAAAAACGGAAGGGGTTTCGTAACTCAAAAGTGCGATAGGAGCACGGGGAGGGCGCGTACATAAAGAATGAGTGGGCGAATATTTCAAGGAAGTAGATCGGAAACGACAGTGGTCGGGGTGGAGATAACTTAAGTATTAACATGGACATTGACAAAGATGTCGACCATGCTGATGGCGATGAACAAGAGTACTACTTGTCAACATAGCTTTCAAAAACATTTTCATTGATATTGATGGGAAAGAGCCTGAATAAAGTGTGTAGCCGGGAAAAAATTGTATTATAAAGAGATTGGCAATATTGCAAACGGATAAAGGAGTACACGTAAAACTATGATATTTGCATGCGCGTTAGGAGATAAATTAGTACTGAAAAGATATGGGGTCATTGAGAGATAATAGCCTACCCGGAATTCGTAATCGAAATGTATACGCACATATGTACATTAAGTCTAGTCAGGGAATCTCTTTTGTCAGGGACTTTTCTAAGTTCTGCTAGCTAACATACGTTTTGTACCAATCCCAACTTACAGAATATGGTCGTGCTATATATCCAGCGGCATCTAAATTGACTCGAACATCTCTTCATGGACAAAGTGATTCTTTGCCAGACGATTTCTTTCATGTATTGCAGAAAAAAAACACTTCAGGTTGGAGAACAAACCTCTCCAGTAGAATCTGTCTTCTGAAGATTGGTTAAAGAAGTAATAAAATTGGTATAGTAGTGAATTAAGGGTAAGATAAGATGAATGAATTACTTTCTTCGGTATTGCCACTAACTTCGATTCTATAGATTACTTAGCTGTCGTGAAACAAAGCACCACTGTGAAAACTATGTTAGTTTCGAACTTAAACTTATGTTCAAATATAATGCTATGTTGTTTCAAATTAGCAGGTGATATATCGACTATAGAAAATGTAGTCTCTCTCAACGAAAAATTTACATCCTAAAACGTCGACCATAATTCTGGAATTCGAAGATTTCCTTGGATTCGACCTTGGATTTAAGCTTCAATCGAATTCCATATCATAACAGAGAATAGCATTTCAGTTGGATCGAAGCACTAACTTCTCTGAAGTTCAATACCATTATCTTACGATGTCAATCACCCAGTTATCTTTAAAATATTCACACATCGCTTCAAATGGCGAATATGGTGTACCCACTCAATACTCATATTTATAGGCTTACTCGTACAGTAAATCGGCCTTGCAGTCATATGGACATTTCCTGACAGCAGGATCTCGTTTATAGACTTCCTTTGGACTTATAGACTATCGGTATCACTTCATCTTCATAGTTCATTGGATGAAGTTACTCAAACATGAGCATTATGAATGACACCCTCTAATTCTTTCGGACTCGATATCTTTTAACTCCAGTGTTTAAGATAAAATTTCGTTTCGTTAAATTTCGATCAATCAACGATCAATTCGATCAGAAGTCGAATTTCACTTAACAACATTGAAAAGTTAAATAATAACCCATAATGCACTAATGGATACCTTTAAACAGTTTATGTTTGTTTTGTTTGTTTAATTCCCAAATTAATCTCCAAAAGAGAGCGAGATACGCATATTATAAATCCAAAACTTATATATATTCCGACAACATAACAAGGAAGGCCTGCAGATAATCTTCTGCGATCCCCGCAGCAAAGTTATAACCGACTTCTTTCAGCAGAAGTTACTCAGTGCGAGCAGACATGTGCCTGTGTAGCGGACTCCTTAAATTATGCTACGAAACCGTGTGATTTTAATCTAGAGCGTTCAGTGTAGTCTCACAGCCTTTTCGGAAGTGGGTGATTTTTGAGATTTTTTTGGTTCTGTGTCTAAGTATATTATGTAAATAATTAACGGTATTTTTTTTAATTTAAAATTTCAATGCTTGGATACTTTGTCCCGAAATAAGATTAGTCCAAAATATTTTTTTTTTGCAGTAAATCCAGAAAATGCTTGCCATAGCAAATTTTGATTAGAAATTTTTGCAGACCGAAGCTACGCATGCATTAATTTACTTAGGCGAGGCATTCCGAGTATAATTTCAACTCACTGTTTGCCAGCGTGCAATGAGTTTGCTACTCAATTTTCATGACTGACTTCAAGTATTTCAGTGGTTTCCTTTTCGTACAGCATTTCTATCTCCGGTTTTGCTGAGTGCTTTTTGTGCTCATTGCCACTTCTATTGAGCTCTGCTGCAATGGCTGGCTGAAGTTGGCATCAAATAATATGAATGTAAATACATAAATACGTTTGTACGCATGCACACATTAATTGCATTCACATGGTCAAGCAGTGAAATAGAAATCACCGGAAGAAGCTTTGAAAATTCACTCTTTAAAACATTTTCCACGAAATAAGAAGTAATTTTGAGGTTGAAATACCTCCTTTCCTTTCAACTATTCTCTCAGTTTTTCTGTGTGTGTTTCTGTGTGATAGTAAGAAACATCTTCCTATCAGTTTTCCGAGAATATTACTGAGATGAAAGTCATCCTCCTTCCCCTCTAACCCAAGTCGTTGCATCTTCCGACCTGCTTCACAGGGTTTAACATGCTTCCATGCCATGCCACAATTCGGAGAAACTAGCAAGGTTAAGTTGATTTCAAATGCAATTAGTTTTAAAACATGCATTCACATTTATTTGAAGATTTGGGTAAAAACCGTTTGATCAATTATAGAATCTCCCACAGAATATTCTGCAGCATTCGTAGTGAAGCCATGTCAAATCTTGCGATTAATTGCACAACAGCAACCCCTTCTTCTGTTTCATATAGAGAAATCTGGCCATGAGACAGACAATGAACATACAAGTGACTACCGCCGCAAAAATATAGTCGAGGACCTCGCTAACTTCCGAGCAACAAAAGTGTTGAATGATGGTCTCCCAAACAGTAAAGATCAAAATCACATTTAACATTAGTCCAAATTAGCCAAACGGATAATGTACAGTTAGAACCGAAACCAAAACCAATAGCTACTACTCTGAGAGATTCTCGCACCGCAAACTGATCTTAGCCCTGAAATTTTATGGATTTTCTTAGAGAGAAATTTAATATAGAGATCCAAACCCACAATCGATCTTTATAAATCGGTAAAATAAGTGAGAATATACATATGAAGTCCTCAACCGATTTGTAGTAAACTAGCCTGCCCTTGGTTGGTCCGTGGGAACAAGAAATGCGCAATGGAGGAACCTAAAAATATGTAAAACAAAAAAGGCGATCTCTTAATTTTAGCAATCAGAAAGCATACTATATCTACGATGAGGTCAGAATGCTTAAAAAAATAATAAAATTAATAACATAATAAATATTAAATGAATAAAAATGTATCCTTGGAATGATATCTGATATTTGGGAAAATTTTTGATAACATGGAATGTTTTATGAAACTTCGACGTTTTTGTGACACGTCCTGTTTCATACAGAGTGTTTTAGACTTCAGATTTTTTTTGCGCCTTGAGACACGAACTCAAAATCCATAAAGCTTTGCTTTGCGGCAGCGATATTCATGATATTTGTCTACATAAATTTCAATCTCACTACACGAATAACTACATAGTTGACGCTCCCAAGTTGCCTGACTTTCGTACTTAAATAAAGACAATTAAAAGCTTCTGTTGTAACCATGCATATAACTCTTGGAGCTCATCCATAAGCTCAAAATAACTCACTTCACTGCACTTCGCAAACATTGCCTCTACCAACAAACCTCTCCCAACTGCTATAACAAATATGTGTTGGGCTTCCCATCACTATTAACAGCATCTAATCAAGTCAAAGGAATTCTGCGAAAATATTTAGCTTGAGAGCTCGTACCGGTACATGGCAGCAACAGTATTTAAGCGCAGCTGAGAGGAAAAAGCCAGAACGTGCATCGATCTGTGAATGTATGTGTACAGTAACGAAGGCATAAGGTAAGGCAAGAGTTAGTAGAGCACAGCATGGTTCCGAAGCTCCGCTCAACGACTGTACAGTAATCACCTCATCGATTCCCCACCCACGTGCGTTGTGGGCTTTCCCTCTAATGATTGCAAATTTGGACTACAAAAAGCAAGACATGTATGTATGTATGTAAGTGTATGCAACGTAAAAGGAAAACTTTGCAAAAAATATATGTGAAAAAAAAAATAATAAAAAAGCTATGGCCTAAGAAATAGGCCAAAAGCGATGAAGGTGTGACATGCATGTATAAAATTGCTTTTGACAGCTAACACAGACTCGGTCTCACTGCGCTGCTATTGTCAGTTCGCTTGTCGGCGCAATCATTATTACATAGCCTGGTAACGGTTTTTTTCTTTTTAATTTCTTATTTGAGTGACTGACGAAGTAAGGCAACGACGATGGCCGTACATACATGCATACACACATGCATGACGGCTGCTGTTTGGCTTGCTGCTGATAAGAGTTGTTGCATTTAAGTGGGGGTGTTGAGTTATTCTTGCAAAAGTCTATTTTTTGCTTTACATTTTTGTCCACATTCCGACATAAGTGAGGGTACAGAGGCACCCAGTAGGAAATCGCTACCATTGCACGTGACGGATTTCATTTACTAATTAGTTGGATTTGGGCAGAGTTTACTCGAGATGGTGTCTTTTATATGGTCCAATTATAAATCTATATTGAAATCTATTTAGACGCACAATATGCTGTCCGGTAGACAGAATACCTTCCGGTAATGATTTAGCTGTGGACTCTTAGAAGGATTTCTTTAAAACTGACACTTTAGAAATGTATTTTTCTGAATTTGGAACACCGCTACTATGTATGAAAAACGAGCCGTGCCCAAGGAATATCCAATAGCTTTAGGAGCGAGGTAGATTATTCAAAACTGCTGACCAAAAATAAATACGTAGCATCGAGGCCAAAGTTCGATAATGTCAAACGAATCAGCCTAATCTTCGATGCGGGAAAAAAAATATTAAACCTTCAAATTTGAGCAACTTCCTCATCGAATTCTTAAATTTTTAATTTCCAGAGGCAATGTGTATTTCTTTATTTTTAAGATCTTACGCTTTATAAAGCATATAACCTTTTGGTTATGCGAAAGTAAATACAGCAACTGGTCCTTTAAGAAGCCCTTATCTTTATGAAACTATTCCAAAATGCCCCAAAGTCTATGTCGTCAAATTATTTTTTGTTCTTATTTAAATAGTTACTGAATACCTGTTTGAAATTATTTTTTTTCATATACTCATATACATTCGATTAAGCCACTTTGATGGAGTTTATATTGCATATTTCTCATTTTAGTTAATTTAGCAGATTTTAATACAAATATTTCGGACCTGACCTTCGGTGGTGAACCTGGCTAAATGTAAACAAACAAAAGCTAAACAAAGATAGTGGACCTCGCTAAAGGTAAACAAAGCTAGAGGTCATTGTCTTCGAAAATGGAAATCTGATTCTTTATTCAGTCTATTCACTATCCTTCAGCTCTACAGTACGGTATTATCCTTTCAATCCCTCATATACCGAATATGTAGACCTCGAAGCCTATGACGGACTTTTTACCGAAAATATCGGTCACTCTGTTAGATATATTAGTGAAATTAATAATAATGCGCACTTGTATCGAAAATGCGTAAGATTGACTCGGTATTTCTCTTAGTTTCCATAAACCTAAAATAAAAATGTTCGGACTTCCGGTTGACTTTATACCTCATATCCTGGTCAATCTGCGAGATATCTTAATAAAATTCAGATAAGGTCTTTTTCTGGTAATAATGTGGTAAGCTGTATCTGGTAATCTGTGTAAAAATTTATAAGATCGGGATAGTACTTCCCCTAACCCCCACATGCCCAATATGAGAATTTTCAACATTCCGTATATAACGGTCAATATGTAAGATGTCTTAGCAAAATTAAATTAACGTATAATCTTAAATATACTGTAGTTTGGTGGTAGAAATTAATAAAATTGGTATACCTTCCCCACAGCACTAATATCATGACTTGCCATCATGACGATTTGTCTCAGTTAGATTGACTTCGTGAGTATATGACCTAAAGTAAAAGTTAATACGATGCCAAATATGATTGCAATCCATTGACAATTTCGTCGAATAAAAAATGTTGATTTCTTATGTAAAATTTTTTAATATAAAATTTTGCCTGCACTGCAAAGCATTTCCTCGCCCTCGATCCTTGCACATTACATTGTGAGAGTATAAAATGTTCGGTTACACTCTAATTTAGCCCTTCCTTACTTATTTTCTTTTAATTTTATTTGACTTTGCCAATTTAATTATGTACGTCAAAGCGAAAAGTCGTCAACAGCACAGCTGCCACAGCTGCTTTCGCACTTTTGGTCGCAACAAAACCCAAATGCGGTTACAGCGCCGGCCGCCTAAGTAAGAAAAATACCAATGCCAATATGAAAAATGATATTTGGCTGCATAAATTTTTTGGATCGTATGTAAATGACGCGGTACAATAACGGTACACATAACGGGATACTGAGGTAGATAACGGGAGATCCAAGAAATCGAAGAATGCTCCGCTCAAATGGCCGCAAATGCCTTAAATTATAGGTATAGAGACGAACTATATTTGTCAGTTAATACTGAAACTATCTGTAGGCGTTTGGCGCAGAACAAATTTTTCGCCAGAAGTGTACGAAAAGCACCGCTACTAAAATAAAAACACGTTGGAAGCCCATATATAATTTGCAAAATAGCATGTCTACTGGCCCATGGCTAATGACGAAACTTATCGTGGTGAAACGAATCCAAAATTGCAATATTTGTCCGGCGTCCACCTAACACGGAATATAATAAGCGGTTTACAAAGAAAACCGTTAAACATGGCAGAGCCAAAATACTGGTATGGGGTGGCTTTTCACATAGTGATCAAATCATAGATCAAATGTCATATGTTAAAATATTAGATGTTACCACATTACCTCTCATTCTAACGGAATAAGCCATTGATATGGAGATAGTATAGGATAATGACCCGAAACATATTAGTGAGTGCGCAAAATAGTGGTTTAATATCAAAGAGGTTGAGGTTATGGGCTGGTCTGCTCAGTCTCCTGATATCTATCTCATAGAAAACCTGTGGACCGATATCAAAAAAGTTGTTGCTGAACAGAAACCAGTCAATTCGAGAGATTTATGCCAGGCAGTGAAAGAGGCTTGAGAAGGAATACAATTAAAACGTTGCCAGGATCTCATAGACTCCGACTTCATAGACTTCATAGAAACCGAGGCTATTCAACGAAATAGTAATTATTTTATTAATCTGTAAAGCTTTGAAAGCAATTTAAGATGAAATTTTAAAGCTATCTTCTCCTACATGAAACAAATCTATTTAGTTTTCAGTTCAGTTTATTTAGCACTGAACTGCAATTTAAAATTTTGTTTATGTTTTATTGAAATATATGAACGGTGGAAATATTAATTTATCATTAGTGAATTACGTTCTGCAAAACTTTTGAAAAAAAAATAAAAAATTTTGTTATTGAAAATTCAGATTCGTTTTTTTTCATGTGATCACTCCTATTCTTTTGTGAACAACTGTATATACAAGCTCAACAAAGCGACGATGCCGCTCATAAGCTGCACGTGTTAAGTGTACTTCACTGTTGTTGCTTGTGGTACGTACTAGTTTTCTGGTAATTCGCCATCGTACGGTAATTCTTAGCCGGCGCCCAATGCTCATCTGCATTTTAGACTTTTTAGCTATTCTCTCTTTTAGGCCACTGCTCCATCCAACATTACTCCGTAATTAAAGTTTTTTGGTTGATTTTGCTTCATTTGCCAAAGGGTTCATTAACACTAGGTTGACTTCGTGTTTTCCTATGCCGCGAGTAGTTTTACGAATTAAAATACTACGTACAATAAGGGGGCAGCTATTTACAACAACTGGCTCTCGCAGTACCGTTGCTATCGACGTTAGGCTGTCTAATTAGACGAATTGTTTTGAATTTTGTTGTTGTTGCTGTTTTTGTTTTTGTATTTCTTTTGAGCAGAAAAGTTACACAAAGTTAATTTAGTAGATTTGCTTTGATTGTTTGAGGAGAAGTCACCCGCTTGCATTTGGTTCTTTTAGCGAATTAAAATTTTGAAAAGGGGACGCCGGTGGTACCAAAAGCGTAAAGTCAAAGAGAACACATAACGGGCAATTAGCTACAAAACAACTTTGCGAAAAATATTATATGTAATTTAATGCCGTTTGAAAATTTGTTCAAAGCAAAGCACTTATTTGCTTGTTAAATTCAAATGCTATTTACCGTTACGCAATAGTCAGGAAACTGTTCTAATCGGAGGTTGTAAATCATAAAATGTAGTTGCCGTAGTTTATTATAATGGCATACCGTTATGCAGAATATTAAAAAGGAGCGTGAAAATGTCAAAGCTCAAATATTGAGAATCGCGATAGGAGAGTTTTTTCCTCCAAAATTGTTTGCCAACTCATCAACTGAACTGACTCATCAAATTTGGACCAAAAAAAGAGAGTTCTCCTGTCTAAATTTCAAAAGCATTGAATTTCCATAATTCTTAATACTTCTATACTCAATTTAACCTGCATATTTTACGAGAGCTTACATGTCAATGAAGCTTAACCACTTCCCAGACGACATCTGAGGGCCGGTTGTGACAATAGACATATAGTAGAGCGCATAACGGTTTAGTTCTGCAGCTCAGACTAATATATTTAAGAAAATACACATTAACAAACCGACGTCGCTAAAAATTCATTCCGTATAGAAACCGCTCGGAGAGAACTACATCAACCTTCTAATTGAATCTTACACAACCTTGTGAGTTTCATAGGTATATTTACAGTCAGAGTCAAAAGTTAGCATACAACTAGTACATGCCTCTAAAACCATTTATTTATGTTTTTAATAGAAAAACAACTTAATTTTTTGTGTACTTTTAATAATCTGATAGTTTTTAGCTCAATTCAATGAAAAATCCAGTTAAAAAACTTAATTTACAGAATATTCAAGTTCGAAGAAAAAAGTAGCTGAAAAATACATTCAAAAAGAGTACTCTTTAATATTACCTTAGTCAGAAAAATTAAAACTAATATTTTGTGGGGCCACCATTAGACTTTATAACAGCTTCCATACGCCTTTGTATGGAGTTAACAAAGCCCATTCTTCAATCAAGGCGTTCCGCAAATCATATTTTGAGGTTATTGGTCTTTTTCTAATGTTTCTGTCTAGAACATCCCACAAATTCTCAATAGGATTGAGATCCGGGGATTGAGGAAGTGAATTTAACTGTTTTGTGGTGTTATACAACAGCCATTCTTTGACAACTTTAGCTATATGCTTCGGATCGTTGTTTTGCTGAAAGACCCACGGCGAGGTTAGAGCCAACTTTCGAACACTTTGCTTTAAGTTGTCCTTCAATAATTGAAGACAATCCGACATGCACCCCAAACCATTACAGAGCCTCCCCCATGCTTAACAATTGAAGCAAAATTTTTTGGAAGCAGCTCGTTATTTCGTGTTCTCCAGATCTTACCACGGTTTTTTGCACAAAAGCCAAATGTAGAAATGTAGTAGAAATGCAAGGCTTGCTCCTTGGTGTCCTCCCATGCAAACCATTAGCATTTAGCTCTCTGCGTACAGTAGAGGCAGTAATGGGCCTACTTCGTTCTTGCGGAAGATTTTCTCCTATTTTAACCGTACCACACTTTGGTGTTTTCTTAACTTCCCTTACAATTTTATGAACTTCAGTATCACTCATAGTACGGGGACGACCAGAACATTGAGCGATTTTTGTATCACCTCGCAATTCAGAATTGTTTAAACTTTTTTTTTTGGACAGTTGAACGACTTTTGTTGTAAATTTTTGCTATTTCGCCAAAAACTTTGCGCTTTTGCGATGCTGTACGTTCAAATTTCTTAGATCTATTGGATCTATTCCTTTCCACGAAAAATTGAGGGCTTTTAGGACACAACCAACACGTAATAATGACAATCGCGAACTATATTTCTTCAGAAATTTAAGTAGCCAGTTTACTTATAATCATACGCCTCGCGGTCAATAACGGCACTTACAATGCTTTAAATATGTCTACTGTATGCTATTTTTTTTATGGAAAAATATTAGTGGCTTTAGACGTGAACATCAGCTGTATGCTAATTTTTGACGTTGACTGTATATTTATGTTTGTTGCATGTTGAATCGTTTTTTTTTTTTCAGATCACTACCATATTACTATATCGTTACCATTACCATCATAACATACCATATCTAGGCTAGTGGGTCCAAATTTCGCTGGGACGGACACACATGTCTTTAGCCGCTGATGTCTCGCTGATTAATGTTTCCCGCCTCAGTAGCAGCACACTGCTAGGGCATCCGTTTATGTCGGATATGTTGTTATGTATGTTATGTATGTTAGTTATGTCTTCTATAAAATATCTTTCTTGTCCTAAGACCGTCTGAAAAGCCCAACTCCACTGAAGTCTATCAAAGAAGATCAAGAAGTTGGCTGAAGTCAAATCAAACAAACTGTTGTACTCTTTCATAAGTACTTACCTCTCTAAAGAATATGCATATCTTTTACTAGGTTTAGTCAAGACGAGTTTTTATGACACTTGGAAACCGTGAATAGAAAAGGACTAAAGTAATAATATGCAAGAAACAATAAGACCATGGGAGTAATGGAGTTCTGAGTACTTGACCAGGCATAAAGTAAGTCCAATATTGCTGTGGAAGTTTTTTGGAATACATGTTTCCTTTCAAAAGATATCACAGTTGAATATTATTCTGAGTTTTTAGACAGATTTTATACAGAACTGATCATAGCTTTTCCTCTAAAGAAATTTATATTTTGAATTTGAGCATTTTCAATTGCTTCCAGATTTCGTGTATTTTACAAATGTGGAACCCCGAACCCGATGTGGAAATTCGAACTTGCTTTCAAACCCGAAGAATTTTTCCACCGAAGTAAAGGCATGCACAACTTAAGAAATTCCGTTTCACGGAAAGGAAAAAAATGCAGAAAATGTTGGATGAAATGTAGCAAGCTAAGAGATAACTAATTTGAATAGACTTTTTTTGTCGACAAAAAATGGTATTACTAAACTCGTAGACTTATCGAACTCTCCCTGCATGAACTCCTTTCTCTATATGGATTATAGAGAAAACTACCATCAGGAAAACAACATCTGAACACTTAATGGACAGCAAATAGGTAATTTTGCTGGTCGAAATACAATCCTTTAGGCTTTTAACTGTGCTATGACCGTAAGTCACATAAGAAAACAGCCAATGAACACCATCAGTGCTAGATAATGCTCACACACACTCATTCCACCCAAATATTTGCATTTCTACCCAAACGGTGTGACACACAAAAACAGATTAGAGCATTCAACAGGGCCAAGTAAGGTATTTGAATGTCTCTTGGCTATCAACTTAAGTGGTTTAAATCAAGATTTGTGCATTGCATTGGTGTCGAGTCTGAACATGTTTATCCGAAAATACGTGTGCATGTACATGTGTACAACTACGGCAAACAATTAACAACAACAAACACAGCCAGAACTCAGGATATTATCCCCAAATGTTGACGTCTTGCTTCGTGTTCATTGAGACCATTGGAAGTGTTAGTTACCATGCGTATAAGCAAATATACACTTATTGGTATACATGTACGTATGTATGTATGTAAATAGTGTTATGATGCTGTTATATATGTGGAAGTTTAATTACATTAAGCAATAAATCGATTTACTGATAGTGAACCCGGGTCACAGCTGCACTTTGGAGCAAGTGAGCGTAACATGCATAAATTACAAATGCAACAACAAGTAATACATATAAGAGTAGAGATGTAAAGGAAGTAGAGTGGAATAGAGAGGTGCTACATATGCATGCATATAAGAGGCAACCAAAGATGTATGTAGTGCTGTATTCTAATTTCGATTTAAAGTCCCTATTGAGGGTTACACAAACATACATATATACACGTATTTATAAATTATTTCAAAGTTACTTTATGAGGAAGAGTTGCAAATGATGCTCTGAAATGATTTTTGACAGAAAGTTCGGAGATGGAGAGATTGGAACTACGGGCATGGTCCTGCTTTATTAAGTGATGGACTGTAGAAGAAGCATCCAGATTTCGACCGCAGTGTTTAGAGAGGGATTCGCCTCTCTTTCGACTCTACTCTACAGCACGTAATATTCAAGGCTTCAAGTTCGAATTAGCTTCGAAAATTGCTTAATTTCATTTTCAGTCCCTTTCGAACACTTCTAAAGGCGAATAATTACTAATTTTGTTCCAATGGAAAAGTAAATGGTATACCTACACACTTGTATGTTGAAAGCTCTTTGGAAATCGAAATCACCAGTATTGTGAGCGAAGCTCAGCAGTGGGAAATTGATATTACGAAAGCACTACATCGAAGTTTGAATTGCAAGCTTCTCAGACTACCTGATCGCACTTATAATACACTATTAACTGACCAATTACATCTAATCCATAAGCCTTAATGCAATCCCCAAACACTATTGTAACGATAACGAGGACGATAAGGAGAACTCAGGAACAAACTCAGATCTTCTGAACTTTACATGCTTAGATTCGGTTTGATGTTCGACGTACTTAATGCATCTGGGTAAAGTATGTTCCTGCGATAGTGTCGTTAGAATTTTGTTACTTTAAGAGGCACTTCTAGATGCTCTCTGACCTACAAAATATCTTCTACGATATATCGGAAAGATATATTAAAGAAAGCAAGCACGTAAAAAAAACACGGCCCTTTATTATATTTAAGCTTAATTTCAGTGTGCTCTCTAGAAAATAGTGAAACGAAATTTTTATTCAAAACGAAAGGAAACTCATGACTTCCAGGTGGTACTTGATAAACAGAATTCTGAGGTTGTTGATAATTTTGTATACTTGTGTATCAGTGAATAGATCATTAGGTCGCTCTTCTAATAACGGCTATTGTCGAAGGTGCTATTTCGAATGAACTAAGCAACAAAATTCTCTCCCAATGAACAAAGCTTATAATTCTTTCTTCCTAATATAATGTATTGAAATGTGACGATACAAGTAGTATTGATTAGAAGGATCATGAGGCTGGCGATTACTTGGATTTATACGAGTCCCGTAATTTCTATACTTTAGCAAATAAAAGAAGGTATGCACCTCTTCAAGATTTTCAGGGAGTTGCAAGTTGGTGATAGTAGAAGATGGTTTAACCGCTTCGGGAGTTTCGCATGAGCACCAAAAGTGTCATCGTTAGCTTAAGTCACTTCCAAATAATGCTGCCAAAACAGTGATCACTTAAAAATTAGGCAACCACGTATCTATAAAATGTAAGTACCGCTACGGATGTGCGCATGGTTGAGTTAAAATGCATTTTTATTGTCTTCAAATAATTTATATTGGCGCATATAAAACTGTTGCGGCTGCAAGTTGCACCACTACTATGACTACATCCCTTTATAGTACACATTTCAATTATATAAATATTATCACATTTCGTTAGACTGCAGTTGCTGCTGCCGTTCTCTCTTGCTCGCACTCCAGCTACATCTAAGTCAATAAATGCTACATGCGCCAGGCCACGTTGCTCCATTTTTCTCTTTTATGCAATTTTATAAGAACAACGTGGTTTTGGCGCTTACCAACACTAGACACACTAGACACAGACACACATCCGCTTGGCTGGAACAAGCCAGCCATATTTGCTAATATTGCCAGAGAAAGAAGTGGAAATGTTATTATTTTCGCGTGTTCTTGTTATTACGGCTGCTGCTGCTGAGTTGTTTGTTGTTGCTTTTATTGTTGTTATACGTGGGGTTATTAGTATTATTTTGTTATATATGTCCTTTCTTTCGTTTTGGAAACACTTTGAACATTACGGCACTATATGGATGAATGAGCCAAAGCAACTGAGCATCCAAATAATAAACAAGACAAACGGTACGAGAAGAAACAAACGGAAGACGAGGAAGTTGCACAGCAAGTAGACAGACTGTCGCCGTGTCGGGCTTTACGGATGGATGGGATGTATGTATGTACATACATATATGGAGGATATGTATGCCGACATGGCGTGCGCGTTCGAGCTCCTTTTGGTTGGAAGCCAAAAATTGAGAATTCTAGCAAAACAAAAGAGGACGTCAAAAAAAAAAATAACAACAACAAGTAGCATAAAACACTGGCGACATACCAACGAATACGTTGCAACAACAGTTAAACTTCGAGTTTGGAAAAAAAAAATTGCAGCTGCATTGCCACAGTTTAGAACTTAGATCCTGCGAAAGTGAGCTTTTACTGTACCCACAAGCGATTATATATTTATTTATGTACATACATACATATGGTACATATATATATGCATTTATATGCAGTCAAGAGTATTTGTAAAGAAATTCAAATTGCTACTACGTGCTGTGCCTTGTATTTTGCATGCCTTGCAGCAGCGTTACATAGCTATAGAGCTTGAATGCCGTTGGCGTGTTCCAACTGCTGCTACTGCAACTGGTACATAACTACATACATATGTACCATACCTTCATACTTTTGCTGCTATCGCAGTCATTAAAATAATAACAATATGCAATAAGTGACACTGATGTTCCATCCAATGATGTCATCTGCTAGCTGGGCATAGCGCACAGTTTTCTGAATTCTCAAGCAAAATTATATTTTACTGCTTGCGTGTGGGCGCACTTACAGTGTAGCGAGGAATCGAGCGAGTCGGTATTCACTGCGGAGCAACGTGTCGGGAAACTGCAGGTACGGCTAAAAGCGATTAGAATTCAATGGGTTACTTTAAGCGAGCTCGTTTAGCGATCCATTCATTCCATTCCGATTTTAAGCTTCAACATAATTTTAAAATTGGAATGAGGTGACAACGTCTTCAAGAGAGGAAGCTTTATCTATGTTACTAGGACAGATTTGATGTAAGGTTTAATAGAAGTGTGAAATTTGCTACGTGAGTTCTTCAGGACATCTGTCGCTTTGGAAATGGGAAAGCATGATTGAGCGTCAAGATTGGGACTTCAATGAAAGGGACTGATAAATAAACACATGTATGTCACGTCCTCTGAGAACTACTACAACCTCTAGACTATTAAATATGCAAAGATACGACTCAGCGTATAAATGGTGAAGAATGGCCTATATCTTCCTTAAAATAAACGCTAATCTATCTATGAGATTCGAAAACTGAATGGTTGATAATTCGATAATGAAAGAGTTGCAAAAGACAGTCATATAGAAGGTAATGGAAATGCTCAGAAAACCTAGAATGAAAGCTCGTTTTTTCAATGGCTACCCAACAAGAAAACAAGGAAGATACATCGGCTCGATTTTCCTTAACCAAAAGCTGATACCACCGCCAGCCAAGACATCCATTGAGCTGATCACACAAAGCAGTGGGTATTTGATGACGGTTCTCTAGTGGAAACCAGATTAAGGAACCGATTAGAATCGCAATTTTTAGATCATCGCAATTTCTCTCCATGCCAAAACATAGATTCGGGAGATGCTTCGACACTGTAGCCAGAAAACTGTTTATCTAAACTGAAATAATTGATGTCGAGCGTTACCGGAAACATAATCTTCGTTAATTGAGAATAGATTTCATTAAGCAAATTTACAATGAACTTCTTTGTTTTTCGGCTGGCACACGAACCGTCAGCCCGTCTTTGTCACATTGTCATGTTAGTAATTTTCTAAAGAAATCATTAAATGAAGCAATCCGGCCAATTTTAGGTTAGTTTTGTAGTCGTGAATCCGTGAAAGTACACTGAAGATGAAATAAAGATGAAATAAAGAAAGAAAGAAGGTCGTAATATTGCTTCGGAGATGAATTCTTCCAACCAAGTAGTTTCAAAGATGTTCATGGAACAATAATCTTTGTAGAACTGGCCGCAAAACTAGAAAACAAGAAAGGCTCTAATAAGGTTTTAGATCATAAAACTTCTGTACTACATTCAAGCCTCTAAATATGGCAATCGTGATATGGTCACCATATAAAAAGTGCGCATTCCAGTTTACCAAAATTATAATATATACTTCAAGGGAATGTACATAATTCTAAGATATAATTGCAAAGGCAATTTCCGCGTCAAGAATTTGCATTCCCAAAAAAGGAAACAAAATCAAGCTGGTGTTAGAATGTGCTTTCATTATATAAAATGTTTTGAAATGCGAGAAAGTAATGAATAATCAAATTTTAAGGATGCGAAGAGAGATAGAGTTTAAAACGCTTTAAGCGCATGAAAGAATGCGGAAATTTATTAGTACTGCAATATATATGTATATACTACAGTGCTCTCCGCGTAGTGTGATCTATGATGCTCCCTATTTTTCTATTCTTAATATATCATCTTCAGTTTATAACACTTTTGCTTGCAGTGAAATAATGAAACTCCATCATAGTCCTTCAACCTGACAAGCGTTGTAACGACGACCAGTGTTAGAGAAATGCAACGGTGGTGGAGACAACGTGTGAGTGTGGGCCACGTGTATACAGGTGCTGTTGAAGGCTCCAGGGTCGTTAAAATTGCAACAATGAAATGCAACAACGTGTCAACAGTGAAACTGTACCAGCTGTGCACGACACGCAACAAATAGTGTGAACAAAAGCAGTTAAGAAAGTGGTGGGGACGAGAAAAGTGGTGTAAACAAACATAGACAACACTGAGGGACAGTGGTGACATGTGGATTTTAGCAGCGCAAAATTTGGGAAAAGTGTAATATTTTAGGTTAGAAGTAATTATATGAATGGAATCAATCAAAGGTATCCTTAACGAGTCCTGAGTCTTATGGTTTTCAACACTTTTTGCGCAATGTGTACAAAATTAAGAACTATACACGGTTAGAACTATTTTTCCATGGATCAGCCTGCTCCAGTATAAAAGTAACATCACCAGGAATAAACGGTTCGACAGAGATTCTATTGTAACTTTAGAAGGGGTTGATCTTAGAATGTCTGCTGGATATCCCGGATTTTTGTGCGCTAGCAAAGAAGAGAATAATATTACGAATTGCTAATAGCTTCCGGAAATGCTGCCGACAGTGGTTGACAGTCCTCAACCAAGTACGAATATATGTTCGGTCCGGTTGCGTAGGCCCAACGGGAACTGGAATGGAACTTATCGTTCTGCTGAACGAACTGCAGAACGATGTATAGGTAGCTTTGCGAAGCATTCGAATGTTTGCATACAATCCAGCTTTGAAAGTTTTAGATGCGAAACGGGGGTAGGAGCATGACTTAATTTGGTGTTTGGAATTTCCGGTAACATCAGAAGCGAAAAAACGGCGAGATTTAATTTAATTTAGATAAAAATTTACGAGTAGCCTGGAAGCTAACAGGGCGGCTTACGAAAATTAGATGAGGCCGCGATGAACATCTCATCGGTTGATGAACACCTTATCGGTTAAGCGGCCTTGAGAAGAGTAAGAAGAAGTAAAACTAAGTTATGTAACCGTCGCAACTCAAAATCGTCCCACACAACGGAAATTACAGCATACTGTGTTGTTGTGATTGGGTTGAAAATTTTCAAGGAACTCACATTTACGTGCATGCTCAATGTTTTCCTTAACATTCAGATTCATGCTATTTGTGCAATTATATACAGCGACACTTCAAAGCCTCCCCTATTCCGTTCGGTACCTTCTTAGTCGAATTTGAGCAAACCCCTGTGAAGATAGTCAAGATCTCCCATGGTCGGGAGACAATTTAGGAAAATTTTCATAAAATAAAATACAATTTCATTAGCTCCTCTAAGCACATTTAACAACTTGTGACACACTGAGTGGACATCCCTCAGGCATAATTTCACTCGCACGATGGCTGAACGAACGATCCTTGGAAACAGGTGATGCCACTGCCGTTCTGTGATTGCATGTGATTGTTCCTCGTATATATGTACTCAGTGGTTGTTGTTGTTGGAGCTCCTGCTGTGGCACTCTACCGCAACATGCATTCGTGCATGGCCCATCATTTAAAGCACTCACATATGCACCGACACACGCACGAATGCACGCTCGGGCTTGACGTGACAAACGACACTACGAACCTAACAAGCAATACTAAGTGGGCGTAACGAATGATATGGGGATTCCTTGAGGGTAGCGGGCGCATTATAGGTGCGAAAGTAGTAGAGAGTGTATAATATCCACACTATTTGGACACATAAATGCTTTCAATGCCGACTAAAATAGTTATCAGCTGAATTGTTAATTTCTTTTTTTTTTAGAAAAAAGCAATTAAATAGCTACTATCTTAGGGTACTAAAGTGAATAAATATTTTACTTCTAAAGCCTCACTAAGTTCATTTAAGTTAGTGAATCAAAGAGACAGATACTCCAGTTGGACCTATTTGTTCGTTATGTCATCTCTAAAAAAGGAGAAATGGGAGAAGGCTTAGAAAAATTATTTTGTAATATTAAGAGAACGAAACTATACTGATAAAAAGTTGATGACTTCCCTGAAAGATTTGTCGTGAAATTTAGATCCAGTATTTACCAGAAGGAGCGATAAACATTTGCTAAGTAGACCGAATTTATAAGCAGCTCTCTTCTCCTTAGCACCACAAATAGCTCATCTATCGACGAAAGTCAACTGGAACTAAAAATTAAAACAAGTAAAGTCAGAAAAGGCGACAAAAGATTTTCGGTTCCTTTTCATTCAAGGAATTTGGTTTGGCGTTCACTGGGCTAGTAGTTGGTTCGCGGATAACAAACTGCTTCATCCAGTATCTCTCAACATTTTACCCAGATCGGATTCATTTTACGATCGGAAATGTCTGTTTGAGAAGCCCGGCAGTGGCAATTCTCAACGGTCCACAGATTCCAATATGGTAAATATACCGATTTCGAATCGGCCCTACTATAAACTCAATTCGGGACAGACGTTTAGAGTTCTTAGACAAAAGCAAAATGCTTGCCAATATAGAACAATTCAGAAGTTCGCCAAAAAAAAAGAAGCTATTTCAGTTAAAGACCTTACAAATCGGAGAAAACATTTTTTGTTTTTGTCGAAACGGAATGACAGGAAAGGAAACATCTTGCGCTGCAATCCTGAGCCATCTATATACCAGAAAATGAATTTCGGATGAGACATTCAGCATTCCTCGGTTTCGTCAATGTTCCCTACTGATTGTTCTCTGGTCTCTACTGATTTGGTTTTGAAGAACTTATGCCCTTTTAGCCGAAAAAGTTGTCCCTAAATTAGACATCTCACTGCGCTCTAAGGTGCACTGACGTGCTCTCGGAACATTCATTTTATGAATAAATGTAAACATATCAAAATATCATCATCAATCATATATCATCAGAATATCAAAATCTACACACTCTTACTGGCAAGCCCTGCATATAAGTATATACTTACTTACTGACTCACAATATAAATGGCACACATCAAAACTATTTGATTTTTTAACATAAAATATGAATAGTACGCAAAGTACGCTAATATTTTCAAAAATTTGTTTTTATTTCAAATATGACATAAATTTTTTATTGACATGAAGAAAAACAACCAAAGTTTATGCTATAAGAACAACAGAATGAGCATAATTTGGCTCCATTCTTCTTCCACGGCTTTCTTCAACTCTGATTTTGTTTTTTTCTTTTGGACAGTTTTCTTAAGTTCTGCCCATAAATGCTCTATGGGATTAATGTCGGGGGATTGATCAGGCGTACAAAGTATTGGGTTGTTCGGAAAGTCATTTCGTTTTTTCCCGCCAGAGGACTTAATTACGTTTTTTCGAAACTAACTTCACACTTAAGCCCCATAACCATTATATGTCATGAGAGCTGATATTGCAAGGCTTGTGTGTGAAAAAGTTCTATTAATTCTACCCAGTAGTTTTTGGTTGGTGCCTTTTTAAATATGGAGAGCAATAAGCAGCATTTTCGTCATATTTTACTTTTTAACTTCAGAAAAGGTAAAAATGCTGTCCAAGCGAGAAAAAAATTGACGGATGTGTATGGAGAAGGCGTGTTAACAGTACGCCAGTGCCAGAACTGGTTTGCAAAATTTCGATCCGGCAATTTTGATGTCGAAGATGCACCACGGTCTGGAAGGCCGGTCGAAGCTGACAAAGATGCGATAAAGGCATTAGTTGATGCAAATCGGCGAATCACCACACGAGAGATCGGTGAGAGGTTAAATTTGTCGAATTCAACTGTTTATGGCCATTTGAAAGGCATGGACTTAACCTCGAAGCTCGATGTGTGGGTGCCCCATGTCCTTACCGAGCGAAATTTGTGTCGTCGTGTTGACGCGTGTGATTCGCTCCTCAAACGTCTAGAAAATGATCCATTTTTGAAGCGGATTATTACTGGGGACGAAAAATGGGTTGTATACAACAATGTTAAACGCAAGAGGTCATGGAGCAGAAAAGATGAACCGGCTCAAAGCGTGTCAAAAGCCAACATTCACCAAAAAAAGGTGATGCTCTCCGTTTGGTGGGATGTCAAAGGAATCGTTTTTTTTGAGCTTTTACCGGACAATACAACGATTAATTCAGAAGTCTATTGTCATCAGCTGGACAAATTGAACGATTCACTTAAAGAGAAGAGGCCCGAATTAATCAACAGGAAGGGTGTAGTGTTCCACCAGGATAATGCGAGACCTCACACAAGTTTGGTCACTCGCCAAAAACTTTTACAGCTTGAATGGGACGTACTGCAACATCCACCATATTCTCCAGATCTGGCGCCTTCCGACTACTATTTGTTCCGGTCCCTGCAAAATTTTTTGGATGGCAAAACCTTTACCTCAAATGAAGATGTCAAAAACCACCTGGACGAGTTTTTTGCCAGCAAGGACCAAAACTTTTATGAGAGGGGAATTATGTTACTGCCAGAAAGATGGCAAAAGGTGTTGGACCAGAATGGCCAATATATAATTTAATAAAATATTTATTCATTATACGAAAACTGTCTTTCATGTTCCCCAAAAAAAACGAAATGACTTTCCGAACAACCCAATACTTTTGGGCAATTGTAGAGCAACCAATTTTTAGCATTCCAGAATTTATGCTTTGGGTCGTTTGGGTCTTGGTAAAATATAAAACAATCACGAATCCCAAGTTTCTCAGCACTGCTATGAAAATTTGCTTTCAGAATGTCTGTACATACTTTATCATCTAACATTCCGTCTACAAAATGCAGTTTTCCAACCCCATCGCCCGACATACAATACCCAAATTATCAGTGAATCACCCCCGAATTTCACTGTTTTTTATGTTTTTGTCGTCCAATTCTTTGCCAGGCATTATCCATATGAAACGTTTACCGTCCGATCCGAAGATGTTAATTCTGATTTCGTCAGTGAAAAGAACCTAAAGATAACTGAAATTCACACCAAGCTTTTTGAATCAAGCTTTAAAAACACTTTACCTTACGCCAAGAAGAAAAGTCCTTACCTTAATATTTCAGAGCAAATTCCAATCATTCTTTTTAGTTTTTTTTTGTGATATCAGTGGTTTTCTAGCGTTAAGTTTATTTTGTCTAAGTAATCTACGAACTGTTTCTGCACTTACTTCAACTTTCTTTGGTTTTTTTTTTGCCTACAATTTCGCCTATTTCTTTATGGATTTATTATTTTCGTATTTATTAATAATATTTTTCTTTTCTTCAATTGTAGAGAGAGCCATTTAACAGCTTAACTGTTGCTCATTTTGTTATTGTTATAGCATAAACTTTTCATGTCAATAATAAAGATATGAAAAAAGTGATGTATGCGATATAAACTCAACCAATCGGGAATTCTTATATCGGGCATATTTGGTATAGAGGAAGATCTGCACTGATTACATTATCTCTTTTCATTATTCAAGTATATTACGGAACATGTTTTCACACAATTTTGTGAAGGTAACTCACACAATGACTGCCATATTCGGCATAAAGTCTGCTAGAATATCAAAAAGCATTATTGTAGTATATGGGAGTTGGAATAATCCGTTGACCGATTTCACACATTTTCGGCAGTAAACCATGGTATATCCGATATCACACTTTCACTTAATTTTGACAAGATATCTTACATATTGACCGAAATATATGGTATAAACTTAGGCCTGGTCTACCAGGCGGTTGAAGATCCTTATATTAGGTATATGGGGACTAGGGGAAGTGCTTACCCGATTTTATCCATTTTAAGCACATGGACACCGTCATCAGAAAGAGACGTTCTCTAAATTTCAAAGAGACAACTCATATATTGACCGTTATATATGGTATAAAGTCTGCAGGAATGTTAAAAATCCATATATTAGGTATACTAGGAGGCTAGGGGAAGTATTTATTTAGAGTACACTATTATCATGGAATATATATAAGATAATCCTCCAATTTCATTATAATATCTTACAGATTTCCCGATATTTTCGATTTCGTCTATTTTTACGCATAAGATGACATATCCTAAATGCACTATTTGTGCAAAGTTTGATTTTCATATCTTAATTGCTGCTCGATTTATCTGCTTTAAAGTTAAAGGATCAGCTGAAACTTAAAATTGAGTTATATGAGAAGTAGGCGTGTTTTTTATCCGATTTCGTCCATTATCACAGCGTGACTTAAGAATGCAAATATAATGTCATATACCAAATTTGGTAAAAAACCAGTTAAGGAATTCTTGAGATATGGGATTTTTCCAAAAAGTGGGCGGTGACACGCCCACCATCAAAACTTTAGACGGATTCCTATGCAACCCTTCCTTATGATATTTTCTGCAAGTCTTAGTGTTTCTGACGCGTTCCTTCAGCGAGTTATCGCACTTTTAGTAGTTTTTAACATAACTTTTAAATGGGAGGTGGGCGTGGTTATTATCCAATTTCACTAATTTTCTCATTAAATGAAAATATGCTTACGGTGATGAAGCAATGTCTTACGTTGACGAAGAATACGTGTACCAAGTTCTATCAAAATATCTTGATTTTTACTCAAGTTATCGCTTGTACGGACGGACGGACGGACAGACAATCACTCGAATTGCAACTCGTCTTTTCATCCTGATCATTTATATAGATATATGTCTATATCTAACTCGATTAATTCTAAGTGTTACAAACAACTGTTAGGTGAACAAAACTAATATACTCCGTAGCAACATGTTGCGAGAGTATAAAAATCAAATAGTTTTGTGGTGTCCCATTTATAATGTGAGTCACTGTATGCATTTATTTAATTTAGTTCTGGTTTTTGTCGTCACCAGCACTTCCGCCATCTGTACAATGGCACAGCAAAGTAATCGCACCAATGCTTCCTCATTTAACTCCCGCTGCTTCGCTTGAAAGATGAACTCTTTCATTTAAACCTTTTGAGCGTAAATAATTCACAGTTAAGTGACAAGTGAAATCCTTTCCAAATTAGAGTGCAATTTAAATGTACAGCGGTTTTGTGAGAATTCTAGGTAGGTACTTAGAGAAATAATGCAAACATAGTTAATGAGTACATACAAACCCCCCGCGCGAACTATATATGTACATATATATGGTCTAACTACTGGGATTTCTGCGAAATCCTTCCCACCTACCACACTTACCCTTACCTGAACCATTTACTATGTGAGAAGCACTTGGGACTACGGTGAGTGAGCGATTAGACCAATCAGGCAAACATTTAATTCTCCACTTAACATTTCATAGGAATTACGCCAGCCAAACTAAGACCCTACTCCAACTACAACACGAAACCAGCGCGTTCTCTCCTGTTCGTTCTCTTATACACACATTTACCTCAATCGTTTATTCCGCAATTGACATAGTTCAATTCAGGATATCTGTAAGCGCTTACATATGCATGTAGATTACGTATGTATGTATGTAATTGATGGTATTGAGTAGTATTGCTAGTGTATTGAGTTTAAGAAAGTAGTTTGAAAACTGACAAACAATGCACAAAACGGTACAAAGATGGCAATTAGTAAGCTTATGTATGCCCTCTAGCTTAGAGACACGGAATGAATGAACTATTTTTGTACAGAAGCATTGTCGATAGCCTAGAAAATTTTTTCTTTTATAGAGATTTGTTCAAGACATACAAGGTATATGCTAGAGCATGGAAGAGCTGTCAATTTCACTAATCAGTGTGATTGAGTTTCACCAATCTTTGTCTCGAGGTAGCCATTTTTAGGCCGACCGTATATTCTGCATTATTAAAAATGCTAAAATTCACTAGTTGGCGGCCAAACTTACATCCGGCAAGTGAAAACCATTAATTCGCCTTTTCATTGACCCCTAATGTGTTAGATTCATGCTTTATCCAGTTAAAAACCGTAGTGTAAAATCTTGACCACCTTGCTTTGCATTGAACTCCTTCAAAGTGATCGCGGTTGAATTAATAAGTTTAGATTAAGATCTCACAACGGTTTGTAAGCTCCGATAGCTTTGTTTAAAATTGCAATGATCATTTAAAAGAGCCGAAAGTTTGTTTAGCTTGTGTCCTGGGACTTTTCATCAAAGACTGCCGTTTTAGAGTAATTCATTTGGTTCTGGCTGAATGTTTCTATTCTATACAAATTGCAGAGGACTAGAAATCGGTACAGTTTAGAAGTTTCCAACGATAAACATTCGAACTTCCTATTAAAACATTCTCAAACAAAAGAATACATGTAATTGAAACGAATGCAGCAAAAAAGTTCATACATGCTTTTGATAGTCAGACGGTGATTAGGCTTTTCTTGGAGAGGTTGAAAAACAATGGCACTTTTGGTCAACTTGGGGTAAAACTGTGTTATGTTCCTCGTTGTTTACGTTGCAGCTTTTGATAGAGGAAAGACTTGCTCAATTCTAGATCAAAACAAAGTTGATCGTTCGATCGATCGATCGTTTTTGCTGGGGTCTTTAGGATACGTATGGGATTTTATGCACCTCTTGAAAGTTAGAGAAGCTTTTATTTAAACATATAAAAGTAATTCCATATTTATTAGCTCGTAATAGACCTTTTAATATGACTGTGACTCAATAAAATTAAAAACAAAGCAAATTAAGCTATATACGGACCAATAAAACCCCTTCATTTATCGAACGATTTCGAGCACGTAAACCGTTTAAATATAAGTCGATGCCAGATGTAAGAGGGCCACAACATAAAATTGAAGTCCAAAATATTATCAAAAAATGTTCGCCGAGCCTAGTAATTTATGTTTATTCGATGAAGTATCTTTCGATAAAGGATTTCTATAAAGACCTTACTCTATTCTTGTTTCATTTCCATCATATCGACAAGAATAAACCTTATAAAAAATTTTGCACAAGTTAGTAGTCGCCTTACGATCCTCAGCATGCTGGTGGTTTATAAATTACTTGACGAAAAAACTTCATTAACTAGCGACTTATAAAGGTCCATTTACTTCATCCACTGGTTCCCCAATATATGATTTAAATTTATAGAAAATCTTTTGTTAATTTCTCCGCCCACATTACATTTTTCAGTTTCGCAGATATTAAACTTTTGTTCTCTATCTCTAATGTCTCTCGTCAATTTCAAATATCTTTCAGATAATTACTCAATCTCGAGTAAACAAGTTGTACCTATCCAATAACGGTAGTTTTTAAACTGTAAACGTGGTAATGATATAACTATTAATATTAGGATTCGTCTTAGAGTGAACGACTTGGGATCCAACAATTTTAAAGAAGTCGTCCTGACAAAATCGATGGTTTCGTGATATTTACATTTCATAAACTAGTTCCATAAACCAAAATCAATATTCGATTAGCGGAATATTGATTTTTTCTGCTTCTAAACTATACATTACATGTTTTTGAAAGTTTTCGAGATTTTCCTCAAAAGCGCACAAGTAAGACTTCCTTTCATACCAATTTTCTACAATACCGAATATACACAACAAAAGATTAAAGTTCTGCCTGAATGGCACAGCGTCAACTAATGAAAAATTGAGTAGAGAAATAAAATATGTATGTATGTGCATTAATCCAGCGATGGTTCTGCTAATGCGCGCACTAAAGGTCGAACCCTCAACCCCGCTAACTAAGTACAAAGGAAGTAAGGACAATGCGCAAACGAAAACGCCACTTCCGTTAACTGTACACACACACACACACACTTAGACATAAAATATTGCACATCCTGGCTGTATTCCCAATTGTGCGCGCCGTTAAGGCATCATAGCTGGCGTCTAGGCGGCGCCAAAATAAACAAGCGACAAAAGCGAACATAACGGGAACGACTGCAATGCGGTACAGAGAAAAATGCAAATGTCTGCTACACGATGTTGCAACGCGACATCCTCCACATCCTCCACATACACACATACACACAGCACACAGCACAATGCGGATGTTGTTTTACTACACAAACACACACAAAGGCACACGCTTTTCTCAAATTTTTTATTTTTTTTTCTTTGTGAGCTTCTTGTTTTGCCATTTGCTTTGTGTTTGTCTTTACTCGCTGCGCATATGTTGCACTGCGTAGAGTATTTTGCATGTGGCACATTTTCTATGTCGGCAGTCGGTCGCTAGTAGTCGAGTAGCGCGCCAATTGCTTTGTTTTGTTTCAACTTGAACAAATTTGTTGCATGCAAATTGCCAGCCCACTGACATTTGCTGCGGCCATATAGCCCTGCACTGTTTGCTGCAAGGTCCTGTTTGTCGTGGTGTGTGGGTGTCGGTGGATGTGTGCATGGCAACCCGCTTTTGCACACGTTTCCGCGCATTAGATAATTTGTTTATTTTGACATGCTTTTATTCCGCCACTTTAACCCATAAATGGTCATATTAACACACATTTAAATGTTTCTTCCTCGGGTGGGTTTTGTTTCAACGCCTAACCTCACTTAACTTAACTTTTAGCCACACTCTGTTTTATAATGCAGAATGCGACCATGTGTGCAATATAGCGGTAATTTCTTTTCCGTGTCAACCACAATTCACATACTAATTTGAATTAGAGCACTAATTGCTCAACAAGCTTGACATTTCACATGAACAAGCTTTCACATTTAAATTGTCACTAATTGCTGGAGATGATGGACACTTTATGTATGTGGTGGCATGTATTTACGTGGTGTGTTCAAAAAATAACGGGTATTTTCGCTTTTTGAAAAAAAAAATATTTATTCATTCGTCTACATTGATGTTGTCGCCATCAAAATAGGCTCCAGTCGATATCATGCACTGATGCCAGCGCTTCTTCCAATCGTCGAAACACTTCTCAAACTCGATTTTTGGGATGGCCTTTAGCTCTTTCAGCGATGCGCTTTTAATGTCATCGCAACTTGTACAACAACGGCCCTCCCTTTAAGATTCTCTTTATTTTTGGAAATACGAAAAAGTCACACGGAGCAGAATTGAGCAAAAGTCCGCTAAACCCATTAATTGTTTTTCCACAAATCCGGACGTTTTTTTCGGATTGCTTCACGCAAACGGCGTTGAACTTGTAGGTAGCACTCTTTATCGACCGTTTGACCTTGAGGCAAGAATTCATGATGCACTATGCAATTAGAGTCGAAGAACACAATCGAAGAACATGTTGTTGTTTTTTGAACACACCGCGTATGTACATATATATGTTCATCGTTTGTGATGGACGCGAACAATAAAGTAAACTGAATAACCTTAAGCAGCAAAGTCCTACAGCTAGACGTAAATTTAAAATTCGTTACCTTCCTAAGACCTTATCAGTTACTAGCTCATGTGAAACAACTGATTGTCAGGAAGTTAAGAACAATAAAAAGTCAGGTTACGTAGACACTTTTTATTTGCAGTGTAATCCAGTGATCATGTCCACAGCTAGAACTATTCGTCTTATACCCAAACCAAGGCAAGAAACTTACTACATTGATTTGGGTTTATGGTCGTGGTTATGGAACTATTTCGCTTTTTGTTAAGTTAAATGGAACGACGGATATTATTTTGTACGCTATAAGGAAGGTCATCATAGCTATGCATGGGCTTACTGGATCCAAAGCGTAAAGGATCCATCAAGAAATATCAGTTATTGGCCGATATTTCCTAATTAGTACAACCACAAAAAAGTACTCTCTTTGTTTGTTCTAGGCAAAGTTAAAGTCTACCTGGCATTTCTAAACAGTAAGACAACCAATGAGTACTTCAGTATTCAACTTATTCAAAAGGTTAACGTCTTAGACATGAATAAAGAGCCCACCTATTCTGAGTATGTCATATGCAGCCTCTTTACCTTCGATTCCACAGTGCTTTGACGGTAAGGTGTTATCTTTTTGCCCTTAAATGAGAGCTTAAGGTTGTATATATTGTTGTTAATTTTTGATAAGCTTGACATTTTTCAATAAATTGTAAACAAATTTCCTTTTATAATGTAGAGCCTTGCCGACGGCTCATAAATACTCTCACTTGCTCTCTTCGATAGAAACTCTGCTTTGGTTAAGCTGTAATCTGATTGATAAGATCGCAGTTGTAATAGAGAGGATGGGTTCAGCTACCGTCCAGTTCAGTGTTTACGACTTCTACTCTTAAACCCTATATATGTGACGGACTGTAGCTCTAGCGTCAACAGTGCTCTGAAAGATGTTATAGGTAGAACCAAGAGATTTGTATATAATAGATCGCTTGTCGAAGCAAACAGCTGGTTTGAACAAATTTTAGTGACAGCCGATATCTCCACCCCAATAGGAATTAAAATGCCTTCCAATCCTCCTCTGCAAAGAATTAATCCAGCCTGAGACCAGGTATGGTGATATCAGCTTCTTTCTTTAAACAATTAAGACAAACTAACAAACATTTATTTATTTTAAAAATTTGTGTAGACCCACTTCTTGATCCTTGAAAAACTGGTCAAGCTTTGCTTAGCTATGAAATATTCCTGCATATTTTTGGACAACTAACGCGGTTGTTAGTCATTACCATGTAAGTCTAACTGAGAATTTGATAAGAAATTAGTTTAAAATACAAAAAGTAGGGTTTAACCCATACTCGTCACACCATTGCTGAGATGCCAAGAAGCTCTACATGAGTTTTTAGCCTTCATTGATAGGTTCATAGACTATGCTCGACTACGCTAAAGATTTTTTTTTACATCTGAAGTTCTCTTATCGGGTAGCTTGTGTCCAAAACGCAGCTATGAAGGGTTCAAACTAGCAAGACGTACGAAGAGTGCCTATAAATGCTTTTTTGTACGAGGTGGCAGTAATACTTTTTTGAGAAATAGTTCTGACATACTTTTTCACAAAAAATCTAAATTTTACGATAAATTTAAATTTTCTTAATTAAAATGCAGGGTCCACTTAAATCAGTAAAAAAAAATTTTATAGCATTCAACCTTTCTGGCTTTTAATCATCTACAACGTCTCGTTATTCCCAGGTACTGTTGACCTAGATACAAACATATGCCCGTTTCCCTCACAACCACCTGTTGCATTGGCCACTAAGTCGTCGCAGCGAAATTGCATAATGCGATGAATGCAATTGTATGCCGTCGCACTTAAATAATTTAATTGCGAAAGTTTGACATTGTTCAGCAGTGACAGCGTGTAAGCAGCAGAACCGGAGGCAACAAGTGGATGCAGCGGAGGAATAGCGGTTTATAATTATTTTGGGCTCGATAAACATGCAAACAGAGGAAGAAGAACGAAAAGCCGAAAACCGAGAACCTAAAACGCAAAAAAAACAATAAAAAAAAAACGAAAAACAAAAGAACCAACTGTACTTTACCGCCATTGTGTTTGCCTTTGTTGCATAGAATTAAATTTTGTATGGAACGAAAGTATATTGTTGCTGTTGCTGTTGCTGTTGCACAGCGCAACCTTTAATTGCAAACAAATGCGGTAAACAATACAAAATGACGAGTTATATAACACAAGACATAGAATTGAATTGAAGCGAACGATGTCAAATGGTGGTGGTCCCCCGCCTGTGTGTTTGTATGTATTCATGTTTGTGGAAATTTAAATCTCTTGTTTTTCCAAATGCAATTACTGCAATTTTTGTTGTTGTAGACGTTGACATTTTTGTGGCTGCTCTGGTAAACCAACAAGTGAAGAAAAATGATTTTCATTCATCAAATTGCACGAGTAGTAGAAATAATAGTAAATGAAAAATGCAATAATACACGTAATTTAATTGCATTAAGTTAATGACATTTCAGCTTTTTTATTGGTATGTGTGCGTTTAAATACATGCACGAGTTAAATGCTACTTTGTGGTATTCGCTTTGTTATTGCGCCTTGTTATGATTATTTATAATTAATACTACTTATTTGTTATTCACACATATGCTTGTATGCGTGTGTGTATTGGTGGTTTTCAATCAATTTACAGTAATAATTTCTTAGGAAAAAAAATAATTCACGAATTAAGTGAATTTTTATGCCCATTCAATACTTGTGGCAGTGAAATACTTTAATTTGGCTGACAAAACGGTTTTTTGTAGCACCATTCAAGCACCAAGAAGATGAAGAGAAGAAAGCTGCATGTGTAGGTTAATAAAAAAAAGATTTAGCTGGAGGAACTCGACTCGTTATTGAAGACTCATATTTGAATAATGAGATGTATGGTATTCGGAAAGGATATATACATACATATGTATGTATATAACATCCGATCTCGAAAAACATTTCATTACTCACTTTGCTGACAACAGTATTACTATTACTATTACTATTACAGTATTACCATTTGGTATAAAATATCATTTCATTTGTTGTCTAATAGAAGGAAAATATGTTGAAAGTCCCGAAAAAATCGAAAATCATGGGAAATCGGTTATATGGGAACTACGCAGTATAATAATCTGATTTCGAAGAATTTTGTTATGCACACCCTCTTTTTGATAGATAAATATCTTATAAACTATATTATGGCATCTGTTTAATTAGAGGAGTTTTTGCTGAAAATCTTGAAACTGGAAAATCGATCCAATTCCAATTCTGATAAGCAATAGATTACAAAATTTCATCTTCTCGGTAGCTTAATTGTAGCAGTTATAGCACAAAGCCCATATCGGAGGAATCGGTTGTATGGTAACCATATAATGTAATAATGCGATCTGAATTATTTTCACTATTTATTTTCCGACTCCGAAAAGCAACGCTGTTGCAAAATAGCATGTTCTAATCTGCTTAATTAAAGGAGGCATCAAATCATTGCGCAGATAATCAGTTGTAATGTGGATATATGTTCATTAATTCTGTATGATTTTTCTGAATTTTACACTCCACTTTTTACATCGATTAAAGCAAAATATTACAGAATATCATGTACCTAGCTTCCTTATATAATGAGATACAATGCAAAAATCTATATATAGGCGCTAAATTCTTTAGTGGTCCAATTTGATCAGTTCAAAAGAATATTTCATAAAATCTAAAAATATAAGGCTTAATGTCGAATTTCACTCAGATATCGCAGCTAACTTAACTCAAAACAAACACTCTAACAGACGGATGGATACATGGACATGAATGTAACAATTAAGTATATAATTCTAAATATATCGAATTAAATATGATACGTCTTCTCTTCTTCTTCATGCACTTACTAACGTTGCATTAAGGTTACCATACTAATTTATGTTGGTAAAGTTTAGGCTAAGTTGGTAGTGAATCAATCTTCCTCTATCTTATATAAACTCAGTAGTTTCACACGAGATTTGAAACCATCAGTAACATAAAGGTAGAGGAGACCGAGAATGCTCAGAAATTTGATGTGGAGATAAAACTAGAGACGGTTAACGCTAATACCATAAAATTACTATCATAGAGAAGTAACTCTCACATAAATGCAGCTAAAATCAGATTTAAAAAACGTGATTTACTAAAGGCCTGTGAGTATTGGAATACCAATTTTGTTCCCAAAAGTCAGTAATAATGTCAGGATAATTAAAATTGATGAACTCTCAACTCCGGTGCAGTAGATAAATAAACCATAAGACTGTTAAACAAACTCAATGAAAGTCCAATACATTATAAAGTTTGGTCTCAACCGAAGTTTAGATTTCCTTGTTAGCTAGTGTTTAATTCCTTTGTAGAGAAGTATTTTAATTCAAATTTAATTGGGTGCATTAATTTAAGTAGGATGATAAAAAAAATTATTTATATTGTAGTATTAAATATGAATATTTTATTTATAAATTATATATATATATTACTCAGAAAATTAAGTCAATAAATTATATGCTAGAGGCTTTCACACAAATTATAAACATTATTACAAAAAGTAAATTTTTTTGTTGAAAAAGCTTTCAATGTTGAATTTTTGACAAATTTCAATGACTTGGAACTCGATTTGGAGCATATCACCACTCGCTCTAAGTTCTTCTTAAACAAATGGAAATTCTAGCTTTATGTATCTTTTCAACTGCCATATTGGCTTATTGGCGAATGGCTTATTTGTTTAAAAAATTTTGCTTCCAAATGTTTTTAATTAAGAATATTTCGCTTACCTCCTTCTATATAGCTGTCGTCCATGTACCAAAAAGAGTATAAAGTTTCATTAGCAATCAGCGAATCAATCTGGAATAGAATAAAAAAGGAAATATGATTAAGCAAAATCAAGATAAAATTTTTGATGGCTTTGTAATAGTTAAGTTATTTCAGAAAGCAATTAGTGTCGCGTATAAGACTTGACGGCCTGTTAGAAGGCTCGGTCTCATGCATCGATTTCCTTAATATGGTCAATGTGGTCAGGAATAGGCTATTATAGTATTAAAACTGATCAATCTTGTCTATAAAAAAAGACTACAAACTTTTCCAAGACGATAGCTTTAATAAACAATCAACCAATACTCAGAAGCCAAACATATCTTGTACCATGGGAGAACCTTAACACTATTGGGAAATGTGTGTAAGAGAATTCGAGACAGTTGAGAGTGCGAACCTATACTATATAGAACTGGTATCGGAGCATAAAGCGAATGAATGCCTATATTCGTTGACGTTGCTTCACTAACCGAGTTTCAGGATATTTTAATAGATAGAGAGAGTTTTTATTCGGAATAATATTGATAGAGAGGAGAAAGAAAATTTGTTCTTGCGAAGTATGTAGGCAAGGTTTTGAAAAACAAGCGATTACTTATATAGTTGGATTTACGCGCAAATTTTTTTAATACTCTACTAATCAGAGACCCTACCTTTACAATCGTATTTGAGATACTTTAGGTGAGAATTGACAAGGTGCGGTGGTTATAGAAGCGTACATACATCTTACAAGACTAAGGTTTGATCGCAATTTCCAACCAGCATCAACAAAGGAAACAGAAAAATAACAAACTTCCGAGCTTTATACCTTTAGCTGTTCATAAGGGAATTTCAAATTTGTAGAACCTTCCATTCGTCGGCAAAAATCAAGGGGAGAACGTGTACATTAATGACCCAGTGAAATAAGTTCGAGACTTCTCCTCGATGAGTCGTGGGCTGCCGTCTAATCCACTAATCGTTAATTTGAGAATAATCTTAGCAAAACTTCTTCTATGCTCCGGTAACTTTAGGAGTTTAGTTTTAGCTCTTTAGACGAAACTTTTTGCAGACTAAATAAAATTCTTACACTACTATCTCAATAAAAAAGTTGTCGGCCTTAGATAAAATAAGTTCAATAGGATAGTTGTGTAACTGTACTATACGTAGTTCAATGTAAAATTTATTCGGTTGGACTCTTGGGCATAAAATCTCTCACATCTTATTTACTCATTCCATATGCGATATTCCACGTTGTGTTCTTCGAAAACCGCGCTAAATAAAGGTAATAAATTTTAGTTTACTATGCGCTAGTGTCACGACCTTTTAATTCTGTTCAATTTCATTTGAAAACATTACGGCCGGGATAATTATATATTTGTGTGGCAACCGTTCATACAATAAATGGGCGAACTGAATGGGAAATTTATGAGCCATGAGCGTCGAGTTAGTAGATAATGACCGTGTAAATTGTAAGCAATGTGTGGCCAAATCATTACGGTGTAATTTAGTTAAACAAATTGGGAAAAATATGTAAATTTCGGTCCCCAAAAATAATCAAAAAACAAGGACCGGATGGGGTGGGTTAAGCTTACATAAATATGAAATCATTTAAATATTGAAAACGAAATTACTTTAACACCAACTAAACGCTATCGCACATTAATATTTGTAAACATGTTTGGTAGATTTCATTTTTTTAAACAAAAATAAACGCACGCATCCAAACATATATTTTAAGCAGTAAATATACGATATTTGTATGTACATATATTATCAATTAAGTTTTCGCAAAGTTCGCAAATTCGGCATATCCAATACATTTACCAACCAGAAAATGATTAGGATTATGTGTTTTTATTTTAGATGTAATATTTTAAATATCTTTGACGCACACTCACTAGGTTTGGCGATCCCGAAATAATGTTATACCAAAAGCTTAATAGATTTTACGGGAGTCCTGTGATAGATAAAAGCGATAGTTGTTTCAATAATCGGTTGGATTGAATGTTTGGTAACTACCACTCAGTCATTGGTCTGAATTCCATCTAAAAGTCAATTAACGTTGAAGACGTCTTTTCGTGTGTATCTATCTTTCATTTCGTTCTTTGGTAATTTCGAATATCCGAGAGTATTCTTAACATGAAAATGGTTCTCACGAAAGACCCTTAGCCGCTCGGTAACAACTTACATTTTATAGAAGCTTTCACTTATCAAGGAAACATCGGGAGAAGAAAACATTAAATCTTGTAAATTTATTGATTTTAGTGAAGGCCAAGGCCACTCTGAACCTGACGTCATATAGCAGTATGTTTTAGATCCCGTTGAAACTGATTAATTTAATGAGGATTGTGACAGTTTGTCCACCAGAGTAAAGGTAACAATTGTTGAAGATGTTGTCCAAGAAGGAGTAACCATTCACTACAGAAGTTTTTGAGAGGTTCCTCCCTTTTAAGAGGGAGGTCAGATTTGCATAAACAATCTCTATCAATTTTTAATATGAACATAACTCTCGTCTGACTGTCAAAGTAGATATAAGCTTGATCGAAAATGTTAGACATTGAATAACGGATAGAATCAATTAATATATCTCCATTAAGTTATTGTTGTTGTTGTTGCTGTTGTTGTTGTTATAGTGGTAGAAAATATTCCTCACTTTATTTGGGTAGTGCTGTCGAGTTCGTACTGGCTACGTAGACCCAACCGTCGTGGGAGCGCACAGTCGAGTCAAGCGATGGCATGATCGTCATTGGTAACTGATCTCAATATATATTACAATGTAACTTGACAGGTGGCGCTGAATTTTTATATATTCCGATTACACATATAGTTCGATTTTGTTAATTTCTGGGTATTGTATTGAAAAATATTTCCGATAGTAAGCTTTTCTTGTAGGAACCGTTTTTCATTCGGGGTAGTTATAAATAATTAAAATGAATCAAAAATAGAAGCGAAATAATTCGAACAAAATACAAGTTAAAAAAGTATCAAAAATACTGCACTCGCAGTATCATGAAATTTTTTTCGAGGATATAGGCAGACATTTATATATCTTCCACAAACACATTTGTATTTCCTACATACATGACAAATTTATTCATAAACAAATAGTCTTTTGCATTTATACATAAAAGCATAAATTTACTGTTATTATAAATAATTAATCGTTTCATTTGCATTCAAACCTAAATACATATGTATATACACAAGCGTATCTAAGTAAATATGTATTTAAAAACAGATATAATATTTGTTGAAATGCATGCGTGTATGTATTTGTCAATGAGTGAATATTTATTATATTGTTTATTGAAGTTAATTGCTTTGCGAAGTATCTAAATTTCCATGACTGATAAAGGTTTGGATTATTGTTTTATATTGATAATAAATTGTCGCTAGGATCAATATCAGTTGAAGTAATTCAATTAGGCACAGTTTTTGCAAAATAAACCATTTTCACTGATGTAATTTTTATACTAAAAAAAAACATTAATTATAAAATAAATTCGTGTGTTAATGAAACACTACTTTTTATGGATAAAAAAATGTTGCTGACAACAAAAAATGAGGCTGAAACGAAATTAATAGAATTATTTCGGATTATCAAGGATATTGCCTACGCATATACCACCAAAGTGATTCCTGTCCTGAGATGTCAAGATAATGATCGCTACAAACAAATCGCTCGGGTTAAGACCTATTTTGAAGCATAAGACAAGTCGTACTAAAAACAAGTAAGAAAAGCTTAAGTTCGGGTGTAACCGAACATTTTATACTCTCGCAATGTGCAGAGATCAGAGGCGGGGAAAATGCTCTCAGGTGCTCGCATAACTTCATATTAAAAAATGTTGCAGAAGAATTCGACATTCATTATTCCAACAAATTGTCAATGAATTGCAATCATATTTGGTTTCTTATCTTATTAACTTATATTACAGGTCATAGACTCATGTACTTTCATTGCTATATTTTGCTTCGTGTCAGAGATATTTATATTAAAATCTATCAAATTAGCTCAAAAGTGATATATGCGATATAAACTTAAAGTGGTTTAATAAATATATTAGGTAAATGAGGAAAAAGTAAACCAAAGAAAAGGACATTGTTATATTAGGAATAAGCGGCTTAGACCATGATCTAGACCGACTTCTTTCATGTTTAGCGCGAAATCACATTGTGTTTACGAAAACATATCCACTTAATTTCATTAAAATATCACGCATATTGACCAACATAAACGATTTAAAGTCAGATGGAAAGTCGGGAATTCTTATATCATGCATTTTTGGGATAGAGGAAGATCTGCACTGATCACATCAACTCTTTTCATTATTCAAATACATATATTAGGGGACAAATTGCTTTGCATATGAACACGTTGCGTTTAATGAAGTAAAATGCAAAATGTATATTTACATATGTACATATATACATCGTTTAAAATTTTAAACTATTGTAAAGCACTTCCTTGAAACCACGTGAATTTAATAAAAAATATACTTTAAAAATCAAGGAGCTTTAAAAGAATATCAGTAAATTAGAATATCGATATGTGTATATCGATTAATCGAAAACAATAAATTAAAATATCGTAATGTGTGCATCGATTAATCGAAAACAGTAAATTGAATATCGCTGTGTATATCGATCAATTGAAAACTGGTTTAAGCCGGATATTTTTTTGGAAAATAGAAATATAATTCTGTAAATTTTAATAGTAGACCGCTCTGGCTGGCATTAAGCAGGAAGCGAGTCTTTTACAAGGTAACTCGTCTCATCCAAACTTGTATAAGAATTCGGAAGTGGCGCTGCATCATAGCGGCAACAATACAAATGCCGGAGTACGGAGAGGTTGCCCTATCTCTTTTCTTTTCTTTGCGTTTGTTCTAGACGATGTCATGACTCATGTACACTCACCCTACACAAGAAAACAGCCAGGCGACGACTCGAGGACTTGGACTTCAGATACGATTTTTGTCTCTTATCGATCTATCTTCGATATGCAAGGAAAGGTCAACAACCTAGTCGAGTTAGTGGACACGCACTGTCGGACTTGAGATAGACATTACAAAAACACAGGCCATGAGAGTCAATTAATCCAGCAGAAATCAAATATGGATTGACAATCAGGAGATCGAGTTCTTCAACAGCTTCTACTACCTCGGAAGCATTATAACAGCTAACGGAGGAGCCGAATTGATCGTTGGATGAGCAAAACAAGCCGCATCGTTGGGATATTTGTAATCTTTATGGGTCAGCTCGCAAATCTTGTATGGAAATGAAACATGGCTGAGCTGACAACTGACAGCTGATCAACAAACGCCGAAGTGTCTGGGAATATTTCGTAAGTAAATATGGAGACTAACAATGGAGGAAACCATAGGACACACTTCCAAAAAGATCATGAACAGCATCTTTGTGGATGTCGCTTGAATGGAACCCACAAGAAAGCAGAAGTCGCAACCGACCGAAAATATGAGGAAGGATATAGAAGGTCGGTATTGCGCGAACTAGCCGATGCCAACATCACTGGAGACGGTGCGAGATACGCAACCTTGAAATGTGTGGGATGGAAAAACCTTATTGAGTCAAAGAATGATAGAGACAAGATGGTGACATGAGGCCAACGATGACGTCATAAAAGGGGAGAATTAGAAGAACCAACATAGAAAAACTGTCAAATTTGCATGTAAATTGTAAATGAAAATGCAAAAACTTTTGTAAACTTGTGAAACAAACTTAATTTATTAGTTTGTAATGAAAAAGTTTTAGTGAATAAATGTTAGGAAAATTTAGGAAAAGGAAAAGGAGCTTAGGAAAATAGCTTTAAACCTATACCTACCAACTACCTCACCTCTCTCCGATGAGCAAATAATGACATCGTTTTCGGGAAACCGGAATGTGTAAAATACAACAGTATGGATATCAAAAAAAGGTTTGCAAAATACACGATTCGCAACAGAGTTGCCAGCTTTTAAATATTTTTATTAATTTTATAATTATATATTTTCACTTTTCTTGTTCAGAAATAGCAAACGGTAAAATTATTTAATCATTAACAAAGCATTGAACGCTGAATAAGAAATATCGGTTAGGCAACGACAATATTCGACAATATTTAAAATATATCGATATATAAATTTAACATGTCTATCTTTATCAAACAAAGTCATAACTTAGATTCTTGCGTTTTTATTGATATATCTAACGGTCATAAACAATTAACACAAATATTTGCAAGCAAAAACACTGATAAATCCAAAAAATGTGAAAATGTATTTATTTCGATATTTTAGCCATGGAGATGTACAAGATGTACACATACACACCATATATGAATAACTTATAGTCTTAACAAAAAACAAAACACCGAATGCACAACTCCACGTATGTTTGGACATCTGCAGCACATATTCCCGGGTATGTTTGTTAGCATACCTATATTAGTACACTTTGGGTGTGTATGCGTGTCAATATCGACAAATAAAATTGACATGTATTTATGCAGTATGTTGGTGGACTGCACCAAAATCACGTTTGTTTATCAGTTATGAATTGCTTAGCCAATTGAAAGTTATGTATGTGTGTGTGTATGTGTGTGTAAGTAGCCGTATTTGCCATTGGCTCATAGCGCGGGAAAGTTGTGTCAGCAAAATGACCGCTTGATTTTATGCTGTCGTAGAAACATATTTACATATATAGTACATGTGAATATATCACCTATATCTGTCAATGATTTTCATTGTTTTCAAAATACCAAAAAATTCAAAATACGGTAGAAATCACTAGATAATTGCCAACTAACAAAAATTTATAAAAATTTAATAAAAATCAGCCTTACAACTTGATTAGGTTAGAGGTTGATTGACTCAAAATAACAGTAAATCCTCTAAATTATAATAGTAGGTTAATGTGTCGCCATAAACTCGAGTTAAGGATTTTGTATTTAAGAACACGTCTTCACACTGTGGTGTTTACGAAACTCTAAGTTTACTTTACCATATTTTTAAATTTATAAAAAAAAATTTTTTTTTTTGCAAACAGTGTTGCTTCTTCATTAACACCAAAAGATGTCGAAAGCAAGGTTCCTTCTTCACTAGCATCAAACAGGTTTTGTATTTAGGAGCAAATATTCTTACTGCGTTGTTAAATAAACTCTAAGTTTAATTTAACATATTTTTAAATTTATTCGAAAATTTGTTAAAAAAAAGGTGCTGCTTCTTCATTAATACCCAAAGGTGGTAAACTACATGCAAGTAATACTTAATACCAAATACAAAAATAACAAATAAACTCGAGAGGAATCGTATATATTAGTTACAATTCATTTGATAAGGATACGGTA
This sequence comes from Bactrocera minax, assembly GCA_021498325.1. Classification (NCBI taxonomy): domain Eukaryota; kingdom Metazoa; phylum Arthropoda; class Insecta; order Diptera; family Tephritidae; genus Bactrocera; species Bactrocera minax. The sequence continues at coordinate 132,322 of JAKEEE010000078.1, read as the reverse complement.
CAAAGAAGTGATGAAAAATCAACTAAAGTCTATCAGCAGTTTATTCTTCTCAAAATGACATGATTTCAGTACAATTCTTTCGTCTATAACCGAGCATTAAAATTTTTTAAGAAAGTTGTGCTTTTGTCTAAATATCGTTTGATTGCGTAATTCATGTAATATTGTACAAATGGCAACCCTAGTTTCGCGTAAACGCATATACAACTTCAATCAGTTTAACAATCACTCAATCATTCACATCTGCCATAGCTCAATATTTGATACGAATTCGTAGAATCTAATTTATTTCAAAATTCACATTGCACGTATGCAGTTGCAGCCACAAAATGCCACTTGCATGCAACATTATACAATGTGTGTAAAATTTCTCAAATGTGATTGTGTAAATTATGTGCAAGTTAATTTATAACATTCACCACAACGCTACCCGAAATAACAATGAACCGAATGAATGAACATCTATGTGCATGCGTATGTGGCCGGGCATGTATTTGTGTGTATAATATGCGTTCAAAATAACAGATAAGCAAAAACATTTATACATAACACAATTATCATTCACGTCGAGAATACACCGAACTAAGCATTTTATTAAATTAATTAATTCTTAAGCTTCGAAGCACAAAAAAAACGAACTCGCATCTATTTATTTACATATTGGACATTTGTATATGTGTCAAGTAACAAATCCTAAACTAATAAAAGTTAGCATGGCTGTGAAAATTAAACAAATATTTGCTATTAACTATTAACGAGGATGATGGAGAATTGACTTACGAAACTCCATTGTGGGCTGAGGTACAATTTAGCTCCAAAGAACTCAACAGATTATACATTGATCAACGATTTAACCTGGTTGGTTAGAATCTGGGACGGTAAGGATCTGACCTGAACAGACGTATACACTTCGACGGAGTATTTGACCATCAATCATGCTCCTCATATTCGTACTCTACATAGCTGGTCGACTTGCCTTCGGATATTTTTTAGAACAGATTAAGAAAACCGACGAGAAGTTTATAATTAATTCAATAAATTAGACTGCAATACCAGCGAGAAGCTCTAACGATAATAATTCAATATGCCCCTTCTAACTACGCCCCGAAACTGATCAAATAAAGGAAGCCATTGCTTAAGGTGTTAACAAAAAAAAAACGCAACAAGCCTGATGCCAACGCAATATCTAATTGAAAACACTTCAATTATCGTTCGGTTTCGTACCATGTTATGAAATTTGTCTTCGATAACAAGGAGAGTCGCTACCCGGAACTTGAAGTTTCTAAACTCAACCGAGGTTACCATTAAGATTAGCGCTGCCTTTGGGTCTTAAACTACAATTGAGTCAAGCAGAAGACGGCGCATAACAACAGACGGACAATAACACAACAACATTTAGGTGACGTGGACCTCGTACAACTGTTAAGCTAGCAAATGAGAATGAAAACCGAAGTTGAACTAAACTGAAGTTTCGACAAACGCATATTTTGAACTAGCAGACGCTCTGCTAGCCTTAGTTTTGAATTACCGCTCTGTAACAAGGAAGGTGGGAAGGTGAAGGTAAGCATTAATGATATCTGCGTTGATTCTATTGACAAAATCGAGAGCTCTACAAGTTTTAAGCCGCCTCCGGAGGACTGAAGGATGTTAGGAATTAGGTAAGCACTCGATATACGCGAGCTATTTTGACCTTAGAGGCAATTTTGAAACTCCACCTATTAAAATCGTGTTTAGCTCAAACAATTAAAGCTCATTAGAAAATTTTTTAGTTTTTGACTGATTTATTATGAAACTTTTGTGACTGATGTTATTAAGAAATAAATGAAAAAGTCAAAGACAACAAAAAAAAAACAAGATTAAATACTTCGCCTTTTTTTCTTAAGTTTTGCTTTAATTTTTTGCAGTTTTTTTTCACTTAAGTTTTGCTCGCATAAGTTGCCCGGTTGGGTGTTCGACATTAAATGAATTACTCCAGCACACCAAAACACAGAGATTATTGCTTCAGAAGAAAGAAATGAACAATATTATGTTCAACATTTTTTCCTTCACAAGTCTTTCATTTTATTTCTGCTATTTGATACGCGTTCAAACGAGTTTAACGGAGTGTAAAAAAAAATTCAAAAAAATATTGAAAAAAAAAAAAACAGTTAAAGCAAAATAAAAACTGTGAAACCGCAAAAAATGCAAGAAAAATATTTACCAAGTACGAATAAAAGTAATAACAGCAACACAAAAAGCAGTAAAAAAAACATAAATGCAAAGTAATCACAAATAGCAACAACAACAGTAGCACTAACAGCAGCACCAGCAGCAGCAATAGTGGCAACAAGAAAAACCGGTCACAAACATATTACAAGCAAGTTTACTTATTGCTCTGTTGCTGATTTTGCGCGATTTATTGTTGCTGTCGAAATATTTGCGAAAATCACATCAGACACAACTCTGTTTTTACCCCAACATATTGCAGCTGGTCTGTGGTGGAGCTGTTGCGAGGGCGATTCCATATTTTCTGATTGCAGCAGCAGCATTATCGATATCTAAATCGCTCATACTCACACATGCACACAAAAATATATATGTATACAGATACTCTTCTATATATATTGTATATGAAGAGGGGTAAGTAAGTATGTAAGCATATTATTGTAGACGAACTTATGAATCGAGGTGGAGACTTTGGCGCCATTTGGCTTTTGTGGTAAATAAAAGCATTTGTACGCAGCAAAATGCCACACCATCCTGTTGGCCATAACCAAATGCAACCGCAACTATGGCAACGGCAGTAAGTGCATGCTGCTGCAAAAATCTTCAAACCGAGTTACCTGCTGCCCCACTCGAGGCACATTGACGTTGCTGATATGCTATGCGGAAATGTACAGAAGAAGAAATTTATGTGTGTTTGCAAGAGAGGCATTAGGTTACCCTGCAGTAAAAAATATCATTAATTTTTATCCGTATTAACAGTTAATCTCCATGACTAAAAGTACGCTGGGCAGTGTCTGAGTCAATTTGAGTCTTCCCCAAAATTTTTCCCTACCTTGTCGCTTATCCTCTAAAAGCTGTCCATAGCCATAGTCCAGTAAGATGAAATTCAACTCTTTCCCTATACTTCTGCTCTGAGTTAATATTGCACTAGAAATCGAAATCGGATATACCGAATAATGACTTACTCTTCCTTATGACGAAAACTGCCACCGCTCTGACGACGGTGGCATCTACTTAGCCAGAATGTATCCGCATTCATATCTGTCCAGCAAACTCACCAACCAAAACTATTTAGGGAAAACTTTGAGCTGTTATAACGTCAATAGAAACTCCCCAAAAATGATATATAGCTTTGTCGCTGAAGAGTCAACTTTTCTGGTCGTGCGAACACGGTACCACCTCCAAAGCTTGCCGATTCCGTTATCATCTCTTTCATACAAAAACGACATTGATTGATTTCCCAAAAATTAACTGAACGCGCTGTGCATTAATGTCTGATAGAAAGGACTTTAAAGGTTATAGCAGAAGCATAAATTCTCAAGCCGTCAAGAAGATATTCCAATGTACAATGCAGTGATGCATTTACAAAATGTTCGATGAAGATAGTCTTAGACTACTAAAAAAATATATATATTTCTTTTCTAATACTTTTACAAATATACTGGGCCATATTTTATAGCACGTGTAAGGTTATTCCGTTTTCTGGTATCAACTTATAACCATTACTAGAAAATAAACCCATAGAAAATAATAAACATTGGAACTTTAACACTTTAAACTCAGACGTCATTGCCACTTAACACTTAAGCCCGCTCCTCGCGTATCCATCGATGACTAGTTAGCACGTAGTCGGCTTAATTCTTAAGTTCTTACTCGGGAAGCCGTATGCGACAGTACTTTGTGTATTCAGCACATTAACTTCGTTATAAACCTTCGTTATAAACCTGAGCTTTCTCTTCACCTAGTATACTGAGTCATGCCATTTTCTTCAATCTTTATCGATTACTCGAACTGAGTTCTGGATTTTAAATATAGTAGTAAACTCGAACATGGCATGAGTGATTTTTATCTCGAGCTCTACCAAAGCGATTTGAAAGAAGCAGATATGAATGCAAGATACACAAAAGGCTCTATAACTCAAAATGCCCAACTGTCATGAGGGAAGTCTAACCCGGAAACTCTGAGCTATTTTCACCATATTTACGAACTCCTACATATTTTCCAGCCAGTATTCAAATCAGGAATTAAGAGTCAATCTCAGCAAGTTTTAGTTTCTCGCAGAGTAGTTCAAAATTTGTTTTACATACATACGCGTGCATAAAGAGTTGGTAGCTAGAAAATCGCAAATTGGTGCTCGTACATGTATACACACTTTGCGGACTTGGATCCACAAGCTGTTGACAACTACCGGCAATAATATGGCTTAAAATTTCGCTGGCAGTTGAGTGGCAGCACAAATCCAGTTGCTGTAGCAACATTATCACAACGCACAACAGCACAAATTTGTAATTGTAATTGCTCGTTGCCGAGATTGGGATTGCTGCAACCAACGAACAGCAGCAAAGCCGGCCACACAGAGAGACCACAAATGCATGTTGCATAACAACCCAGTCGATATGTACTAGAGATATGCAGCGGTGTACACAGCCACAAGTAAAGGAAATAGCTAAGTGATGAAAAAGGAATTCTCTGTGGTTACCAGCTGCTGCTACTCTTGCCATCACTGCCATCACTGCTATCACTGGCGCCAATGCTCATTGCTTTTGTCGTTTCCGCATATGAAAGTACACATTTGCACATTTGCACATTTGCGATGCGCCTGCAGTCGAACTGCTGAAAAGTAGAAAATTTGATTTTCAAAACCACTAACCACTTACTAGTCGGTTAACACGCACACGCATTTCTGCGCTGAGTCCCATTCACTTCACTTCACTTCACTCCGGTTGAACTCAGTGCGTCAGCGCTTTGGAGCTAGACTGTTATTAGCCGGTGGTATTCGGTGGTTGTTGTTGTTGAAGTACTTGGTTATGGTTAGAGGTCAACCAAAAGCTGTTGCATAGATTCATACATATCTTATATGTATAGTATTAGCCTTCGATAAGGGAAATTGTTGTTGTTGTTATTGGTAAGCAATATCAGCGTTATGGTTACCAAAGTTTCAGCACCGTTAAAGTGAGTCGAAAGTGCTCGCACAAGCAATTGATTTGTGGTGGCGGCAAGAGAGCGGCAAAAAGGAGGTCAAACAAACACTTGATGTTGAATATTTTAGATCAGCGTCGACAAGACAAAGTAATATTTTCAAAAATATATATTTACATATGCATGTATGTATTAAATTCTGTTCAATGAGTTCCGGTATCGAATTTTTCAACTCAAAACAAACATTATTCAAGTAAAACTTTTTCACGTTTGAGACATTTTTTATCTCTTCAGAATCGGTAGGCATTGTTCTGACTAATATTAAATGTAGGTAGGTATAAATAGTTGTTAAATTGACCGCATGTGTTTGACATTTATGCTCAGTATATTTGACAAATAATACCACAACTAGAAGATACCACCCGGACTTGATATAAATGCAGTATATATAACGTAAACAGTTATCTAAAATTGTCGAAACTACGTGGTGTGTTCAAAAAAATAACGGGTATTTTCGTTTTTTAAAAAAAATATTTATTCATTCGTCTACATTAATGTTGTCGCCTTCAAAATAGTCTCCATTCGATATCATGCACTGATGCCAGCGCTTCTTTCAATCGACGAAACACTTCTCAAACTCGATTTTTGGGATGGCCTTTAGCTCTTTCAGCGATGCGTTTTAAATGTCATATATACTTGTAAAACGACGGCCCTACCTTTAAGATTCTCATTATTTTTGGAAATAGGAAAGAGTCACACGGCGCCATGTCTGGCAATAGGAAGGCTGACGCATCGTTACAGTGTTGTCTTTGGCTAAGAATTCACGAACAAGCAACGAAGTGTGAGCAGAATTGAGCAAAAGTCCGCAAAACCCATTAATTGTTTTTCCACAAATCCGGACGTTTTTTTCGGATTGCTTCACGCAACGGCAATTAACGGCATAACGGCATGGCATCAACTCATACGGCATACTTACGGCATACTTACGGCAATGGATATGCGGTGGTTTCTTTCGTTTCGAAAATTATGACTTCATAAAGGACTTGTTTGGTACTGTCTAAGTATGATCCCTCGATCGTGGATCTCACAATGTCCCAGTCTTCTAACTATATTCTAAAATTACTATGTTTACCAATATTATCTGAGATATCTCTGTAAGATTATGTCGCTTATTACCTTAGATATTACTCCCGTGAATATTCTGAAATATAATGAATCTTTAAGTTAACTTAAGTATAAAATTTAACCTGATCTTAGGTGTATTCTTTTTGAATTTAAATGTAATTAATATTTATTGAAGATTGGTTTCTCTTAAGTCATTCGAGATACGAAAAAAGGTGTCCAAGAAAACCTGCGAAGCCTGATGGCTGTCCGGAGCTAGAGGCATTTTATAAACTGCAGAAGTCGATCTTTATCTCAACCATTTCAAGGCCACGCGCTTGGAGTTTCACTTGAGTTGAATAACATTTCTTTCTTTCTAATTTTTTTCTCTAATGTTGCTATTGCTAAATCATCATCAACCAGGTAAACTAAAAAATTTCCAGGTGACAGCAACTTGCGAACACTCCGAATCCATACAAAAAGAAATATGTTTCAGAATACTAGACTTTTTAATGCAAGGCGCAGGTGGATCACGATTCTCAGGAAAACATAAAGGCAAGCCAAAATAAATCAATATTGGACAGAGACGTGCTTTCGTTACGACCCTCTTCAGGTGGACTTATATTTTCAAGCTGTAAAGAAGATCATGCAGAAATATTTCATAAGAGGGCCTAAGACAGGTAAGATTTTCTGTTATATATTCGTTAGAAAGCACATCAGCATTTTCACGCGGGCGGACAGCAGATTGTTTAGCAGGAGGGCAACCGACTGCGCATTGACTTCTGAGACGGAATTTGGAACGGAAGAGATGAAATAAACTCTATGCAACCCTTCACTACTGACTATACTATACTATATTATACTATACTATACTATATTATACTATACTATATTATACTATACTATATTATACTATACTATATTATACTATACTATATTATACTTTACTATACTATATTATACTATACTATATTATACTATACTGTATTATACTATACTATACTAATTTCTGAATTATAATAGAATAATAAAATAATACATAACAGAGTTGTTACCACAACGGCAATTATAATTATTTGCAATATTTGACCATTTTGTTAATTCTTTCTTAAAAAATATCTAACTTATTGAATTGTGTGTTGAATTATTTGTACGTGTTGGCAACTCAAACAATTTGTATATTAATTTCGCAGACAGCGCGAAACATTTGCTTCACCACTCACACTTATCTACGTGTATTTGTTTCTAAGAAATGTCTAGTCACTTTATGCTTTTGACTGAAATTGTCAGCCAACACAACCATGCCGCCTTAACTTTAACGTACTGTTTTCAACTCACTAATACTTTACGCCACCCAACTAAGACTTGCTTTTATGCAACTAATTGCCTTTTAGAATTTTCGAAAACTTTTATAATTTCGTTAGTATCGGTCGGACTCTTTAGAAGCGGCAACTCGACAACGAAGTGCTTTTACATTAACACTTGTGTGGGTGTTAGGGGGTGGGATACTTCTTTATTTCCCTTTTTGGATTTTTTCGTCTATCTGTGAGCAGAATGTGAAATGAAGTAAAATAATACTTTTGGAACATGATTCCTTTAAAATTAGGCGGGAAGCTCTCGAATATATAATATATATTTTAGTTTGGAGTTCCGCGTAATCAAATTTTGATTAACTTTGCCGAATTATTTACACAAAAAAGGCTAAACAGTTGATTTAAAATTAAGAATTCCATACGTCATTATTTTTAATTATATATTCTGTGAATTCATTGGTTAACAAGTTTATTCACTACTACCAGACGCTATTAAACGCTTTCTATACCCCCCTCCCTTATCCATTCAATTGCTGATGGAGCTGAGCGCACTTCCTACGCATAAACTAAGGGTTAAGCGACATGTAACATTCGGTTGCAATTCGAAAAGTTGCCGCTGACAATTAGCTGAAAAGTTTGTGGAACATCTGTGTGCGCAGCAACAAAGTCTTCCATTGATGATTTTAGGAGCTTGATTTTTTTTTTTTGTTTTGGTAACGTTTTTCTTTTTTGTAAAACAACACTAATGAATTCTCAATATTTTTCTTTCTCACACTTTTCAGCATTTCACAGTTGGGCGAGTTCGCTTGTTGATGTAATGAGTAAAGGCGAAATTTCTAACTGTGAAGGTATATATTGGTGAACGGCTGTTTACTGTTATGTTTAGAGACGTACATACTTATATACAGGTATATGTTATATATATATGGCCGATGCAGCTATCGTGCGACTTTCAACTAAGTTGTAACCCTTAGAAATTGTCAGAATAAATTTCTTCAACACTGTTAACACATGCAATCAAACCCGAAAGATACGTACCTAGTTAGATAGGTAAATAGCCAAAGTAGTCAGAGGACACACTTTCAAATTCTACCTAACTGTAATTAATTTGCGCACTCGGACTGGGAGTTATAGCACAAATGCGCCTAGAAAATTAATGGTATAAAGGAAAACTTGTTGCCCCTCCAACGGCTTTACAGTTCAACAAATTTGCATTTTACTTATGTAAATGTAAATGTGTGTATGTGGGTAAGTGTGTCGGTTTCAGGTGCAACTTTAAGAAAACTCGGCATTATACAGAATTAATTCAAACTGAATCCTTTACTATACTTATATTCGTATCCTGGGACGCCTGCCGAAACCCGAAAGTGGTAAGTGTGCAACTTAAAGTAGGAATACTCATGCAGTTGGTCGCTGGAAGAAAGTGGTGCGCAAAGAATGACATTGCAAAAGTTCGTTCACGGGAAATAGTGCAAACCCGACCGGCAGCCACCCAAAAGAGACAGCCCTCAGCCAACTAGGTGGATAGTGCAACTGGAGGGGGGGATATACACACATACCTCTTTATAGTGCAAAAATTTTCAATTTAGCTACTTCTCGCCACACACAAACACCCACTCACTTACTTACTTTTATAAGAAAATTCCGAATTAGCTGACATTAAGTGAATTTATAGCATTAGTTTCAAGTTGGTGTCGGTATAAACACAATTTTGCGAAGAAAATAGACGACGAGTACATTTGTTGAAAGAAAAGTGAAATAATTCATTGGCCGTACGGTCAATTATTTCCCAACGAAATGAAAAGATATATGTCGGTATGTATGTAGTTCAAAATTTGATAGTCAGGAGACTCTAAATACGAGGGTAGTCGGTGGCCTCTGGAATATAATTTCGTTTTTCAGAGGACTGTTATTTGCGCAATATGGTATTCTATAAACTTAAATTGAGTTTCTTTGTGCAATTTCTAAAAACCACCTAACAACAGCTCTTATTAATTAACTGTTATCTTGCTGAAGATAGTCTTCAATAAGTTCGACTCGGGTTTTTTTATTCCATTTTCATAAAAGTGGTTTCCTCAAAATTCTGGACATTTTGGAGTTTCTCAATAAGAAATACTTCAATCGCCATAAATATTCAACCCCTGATCGTTTTCTTCATTAGGATCCAAAAATTATTTCCCAAGGGCTAAGAAAGAAGTTTTAGGCGAATTTTTATTTATACAACTGGTCATCCGTGGTCCTATAAATCATTTAAGTAGAGAAATATCATATTTTCTACGTTGAATACGATTCAGCTTAAATTAATGCCGGAAGCTTCCAAAACTTTATAATCAAAAAACTTTTCATGGGTTCGATGTAAATGACATCTGGAGTATTTTAATTGTAGTTCTTGAAGTAAACAGGATTAGATCGTCAAAATTCGATTATTTTAAATGTCTACATAAAATACCGTGTAATACTGAATAACCCCTCAAATGTACTCAACTGATCCAACCGTCGTCAAAGCATCTTGTCTCCTGGACTTACTTAGTCAGAAATTTTCGATGGCTACGCCTAACTCCCTAATAAATTGGGTCCAAATAACCGCTAAGTCACGACAACAACATGGAAAATACATTAACAATTATCATCAATAATATTTTGATCAAAAGCCCACCTTGGTCGCTATCGCGGAGAAAAACTCTTCTTTTGTGTCCATTGCGTTGTGATTGGATCTAAATTACATACTACTTGATTTCGAAGTATTTTGACGCTGCGTCCGGATCGGGGTTCTCCACACCGGTTTGTCAGATGGAGCCACCTTGGTCTCCTTCGGTGTTTGCTCAGCCTCACTAGTCCACTACTTTCAATTGTTTCTTGATATATGGATTTATGTTTGCTTTTTGTAGAGATCATATGTTCGCGGGGAAGTCACCTAAATTTGGCCTTTGTTTCTTATAGGGAAACTCCTTACCAATTCTAAGTCTCTAAGAAGTGCAAGTCACTAAGTCACCTCATAACTATTGAAAGAGGGCTACATTAACAAAAAAAATTACGGGCTTCGTACGCACAATAACCATTTCATTCTAATAGATAGAACTGGCTGAAGGTTGTTTTCAGAACAGTCTAGTAATATTCTGTATATTTGCAATAAATGCCGTTATAATTATGGTACCACTAACTTAAAGAAAGATGGCGTTAACGGAAAAGCCTAACATGTGTCATTTTTGACGTGCAGTGTTGCATTTAAGCCTATTGAGCGTGACCTTTTAAATGTCTCTGACTTTTCAATCCTCCCTCGTACTATATACTGCAAGTTTGTTTACAGTAAAATATTTCCGAAAAACTGCAGCAAAAAGAAACTGCAATTTGTACGCCAGCGAAGAAGCCAATTCTGCGTTAGTTCCACGTACTCTATCTACAACAATCAAAAAATTTATTCACAACAAAGTTGCGTGCAACAGAAGACATGTGACTTTTTTATTGTCCATGCCAAAGGCGATAGGTAACTCACTTCTATTGTTTGCGTTCGTTCCTGTTTTGTTGTTTTTATTTTTACTGAAGTTTAATGTGAATTAAGCCAGAGTCTGCGGCCAACATAGGTTTTTCACATCAAGTGAGAAAAGTTAAGAAGACCGTGTGTACGATTTTTTGTAGATTTATGAAACAAAGTTGTGAAGTTTTAACGAATTGAAACGTGGAAAAATCTTCTAAACAAGTTTGATCATATCTTTAAGAAAAACGAAACGAACTTCTTTATTCCTGCTTTCACCTCGATATTATCGCACTATTTTATAAACTATAAATAAGTACTACTCTTCGATATAAAATTTTAGAACAAAAATTTAGTTCAAATTATAAGTCAACTAACTTATACTAGGTCATTTCAGTTCGGTCGAAATGCCGTTAACGGTTAATACAAAAATAAACTCATCGAAGGTTACCGTACTAAAAGAAAATTTCATACCGCCTTATTAAGAAATAGAAACTCTCAGGTAAACAATCGAGGGAATTTATTTATGCGGCACTAGAAGATGTCTTCTTAAACCGGATACCTCCAGCTCTACTTAAATTCACAAAACGATGTTGGTATCATCTGCTACCGATTCCGGTGTGATAAAAAGTTGATATTTGGGTCTCAATTATAAAATTCTAAGAGTTTAAGTAGAAATCACCGATTTTCCCAATAAAAATTTTTGTCTTCACTTTAACCACAAATGTATTATAGAGAGGAATAGAATGGAGTCTGAATTTAAGAAAAACAAACAAATCGGAATACACATACAAATTAGCTATGCTTCATTCCTGATTTCTTAACAAATCAAGAAAAATCATGTATCTGAGACATCTCTCACTGTATATGAGGGAGAGAACTTTGCATAATCTAAAATTCCTGGATAATTGTTGGAAAATAATTTGAGAAGCCTAACGGCAAATTCAGTTTCAGATCTTGACCTGTCTTATACCAATATAAATAATTAAAGAATATATATCTAAGCAAGGCGAGGACACTTATTTAGGACCATTAGGGACAGTACTTTGACAGTTTTTGCCACATTTATATAGACTGAATCTTGATGAAGCAAATCCAGCCTACAATAATAATAACGGAATGAATTCATACAAAATTTTTCGAACGGTTTGTTGTTCTAGCGGCAAAAGCATTCACCAAATAATTTAAGGAATGCTGCCGTGTTGACACCCCTTGGCTGGAGAAAAATCCGGGTCCGTTCCGGTTACGTAGAACCGACTGGCGTTGGAACGGTTTCGAACGGGTTTTTCGCTCTCTACTATATACTCTCTACTCTCTACTATACTGCCTATTTTTTGCATTTGTGATATCCTTTAATTCCGAAGTAATGACGTTATAGAGGGCATGATTAAAACTGTCTCAGACTCCGAATGAGATCACATATGAAATAATAGCCTTACCTAACCATAATATGGTAAATGAAAACTTGACTCCGAAAAAAACTCATAAACATTAAATAATTAATTAATTTTTACTTTCTTTTTCATGCTCGTACCTAGTAACTTTATTTAGAAGAGAATGACATTTTTATTGCTCACTACTACATCCCACACATTTCAAAGGAATTTTATTTATTTGCATACACAATGCTCTTAAAAAATCAAAATAGAAAAAAGCTTAACACAAAAATAACGATAATTTAATACTGTTAGCACGTTTTTTAAGCGACTAACTGTTAATGAAAGCTTTTGCGCGAGAACAGTAACAGATACCGGCCGATTGATTTGAATTCAGAATAATGCACGCACATCTCTGCAACGTGTACTTATGTATAAATGTATATTTTTAGGTATGTATGTGTATATCTGAAAATTTGTGTGTACGCATGTGTGAGTTTTTAAAAGATAATCTCACTGTGTTTGGCGTGCAAGAATTTCGCGTCACAACAAAAACGTGGGCAAATACCTTTTCTTTTTTTTGTTTTAAAGCAGACTTTCTATTTTTTGTGGATGTTATTGAAGTACACACACACACACAGATGTACATATATATGCATATGTGTATGCATGCATGTGTATGGATTTTTTTCTAAACTTGAACTGGGCCATTATATGGACCAATTGAGCAAGGCAGATGGCAAACACTTGCTTCTATATATTTCAGTTCACATTTATGTCTGTTTATATGTATGTATACATTTATCAATATGTGCATGAGTGTGTATGTGTGCATAGATAGAAGGCAAACACTGCTTTTCACACGCGTGAATTTTGTGAAATGAATCCAAATGCAACTGCAACTGCTGTACAACTGCAAGAACTGTGCTTTCTTTTGCTACACAAACATACACACACACACGCACACATGCACAAATGTACAATGTTACACATACACATGTACGTATTTACAAATCACAATGGCGAGGTGTTATGATTGCGCTGCACTCACATTCACTGTTTTATTTACTTTTGACTTTTTATTGTGTCGATTTTATATTTGCTGGTGTTGTTGTTGTCGACTTTAAACGTCGCCACATTTTTGTTTGTGTAGCGCCATTATTGCAAAATAACATTCTGACTCTTTCAGCGTGGAATGTGGGAAATATGGTTTTTATTTGTCAGCTTTTCGTTGGAAAATAAAGCTGTTGCCACGATTTACTAAAGTGTTAGGCTTCCACATACATGCATGCACAAACACATAAACATACAAGCAGCGCCATCATTTGATAAAAAAAAGACTAGAGCAATTGGATATGTGAATCGAGTACAAGAAAACATATAGTAGCACAAATATTCGTAGCAATAGTAATAGCTCGAAGTCGGGATTGAGCACGCATTAAGCCCGTTGAGCCTAACTCTGCCGTAAGCGGCTAATGGCTTAAGATACATAAAAATTGCAGATTCAATTTCTTCCATTCTCATACGAATTCTTTCCAAGAAAATATGTGAGAAAGGGCACTGGATAAATTAAATAAAAATTCTTTACAAAAACAATTGTTCTTTTTGAAGTAGTGACAGCATTGTTACAGCTTCAATTTTCTTCAATAAATCAACCAGATCGAATAGATCTCTCTTCTGCCTTAAGAGAAGAATGTCCTTCCCGAACTGCAGCCACAAATCTCGTTTAAAGAGTGATATGCTTAGTAAAAAAACACAGGTACTCCGCCCGTTTGGAAATAAATAAACATACCTGCCCCACATATACATTTGCCAGAAAAAGTCTCCGTACGCTAGATCAAATAAATGAAACATTAACGATTTCTGGGCTAATAAAAATGTTATGTTTAAAAAATAGATTAATAACTTTTATTCATATATTCTATTAACATACCAATATATATTTTCTTAATTATTTCTATAAAAGTAAAATTTTGTAGAAAAAAAACGAAAATAATTCAGTCAAAAGGAGCAGAAAAAGTTTCGTACATAACAATATTAATTTAAAATAATCAATTTTTTCTTTAAAAAAATTTTTTTAATAGCTGGTAGGATAACTTTTTCGCTTGATGACTTCTAAAAGTCGTCGCGGCGTGCATTGGTCCAATTTGGATGTGTCCTGTTTACTGATTTTACCCCATTAATCCATAACGTTTTTGAGCATTTCGTTCGAAGTAATGCTGTGCTGGCGAATCTTACGCTCTAGCAAATCCCACAAATGCTCTATAGAATTAAGCTGTGGGGATTGGGGTGGCGTACGCAACTGGTGCTTAGTGTTGTAGAGCAACCAAAGCTTCGCACTGTTTGCTGAATGCTTTGGATAGTTGTCATGTTGGAACCAAAAATCGTTACCAAGCTCCATCTGTTCAACACTTTCCTTCATATTTGTTTTCGAAATATTTAAATAAGCACATTGATCCGTTGTTGACTCTATAAAAACAAGCTTGCCAACTCCTTCAGCCGCCATACATCTCTAGACCATTACACCATATCCTTCATGTTTCACAGTCGGTAAAAGGTTTTCTTTTTCCAGTGCCTTACCGCTCTTATGCCACACGAGCTCTCTTCCTTTGATACCAAATATATATATATGTATATAAATTCTGGAGACTTGTTTATACACTCATTTGCCAAATACATACGTTTCCTTCTATTGACGTCCGAAATGTTTGGCTTCTTGCGTGATATCCATTATTTTTCAATATTTTCCGTACAGTATCCTCATGAATATCCTTATTAAACGATTTTTTGATATTTTCGCTTATTTGAGAGGCGCATTTTTTACTGACCGCAATGTTTCACGTTTTTCGCGCTCGGTTAACTTGCTAGGTCGGCTAGAACAAGGTCTTGGCGCTATGGAACCAGTTTTTTCGACATTTTGTACGACGTACTGCACAGAAGAATGAGTTCTTCCTGTAATTTGACCTATTTCGCGGAACGATTTTTCTTCTTTTTTTTACTTTCAAGATTATTTTTCTTTAATCATAGCTAATTTCCTTCTTTTCGGGCGCCATCGTAAATTATTTTACACAAAAACTTCAAAATCCAAACAAAATAACGTATTCGTATTAAAACTGAACACGCAATAAAATATGACGGCTTTTGGAATGAAATGAACCGCTACGTTAAAAGGGGAATTCCCTTTTAGGAAGTGTAGGGAAACTTTTTCCGGTCAAAAGTGTCACAATATTTTGTTTTAAGCGTAAAAAAAAAACGTAATTTGCTAGTTACCATTTTGAAATGGGCAGCATGTATATATGTATGTGTGTGTGTATGTATGCACCACTAACCTGTGCTATAGCGCATCTCGGAATCAAAATCAATATCAAATCAAAAGAATATCTTCCACATTTCTATGCGTATATGTATTACAATATATTTAAAACTCTGACATAATTTGCATTAATCTAAAACTAAATATGTACATATATACACATACACACATACAAATTCATTCCACAAGCAAATAGCAAAACATTAAGAGGTGATTAGATGAGGTCACAAATGTAAACAAAAACACATAAAAGAGCAGAATTGAGGGAAATCCATGTAAAAAAAAAAACATAAAATAAAGAAAAAGCAACAAAAACTGTTGTTGGTTGTGCAACTTCTCTCAGCGCTACAAAATTTTCTTTTGAACTCGATCACTGCAGGAAAACCGCCGCACAGCGCTATCGACTTGCAGCACCCATTTGCTGCTATGGACACGATTCATCGCTCTGTTATGACTGTTAACAGGAGCAGCAGCGGTTGAGGCTAAATGAAGTACCACTAGTCATGTAAATTTCTATATATGTGTGTGTTTGTATATAAAGTGGTCAAACTGCTTTCCGCACGAATGCTCAGCAAGCATCACAGTAAATGTTCTTTTTGGTTTGCTTATTCTACATACTTTGTTTGTGTTTGTTGTTGTTGTTGTTATTGTTGTTTGCTCATCTGTGTCCAACCAGTGCTGACGAATGGAGCCAATGTAAAGGTGCATGTAAATATGGTATGGATGGAATTCACAGAATATACAAAAATATGAAGAGTTTGTTACAAATTCTGAGACGGACGAATAGCTGTGGCGATCAAGCAGTTTTGTTGTTTTATTTTTGAATAAGAAATTTGTTGAATATTCCATTTTTAATTACAGTGGATGGAGAACTGTTTTATAATTGTGATGGAATTTTCCGTACAGAATTGATTTAATGACATTTTAATTATCTGCTTTCACCTTTTAGTCAAATCGTTCGGATTTGAACAATTTTTTGGCTGAGAACAAACAGAATTACTGTTATGTTAAGTCACAAGTGATTTACCATTTTAATAGATACCAACATACATGTATGTTTGTACTTTGACTTGAAAAAATTATAAAGAAGTAATTAAATAATTTAATTTAAATGGAGACTCCGACGAAGGTACTTCAAGAAGTCATTGACTTTTGAATGCATATATTGTTGTTATTTTTCAACGTAGAATCTGTAAAAAACAATTTTTTAACTAAAAAATGATTTTTAGAAAAGACCGTGAAATGGCAATATTTACAGTAATTATCTACAACAGAATATACATACATACATACATTCCCTGAAATAATCTTACCTTTTTTCAAATTTGAAAAATGAAATAAGTAAACACAAAACCACATTTTAATAGCTGTCTTCGATTCGCCAAGAGTCCGAGAGTAGCGAAGCAAACAAACTACACCAGTTGTTCACACAAATGGAAAGAAGAATATTTCTACGTCACAAAGTAACACCCTAGTTTCGAGTTTCTATACAAAATTATAATTGATTTCAATTCTTAAGTTTTTAGAACCAAAAAAAAGTTTGTATTTTAATTTTGGGCAGAAATTTGCCATTTGAGATATTCACTATAGTAAGACTGGCCTAAAATGTATAAAACAAAATTTGGTACCATTGAAGAGAGCAGTTATACCACTTTAATGAGGTAACCACTTTGTTGCTGTTTTTTTTTTGGTGTAAATTTTGCGACAAGAGAGCTGCAGTCAAAGATAACGAGTAGATAAATGGCGAATCGAAGACAGCTAATATACTGTATGTTGTATGGGAAAGCAATTTTTAGTCTGATTCCCAATATACATCTTTTAATGCTATTCAAGAGCGCGGTTTCCCTGTATGTCTGCGGAAGTTGGAGTGATGTCTTAATTGTGCTCTTAATACCAATATACAAAACCACAAAAATGATCGGTTTAGTGCGTGATGAACTTCGGAGCAACGACTTTCGGACTGTGTGAAGGCACCGTGAGGAACCAGTGTTATGCGCACAATTGATTAACGACTCAGACGAGACATTCTTGAAAAAAAGCCAGAAATCGTCATGAAGGTTACAAAATCTGGGTTAATCAGCTAAGCTATTCCGAAGCCAGTGAAGTTAGCTACACAAATAAAACTAATTGTGTTTGATAATTGACAATCTTTTTATTTCGACTGATCCGAAAAAAACTAAAATTCTTCAATATTTTTTAATTATTATAGTGAAACCACTATATGGAGTGTCCTATTAAGTGGTGCGAGAGTGGTGTTATAATGGACAACATTTGTCTTTGTGCTTCTTATCACCGGTTTACCCAATATAATGATTTCCGCCCATGACTTTAGAGAGGTTTGTATAATGTGATTCGATTCATTCCTACCCCTGACACAAATTCGATGAATATGCTAATTTCTCTGAAACAGGTTGACAAAGTAGATATTTCCAATATCAAAAGAGATACCACAAAGTAAATGGACATGTGCCTTATAACATAAGTTAATTTGGTACCAAAAAATCAACACAATTTCGTTTACTTAGCGCACGTTAAATTCTTTGGCAATAATTTTTTATTATAAAATTTTGCAGACTTCTCGAAATACTTCGAACGCTTTTAATTGTTAAAAATTGTGAGAGTAATAATGTTCGGCTGCAACCTAACTTATCCGTTCTTCACTTCGTAAAAGTATAATTATAATATATTAGTTATTTGCAAATATTTCAAAATTTTATATATGATGTCAAAAACAAAAATAAACACTGAGCACATACTTATATATACGGGTATATCTTTTTCAATTATTCGCAACATTATAAAAAAAAGATGTCATTAACAATTTATGCAGTAACACATTGAATATTTCGTTGCATGTCGCCCACGTTTTGTATACGCAAACATATATCACATATATCTGCGTATGTATATATGTATGTGTTTAAGTAGGAGTGCTCAATGAACACATTTAATTAAATCGTTTAATTTGAGGTTAAAAGGTTGTATTTCACGTAGAAAAATGCATACACAGCGAGCGTGTTGTCTGCTGAGGTATGTAAGAGACCAAGCACTATAGTGATTTTAATTTGCGATTTTCAATACTACCACACATACAAATGCACACATGCTATAATGTAAAAAACGTATGATGAGTTTTTTATCAAAGGTTTTGAAACTTATCGCTTATTGAAGTGAATAAAATATTGATTTACCGGCGCACAGATTTTATTGAAGGTTTTGATTTCGATGGCAAATACAGATTAAACACGTCTTCTTTTATGCAATTTGAAATAAGTTTTGTTGGCACACGCATGCATACTTATACCGATTTTTTACAGGAAAATAGTACAGACACATATTGTATAATCTTTGCCGGTGCCACTCTGCATGTGTGGTTTGTTGAGAAAGATTTAAATATATATAGGTTATAAACAAATACGTTGATACATTTTATATACAATGTCACTGCCAATATATTAAAATAGCTTAAATCGACTAAAACTAATGAAGACGTTTTAAATTATTCACAACAATACATTCGAGAGTCGGAATATTAAAAAATATTAGAATCATAACCCTTAAACACCGAACAAAAAAGTTAAAAGATGTGCCAATATTGTCGCTAAAAATAAAAATACTTTCGCGGTGTGTTCAAAAAATAACGGGAATGTTCTTTGATTTTAATGGCATAGTGTATCATGAATTCTTGCCTCAATGTCAAACGGTCAATAAGGAGCACTACCTAAAAGTTCAACGCCGTTTGCGTGAAGCAATTCGAAAAAAAAAACGTCCGGATTTGTGGAAAAACAATTAGTGGGTTTTGCGGAATTTTGCTCAATTCTGCTCACACTTCGTTGTTTCTTCTTGAATTATTGGCCAAAAACAATACTGTAACGATGTCTCCCAGCCTCCATATCTATCAACATAGCAAATCTACCAAGCCAAGTAGAACACAACTTGGCTAGTGATCAAGGAGACATGGGCTCAATCCCTCAATCAAGTGGTTAGGATCTACCAGACCCTACGGAACGTCGATATACGGCTGTTTTAAAAAGTAAAGGTGTAACAAAAAAAAAATAAAAGTAACAAAATATTAGTTAATCAAAACGTTTACTACATGAAATTTTAATTGTTAGTTGGATTTTTTTCACTCATTTTTTTTTACTAAATCTTATTACGTAAGCATACATACATATTGAAAAAATTTAAATATTTATATATGTACGTAGAATTAACTAGAAAATACTTTTGAATGTTATTGAATATGTGTTCGAATTTTTAACTTAATTTTATTCTTTTACTGTTAGAACACATCAGCACTAGTACTTCATGAACACAGCTATATATAAGCTAGTGGTAGATTCCTAAACCCCTAAAGATGCTTATATAAAAAATTATTTTAAATTCATTTTGCCACTTCCACAAATTAACTCTAAAATTTCCAATCAATAAAAGTAAAAAGAACTCTATATATGTATGTATGTTAAATATTCATTGCAGTTGTTTTAGCGTAAAAAATTCCACAAGTTGCTCTAGAGCTACATTGAAATTATAGTGCTATAGTGCTAACAAAAACAGTGCAGGTTGTAAAAAAAAATAAGAATAAATAAGAGTGCTTTATAGCCTCTCTTAATGCTTAATTAAGTGTACATAAAAATCCTATATTGCGTATATTATCTTATTATTTTTTTGTTCAAATATATTTGCTTTAGTGATAAAGCACTTAAACACAATAGGTGCAAGTATTGGAGCACACTAGCAAACCGTAAAATTTTTTTTTTCACCAATTCAACACTGGTTATATTAAGTTACTAAATAAAAAAAAATAATAAAAATAAATCATTGTAGCGACCAAAAGCGATAGACCCTATAGCTCCATCACTTCTCCTTTTAAACATTGTTTTTACTCTTCACTGGCACTTATCACAATTCCTCGTGTGTGAATAAGTAATTCTTAGCAAATAAACGCCTATATAGACTCACAAAGGCACATTAACAATTTTTTTACTCATATTAAAAGCTAAATTTCTAAAGCTTCATTTATACACTTTACACGTTTTATTTGAATTTACACTTGAAAGAATATTTGTGAATTGTATAGCTTCTATTACAACAGCCCAAAAGTTCAGAGGACAAACACAAAATAACAAACACACATTCAAAACACTGTCATTTGTTTTACGCTGTTTTTTTCTTTACATGGAAATAACATCATGCTGCTAACGTCGACCGCGGCATCATTATAAATACAGCGGCTGCTATTCTAATCTGCACTGCACCGTAATGTAAGAAGCTGCCAAACTGCTTTCCGCACAAAATATATACGATAGATATTGAATATTGTGTATGCGCGCACAAAAACAAACTTACAATAATAAAATACACACACACACACTACCACATATATTTTGTCATATGTAATTCACGTAAGCATAATTTTATTCTTTCATTACTTCTTATTCTTCGCCTTCAGATTTCTCGCAGAGAATTTCTGTTGCGCTTTGTCTGCTGTTTCTGTGGTCATTCGCTGACGCGACGCTGCGTCACGGTTCAGCTTCCACTTTAAAAAACCTGATTTTGCTGCTACTCATATTCACTTCTTCTGCACACTGACATCACTTTCCGTATGAAAGAGTTTCGGCAATATTTAATTTTCATACATACACACATGTATTAACATAAGTAGCTATGTAATCCATTTTAAATCCACCTTGCCACTATTTTCTATTCATATTTTTTTAATTTCTTCTTTTAAACTTTCCTTAATAAATTTAGTTTCATATTTTCTAGTTATTCATTTGAGTTCACATCACTTCTTATCTACTTAAAATATTACAAAACTGCTCTTCTAAAATTCTAATTGAATAAATAAATAGAGGAAAGAGACGTATACTTGCTTATTAGCAAACAAAATTAACACATACATTTACTACATACAACTAACTTTAAACTTCTGCAATACAGTATTAGCAGCGAAATGCAGAATAAACAGCACCAATATTTGTGCTGCTGCTGCGATGTTAACACTAACCGCGCTGCCAACGCTGCTTCGGCTCTGTGCTGTTCACTCGTAGAATTTCACTGTTGGTGGTATTATTATTTACCACTGCGACGTCTGCGTCGACTCCGCAGTATATTTCACGTCCACGTTCTACTTCAATGTAAATTATGAAATGATTGGCACGACAAAATAACACTCCGACTGAACAAAAACAGATACTAACTGTATGAGCGAACGTAATTAACTGTTGGTTCATTTTCTTACAGCCCTAATCGAATGCTACGAAGGCGCCCGCACGTTTTGAGTTTGCTTCTAACAGGGTGTCATGCGACTATACATAAAAGTACTATATAGTCAATACTTTCTTGTAGTAAGATAATAATATATATTTCGAAATCAATATGCTTTGTTTATAAAAAAGAGGTTACGGCGGCTTTTAAATAAAGTGTAACTTTAGTAAATTTTAATATTTGAAATTTTTAATAAATAATATTTTAATAATACATAATACCTGCTGAGAGAAGACAGTTATTAAATAAAGTAGAACTGAAACGCTCGAAAGCAGTTTTCCTCTACCCAAATACGGCCATAAACTAATTTGACTAATCTCTTTTCAAGCAATTTTGTGATACACTACTTGAAGATGTATCAACGATGTCAAAACTTTTGCTTCAGTCGAATTTTGCTACAGTCGAGACCAAGTAATATTGGGATTGTTATGAACAAATTTTACTTATGCATTATTATTTTCATTGCGTTTTAGTGGCGCGAAATTCGCCTTCAACCAACTCTACGGCGGTTAGTTGGTTAGATGCTATAAACTGTTTTCGAACTTGCATTCAATGAGCTGTGGAAAATTCAGGAGAGACCTCCATCCATTTATTTCCTAAGAAATTTGTAAATGTGTTTGCAAGTTAGAGAACATCAAAACTTAACGGTAGTTTAATTTCTGTGTTCTGATTCTTGCTCTTTTTATATTTTATATTCCCATCCGTAAATTTTTTTATTTTCCCAATAAGTCGGATATTCAGCTTTTCTGTGTAATGATTGTAGTTGCTCTGAGAAGGTCTAATTGGATCTACCACGTCAACACAAATTTCATAAGAAAAGTAGTAGAAAATGTTACGAGCATTAATACTAATATTAAGAGAGTACTTTTTTGAAAAGGTACTCGCCAATACTGTTTTGAGCGCTTTCAATGTTATCTACATTCCACTCTCTTTCATCTCTGAGATAAATTTTGGCTCTCATCTGTCTCTCAATTTTCTTGCCACTCAAAAAACGCTCTTTCGTATCTCTATACCTGTTGCATTTTGCTTGTTTACAAATTCAACAATGTAGTGGTGGTGTAAGCAAGTCCTTAGCGGTAACTTCTTAGAGCAGTCAAATAAATACAGTGATGTAATACTTTAAATTAATTGGATAATTAAATTAATATAAATACTTTTTGCCTGATCCTTTAATTTTTATACTATCCCAACATGTTGCCATAGAGTATAATAATTTTGTTCATCTAACGATTGTTTATAGCACCTAAAACTAGTAAAGATAGATATAGAGTTGCATATATCGAAACGATCAGGATGACGAGACGAGTTGGATCCCGCGTGACTCTCTCCGTCCGTCCGTCTGTCTGTGTAAGCGATAACTTGACTAAAAATTAAGATGTCTTGATGAAACTTGGTACACGTGTTCCTCGGATCCACACGAAGGTTAGTAGTGCAGATGGGCGTAATCGAAAAATTGCCACGCTCCCAAAATGTCGTTAATATAAAACCTATGAAACGTTATAACTAAGCAACAAATTAAGATACAAAACTGTAATTTGATGCAGGGAACGGCACCAGGGTGGGTGCCGCTTAACAATTTTTTAAAAAGTAGGAGTGGTCCCGCCTTCAATAGGCTTAATGTACATATCTCACAAACCACTACAGCTATATCAACCAAACTTTCAAAGGACAGGCCTCTCTAACACCTTCTTATACGCTTGGGAAGTTAGTGAAGTCGGATAAAAACCACGCCCACCTCCCATACAAATATTATGTTGGAAACTTTAGTTGTTGTTAGTACTGAAATTCTTTAGAAACATTAAAACTATCAGTAAAGATGGTACGGACGGGATGTATAAGAATCAGTGTAAAAATTGGATAGTGGGTGTGGCACAAGATCACGGTGTGGCAAGAGTGAGCCGAGATCATCTTTCTTTGGTAATAATAATAGGCCTTTGTATTAAAAATGGGTGAAATCGTGTTCATGCTTCCCTTTGCCCACAATACTTAATATAAAAATATTCCAATTTCTGGCTGACTTTACACCGTGTATATCGGTCAATCTGCAAGATAACTTAATGAAGTTCAAATGACGGTTTTTACCAATAATAATATGTCTTGAACCCAAACATTTATGAAATCAGGCTTCCATATACCAAATTTGATAGTTTTCAAGGTTCTGGTTAACTTTGTACCAATATCTTATCTTTCAGCTCACCTTAACTAGTTTATATAAATCAATATGTGTGATATTTTGAGAGAAGTAAGTGTTTTCTTAAACATAATGTGGTTTCCAGCATAATGTTTAAGCCGCATACTTCTAATATAATGATTTACGTCGCAATGGTTGACTTTTTCCGCATATTTACAATATATTAAATTCCGTTCGTTTGGTTGAGTTAATATCGCAAATATCTCCAGGGAAGATGTTTCAAAAAAATTAAATGAGAATACTTGGATTAGTGTTATGTCATTCGGTAATAATAATTATGGCTGTTATACCTTCCCACAGCAATAATATTATGAATATGGATGATTTGTCTTAATTAGATTGACTTTATGAAATTGTGACCTAAATTAAAAGTTAATATAATGCCAAATATGATTGCAATCTATTCAAAAATTCGTTGAATAATAAATGTTGAATGCTTACGAAAATTTTTTTAATATAAAATTTCGTCAACACTTGATAATATTTCATCGTCTTTGAGCCTCACAAATTGCCAGAGTATAAAATGTTCGATAACATACAAACTGAGCCCTTCCTTACTTGTTTATACATACATATTTTTAGCGCAGATAAATTGATAAAAAAAGGGCACAAATGGTATATAATCTAATCTATATGCTGACATGCTGATATGGAGATGGCATAAATGATCTGGTTTATGATTATATTTGGCTGTAAATACCCACATACAAGCTGTCGATTTCACTCACATATTTCTAAATGCCCGTTAGTCGCAAGTATAACAATGCAAGATAAAGACAATAATAATAGTAAAGTTGAAAAGCTGCAGCTCAACATGCTCTAAATTGTAGATGTAATATATGAATTTTATGCAAATTGTTAATTCAACCTTTCATTTTAAAAATCTCATTATAATAAGTAATCGAATAATACAATTTAATAAGCTCATATGGCACAGCAGTGCAGTAATCGCAAATGAATGTTTGCTGATTATCCTGTGACACTTCAAACACAGCAAAAAACTGAGCATGTGCGTGTATATGCATATCTACGTCAATCAACGGCAAATATTTTATCAAAGGAATATGTATGTGCAATCAACGCGGCATATATAGATTTACTTAGACGCACAACGGCGGGACTACTAATGAAATATAATATTTATAAATATGTGCATATGTATGTATGTATGTAAATACTCAGAAATAAATAAATTTCAGAAATAAATTTGAAACCAGCATCTGAATACACATATCCATACAAACATCTGTATTTACTTAGTTGTATGCTCACAAGTTATCGCTAACGTTAATATTTATGTATGTATGTATGTCAAGATATATGTTTCATATATTTAATCTTTATGTAGATGACTATGTGCGTCACCTCCTACTAGTTTACTCATCAGCACGCATAATTTGTAGCCACACAACGACTGACACACACACACTCACAGGCACTTGCTTGCGTTGAGTATGTACAGGGCGTATGAGTTACGTGCTGCTACTCGAAATGTCATTAGAGGGTAGCAATCAAAAGTGTGTGGCAGCAGGTGTGAACAATGCGGTTATAGCTTATAACACTTTGTGCAAATGAATTTCATATGGAGTGGTTATGCTACTTTGTAAGTGTGTATGTTATGCCTAAAATTATGCACACACATGCATAGTGTGGGTACGCTGATATCCTGTTGTTCCGTACGGTACCATGCATATGTTACGTTATTAATTGCCCCGTTAAAGTGAGTGCGAGAGACAATGCATTCTTCGACCATACCAGCGCAGTTAAATTTTACAATAATTGTGCTAACAATGCAGCTTGGGAAATATTAGCCGACATCTTCTTGAATATGTTGGATAGTGAACGAAACATTATTGCTTCATGACACATATTTGCCGCTTCAATGGTTGTTCCAGATTTTATAATGTAAATTAGCTTTTAATCTATAATTGTTGAAATTTAAGGGACAAAATAACTTAAGCAGCTGCTATTGTCCCCTTTGCAGTTCCAATTATTTGTCCATGTTTGTATCTTCGAATCACTTTTTATCGCGAAAACCAAAAAAGGAAAAACGATGGTTTGTTTTGATTAATGAAAACAATACTAAAAAAAAAGAAATTTCTCAATATAATATCTATCTAGTAGTTGAAGTTTCCGGCTCCGATAATAATCCTAACGGTTAATCCAGTTTATAACGCTGGCCTTCGAACAGAGAGTCTTTAGATTTTTCAACGAGTTTCCTTTTGTGGCACCAAATGACTTAAGGCGCTATGTCCGAAGCAGATATTTGTGTTTTTTGGAATTGGACAAAGTCACATTGAGGTGATTTTTGCCGATGCTGTTGTCCTTAACAAGGATTGAAGACTCGCATGATTCAAGCTTGTTAAATGCTTATCAGCATGCCCTTAGTATTCTTGGTATTTATTTTGTACTGAGCTTTTCTCTTTCTCTCTCATCACATAGGGGACTCCCGCTACCTTGCTTTCTCATTCTTCCTTAATGGCGCATTTATAAATGCTATTCCCCCTGTTTGAAGTTCGAAATTTGAAAATTATAATATTATCCACAAAGGATCTTAATAAGTGGAGTTCAAAACAAAAACTGACAAAAGAAACATAAGTGGACACCGCTTAAGATATATGTATATTTCATGTACAACTTTTCGTCATACCCGACGTGTTTTCTGCATTCTGCCGTTTCTAGTTTCTTGAGGTGATGTCCCATCGTCCCATCTAGTATGCCTAGTATGTATATAGTAGTATGGAGTATGTGTGCACTGACGCCATCTGGTATAACCTCGATCTCGACCTGAAGACAGAATTGTAGTCATTAAGTTTGGAGTTATCTTCTATATATAGTTATCTTCTATATACAGTTCCCTGCTTCACATTTTAGATTACACTGTCATTACTTTAGAGGGTCGTCTCTTTGCCCCAATCATCTATGGGCTACTATGAAAATGGGCTACTTGAGAAAGCTGGTTGTTAGCGCTCTTTCATATTCGCCTTGAATAATTATT
The DNA here is from genome assembly GCA_021498325.1 of Bactrocera minax. Classification (NCBI taxonomy): domain Eukaryota; kingdom Metazoa; phylum Arthropoda; class Insecta; order Diptera; family Tephritidae; genus Bactrocera; species Bactrocera minax. Next base: position 105,167 of record JAKEEE010000078.1, on the reverse strand, counting down.
GGCCGGGTGACAACAATGACTTCCAGGGCCTGTTTAGAGGTATCTCAGGTGGAGATCAAGGTTTGATCTATAATACAAGTAATATATTATATTTATGCCGATTCAATTTCATAGCCTTTTCTGCACAATAATATGGATACCTAAAAATGTGACGTTTACCAAATAGTTTTCCCACCTCTTCGATAATCTTGCCTACTCACTTCATTTTAATGAATATAGTTGAGTATTGTGCACCAAACACTTAGAATAAAAGAAATGCAATACTTCCTGCCTTCACCATCACCACTTTAGTCATATTTCCATATTACCATTCAGTCTTTCTCGCAGCAACAAAATAGATGCAGACAGAAGAAAAAGCATAAGAAGCGAAATCCAAGATGCGCATTAATGCTGTCGCCAAGGGAATTAAGAATGGCTCATCAAAAGCAGTAAAGTGTGACATTAACTATCTTAGACCGGCGTCATGAATGCTGGCAAGACGGCTCGTCGAAATTGCGTAAAACGTCGCATGAAAATTAGTCGAGAAAAGGGCGGATACAGCAGAAGCGAGCACATGGCATAGTAGTTGGCTGAGACATTTGGGAAGCGGACTTGATTGTTTCAAAGCAGACAATGGTGACTAAAATTTTCTTTATAGGCGACTGTAATTGAAAGGAAGTCACCAGTCATTGGTTAGATGGCAAGAGATTATTAAACTCAAATAGTTAGTGGCTGGTAAATCAGAACAGCTCTCGGGAGAAGTGGAATTAAGTGTGATATTCCACTGTGTTAGGAAACTTGAATTTATTTGTGAGTATTGTATGTGTATGTTGCTACGATGCATCATTATTTAAAGGCATTAAAAACAAGATGTATATAATTTAATTTGAGATTAATGCCTGCTCCAAATTTGCGCAGTTTACCATTATAATTTGATAAGTGTGATTCTATTTTTATGCTCTCGCAACATGTTGCATGATAGTTTTGTTCACCTAACGGTTGTTTGTAACACCTAAAACTAATCGAATGGTAATCGATGTCGGACTGTTCATCCTTCCGTTTGACCGTCACACAGAAGTGGTTGATATTGCAGGTGTGCTAAATCGGATCATCGCCACGCGCACACACTGCCACTAAGCGAAAATATACGAAACTTAAATTTGGTACAGAGAGCCTTAGTGGGAAAGGGCATGTGTGGTTCTCTTGGTGTGGGCCCTCTAATAGGTTTAATGTACATATCTCCAAAACTACTTATGCTGTATCAATATAATTAGTTAACAATTTTAATAATTGAAATTAGATTTGGTGCATAATCGGAATACAACCACGCCTACTTCATATATAACACAATATTGATTTCTATGCATTCTTTTACTCCTCTTACATAAATATAATACCAATGAAGCTATCGAAAAAGAACTTGCACAAATAGTATCTTCAAAATGTGGCACCTCCCCTCCATAAATATTCGCACTTGAACCCTAACTTTTCAAGCCCTCAGTTGCCGAATATGAGAATCTAAGTGCCTATCGCTGACATTTTATCGAAAATATCGATCAATCTGTCAGATATCTTAAGGAAATTAGGTAGGTACCTTTTCCTGATAATAATGTGCTTTGGTGCTAAAAATGGATAAAGAATCGGTTTCGTACTTCCATTAGCTGCACATATCTAATATACTGATTTTAGACTTTCCAGTTTACTTTATATAAGTGGTATATCGGCCAATATGTCTAATTTGATATCTTATTTATAATATCTTAACTTGGTTAAGATATCTTAAGTTAAGACATCTTAAGTTAAGATAGGTTAAGTTAAGTTAACCAAGTTAAGTTAAGATATTTTCTTAGATGTGCTGTAGTTTGATGATGAAAATCGGTGAAATCGGTACATGAACTACTCCAGCTCCGATATACCACATATATGTATTTTATATTATATAGAATGATTTTCGTAATATAATTAATATTAACTTTTGAAAACACCTGAAATTATTTCTTCGTCTTTGATTTATGCAAATTGCGAGAGTATATAATATTCGACTACATCCGAACTTTGCCATTCCTTACTTCTTGAAAATATAGTCATCTGCGATATTTCTGATATGGATTAGTGTAACATACTGATATAAATTATTGAAATATTTTTCTATAATTTTTGCAGTTATCAGTTATGACCTTTAAAAAATGCACAAAAATGAATTTTTGAATGAATGAATTGAAAAAAAGGTAAATTTTCGGTCGATGGGAAGTGAAATTTTTGAAAAAGAAAAAACAACGTGGCACAATGGTGAGCTTCGACATTTCCGATTATCCAATGGCAGCTCTTTCCGAACAAAATTTCGTTATTTGCAAGGATTTCAACAACCTTAACAGAAAAAGTAGTCGGTAAATTAAGTATAAACAACAACAACAACAAAAAAAGAAAGTAACAACATATCAATACCAATGAAAGCGTCATTATTTTTTGAACTCTTTCAATTTGATTACAAACCACAGATGACGCCACGATGAGGTTGCTGCATTTACGAGCCATAAGCGACAACTCCATTTAATGGCGCCAACTCGCACAACTGAAGAATCCTATGAACGCAAAAAAGTCGTACCAACTACAACAACGACAACAGCAGTGAGTATATTACTTTTGAATCCCAGCCAATTTGCTGCCGTTTAACATTTACTAACTAGCGCTGGTGTAAGCTGCAACGCATTCCCGTACACACGCCCACACATACGCACCCAGAGGTACACTCGCCCGGAGGCATAGCCACATTCATATTCATGGCCCACATATGCTTTTTACTTATGGCACCACTAATATTTTACCCCACTTTCCACTTTCATTTGCTTTTTTATGTTCTTTTTTTTTTTTTTTTGTTGGGATGTATATGTATTATGAGCTTTTGCTGGAATGAAAAATACGCGCGCCAAATCGCATATCTCGAAACAAGGAAACAAGGGGGAAAAGTACCCGTAAAATTTGCATGAAAATCAAATTTACAGAAAAATTCCTAGCGAGTGCAGGGAATTGGTAGAAACTTCAAAAAAGGGAACAGTTGGAAAAAATAAAATGTGATAACTGCAGCTGAAAATGGGTTGGAAATCGTACAAAAACACTCAAAACTCCATGACAAAGCGAGTACAAAAGCACATGGTGGCAGATAAAATTTTGCGCAATTTTCCACATCGTAAAGCTGCTGCCAGTCAATGCACCGAGGTGATGAGTATTCACGAAATGCTCACGTTTCTTCTACTTCCGCGCGGTTACAGCGGAAGTTTGATTTTGATTGAAGTTAAATGCTCAGCAATATGAACGTTTTTCATACATTTACCTATGCATTTTTTCATAATTATATGGTAAATAACTGCGAAATAAAGTTTGCCCTTAATCGATCGCTGACGTCACGTTATGTACGCCATTGGAGGCGGTGCTTTTTCTACTAGATATACCCATCGGTACACCGGTACAGCAGTGGGTCCAACCTTTTCACCATGAGCCACACTTTTCTGTATAAAATATTGAGAGCTATCTGCTCGCAATATTTCAATATATTCGCAGCTGAATCGCAATGAAATCGATCCATTTCTGAAACAGATGGTGGTTACTGGTGATGCATGTCAAAGCCAAGCACAAATGGTCGTGGTCGAATCGCGGTGAGCAGACTCAATACTATTTTTGCTATGTGTGTGATAGCATTGGCAGTGAGTCATCTGCTATGAGCTGCTCCTCTATGACCAAACTATTAACTCGGACCTGTACTGTCAAAAATTGAACCGTCTGAAGGAAGCAATCTCCCAGAAGCGGCCGGTTTTAACCAATAGGAGAGGACTTCTGTTCCATCAGGACAACGCCAGGCCACACACACCTATAGTGACACGACAGACGCTCTGGGAACTCGGTGGGGTGGTTCTTATGCATGCATCTTATTGTGCGCACCTAACATCAAATGCTTACCTCCTGCTAGTGTGTATGATTTTCTATTAGAGTAGTATTATAAAATTACCTTCAAAATGGCAACAAGTTATCGAACAAAGCGGTGCATATTTGACCTTCAGCAATTCAACAATCTATAGTCAACGGAACGACAAATAAACCGAAATATGTAGGTACAAGAAAACGTAGCCTGAGCAAAGGAATATGCATGCTAAACATACATACTAAAATGAATCTGAAGAACCAAAAATAATTTAGCGGAGAAAATATGTGTAAGAAAAATGTGATATGAATTGGCTGAGAAAGCACTCTCTGGCTTTAAGTCCTAGCAATAATTAGATATGGAACTTGATATAATAAAGGCCTCATGCCCTTTGAACAATGAACTCATTTTCACATCTATCAAACTGGCCTCTCATACAGCTAAACAACAGCATATAACTTAGCTGCAATGACGATATCAATTAAGGCAAATATTGAAACAATGCAATAATTATATGTATACATTTAGTTATGTGTGAGTCTCAATAATTATTTATTAGAATTAATTCACACACATAACACAAGAGATTCATATGTAGTATACATTCACATATCATATTAATTTGTAATCCTTACAAGTTCATTTGAAGGCGGGTGTGCATGATACGATTGTGTAATCAAACGGAATATTTCATCGGTGTGACTTTTTAAGGCAACAACTCAAATATTGGTAATAGATGTTCAATTTTATTATAGGGAATATCGTTTTGCTCAGGGATATAGTCAGGGATTTTTATAATATATATTTTCTAGTCTAGTTTTATAATATATATTTCTTCACAATGAGTAATATATAGATATATACATAATTACATATATTATTTACATAATTGCTTATACATGTTTCATTAGAACAGAGGTCTTGAAATTGTGTTGCTCATACGCACTGTTGCCATCTCAGCACTACTTAGTGCATATTCTGTTACTTGATTTGTTATTTACTGCTTTAATCCGGAAAAAAAATTTAAATATTATCCCTGCAATTGTCACAGTATTATGCATCTATTTTTTTTTTATTTATGTGAAATCACACACAGAGACAGGCAAAGACAGCCTGTCCTGATTAATTGGAAACTTGCTCTAAGTGGAAATAAAAATCTCAGTTGAACTAAGCACTAGATCCAACGTTTGCGTCTGTGAAAGAAAGTTATTATGTATTATCGGGAAATGAAAAATTCCTAACCGCAAAAAGTGAAATAAACTTCATACTTCTTACTGTATTTAATTGTATATTACATTTAGCGTTTAAGCTTCTGCTACTATGAAAAAGTATGCGAATATAAGAAAATTTAATTTTTGTTATACATATCCACTAGCATAACTGCACGCAATTTCTTGAATATAAATTGTATATAATATGTTTACAAAAGAGTCAAGTTAGTTTCTCCACAAATTAACGAGAACAACAATTATTAAATAGGAATATAATACACATTATAATTTTAAATCCATAATTATGGTAAGTTGTTCAATATTAAATACATATATGTCAATAAAAGTATATACATAGCATCAAATATTCCACGCATTTGTGTAATTGTGCCGTAATATGACTACAAGGAAGTGAAATGGAATATGTATTACTACTATTAAATATTACTATTAAAAATTACTATTAAATTATAATTAAATATATAAATTAATATTAAATATTATATATTACTACAAATCATTTCCATGGCGCATGAGATCAAAAAGTTCTTCATACTATTTAAGAAATTAAGTTATTTTCGCAGTGCCTAGGAATTCAGTACACAAGTCAACATGTGGAAATAATTATAAAATTTGTAGAATAATGCGGCAAAAATATTATCGCTGGGCTATTTTCAACTAAAACATATAATAAATGGATGATTTGAGAGCCAGCCCCACCTAGCGGGCGTTACATAACAAAGATATATTCCGCAAATAAATAAAACCATTGTGTTAAATTGTTAGAAAAGTATTCCGTGGCCACTGAGCCAAGTTTTATTAATAACTTCGGCTAGTCTGGCCTCCGCCGAACTTCCATTCTCAAGACCGTCAGGTCTTCATAATCGAAAAGAAACTAAGTTTATATCCGGATAAGGGCTATTAACTTAGCAGCATTCCTTAAAACTATTAGCAAGTTGTTTTATACCACTATTATATAAACTACAACTCCATCGGCACTGTATTTCGAGCTTCAGCAGACAATGGCGAACTTTCGAGTGTAATTCTCAGAAGAAAGAGTGTCTTTAAAAATTCGAAAAACTGTTCGCATACATAGAGTTTATAAATAAACACGCCCTTTTCAAAAAAAGAACGTCACTTTGTGGGTTCGTGCAATAACCGGTTCTGTACCATATTAACCGGTTTCTGTACCCAACATTTTGCATACATATAAGTTGTGTATGCACATATAAGTTAGTGCTTGTTTTGCTTAACTATCTTCATGCGTATACATTTGCATGCGTCTACATATGTATTCTCAAATAACAAGCCTTCGTCTCTCTGGCAGTTTGTCTCTACATAGTAGAATTAATGTATTACAATTACATTTCTTGTTACAATAATGTGATTCGTGCTGCATGTAATAAACGCAATATAGAGGCTTGTACACAAGATAATTCCCAATATGGTAATGTGTTTAAAGTCAATAGTTGTAACTAAATAATTCTTATGACGGCCATCGGGATCACGAAATCTGAACGGATGTCTTACATATGTCTAAGGGCTAATACTTCTCAGAAAAATACCTCAAACCTATCAATAATTAAGAAGTTAACTATTTCAACTCAGCAAGTAAATGCTAGAAATGTAAAAATTATTTGCAAAATATGTGTATGCTTTTTTTTCTCTCTGCATCAACAACAACGCTGGCGTTAGTTCATGTTTCTTCGAAAACTAGTATTTGCCAATTTTCAATACTTCAATACTTTAGACATATAATACAATACAATATACGTGGTGGGTTCAGATAATAACGGGAATGTTCTTCGACTGTGTTCTTCGACTTTAATTGCATAGTGCATCATGAATTCTTGCTTCAAGGTCAAACGGTCGATAAGGAGTGCTACCTACAAGTTCAACGCCGTTTGCGTGAAGCAATTCGAAAAAAAAAGCTCGGATTTGTGGAAAGACAATTCATGGCTTTTTCGAACTTTTGCTCAATTCTGCTCACACTTCGTTGCTTGTTCGTGAATTCTTGGCCAAAGACAATACTGTAACGTTGCCCCAGTCTCCATATTCGCCAGACATGGCGCCGTGTGACTTTTTCCTATTTCCAAAAATAAAGATAATCTTAAAGGGCCGTCGTTTTACAAGTATAGATGAAATAAATGACTAAAGGCCATCCCAAAAATCGAGTTTGAGAAGTGTTTCGACGATTGGAAGAAGCGCTGGCATAAGTGTAAATATAGTAAATATAACGTAAGTATAAATATTTTTTTCAACAAACGAAAATTCCCGTTATTTTTGAACACACCACGCACTTTTAGACACACAAAAATTTCTTGCCAACTCATTATCAGTTATTATTTCAAAATAAATACTAGACTGCTTATTTTATACTAAAATTTATTTCACCAAAAAATAAATTATTGTACTTATTTTCTTAAATTTTTTATATCAAAAAACTTGGCAACAAACATTTAATTATTCAACCTTTATTGAAATTAAATTAAACATATACAAGTAAGAAAGGGCTAAGTTCAGGTGTAACCGAACATTTTATATTCTCGCAATGTCAGAAGTCATTGATCAGAAGTGGGGATATGCTTTCAGGTGCTGGCATAACTTTATATTAAAAAATGTTGCGCAAGAATTCAACACTCATTATCCGACGAAATTGTCAATGGATTGCAATCAAAATTGGTATTTTATTAACTTATATTACAGGTCATAGACCCACGGAGTTTCGTTATTATATTTTGCCTCGTGTCCGAGATATTTATATTAAAATCTACCAAATTAACTCAAAAGTGATATATGTGATAAAACGAGGACGTGGGCATGGAATTATCCGATGGAATTATCCGATGTTGCTTATTTTCCCAATGTATGAGGACATTCGAGAAGAACTAGTTTTGAGGGAGCTTGAATGACATAGCTTTAACGGTTTGTCAGATATGTACATTAAACTTATTGGGGGCGAGGCCATCTTCCATACCAAATAACACTTTTCTATCTTTATTTGTTGCTTAGTTGTAGCACTTTATAGGTTTCCGATTAATGACATTTTGTGGGCGTGACAGATGTCCGATTACGCCCATCTGCGATACCAGTGATATGGAAATGGTGATAAGGAACACGTGTACCAAGTTTCATCAAGATATTTTAATTTTTACTCAAGTTATCGCTTACACGGACAGACGCGCGGACAACCGTTAGGTGAACAAAACTAATATATTCTTTTGCAACATGTTGCGAGAGTATAAAAATAAAATTTTGCAGCTTTATAAATTTTTTCAAAAATCAAAATTCAATAATTCAATTAAAAAACAACTAGTAACAAGAGCATTTAAAATGTTTTTATTTTTCCCTGTCGCCAATAAATAATTGAAATCTCTCTACAAATTTGTATATCTGATATTTGAGCGCGAATACTTATTATTCTTCGCCGACATGCTGGCAACACCGTTTTGTCAATTGCATTTTGCAGTTTCCGCCACCATTTCAAACGTCACGCATTTGTTTCCGATTCGCGTGTGATAAATTTTGTGAAAATTGTGAATTTTGCAGGGAATAAGAATGAAATGTAAATTTTTATCGCGCATGATGTAATATTATGTAGTATACTAAGCGTATTTGCTCAAAATAGCATATTTGTATTAGTGGCTTTGGTTAAGTTAATAAAAGTGTAGTTTTGTACGTGTGTTATAGAAGATAGAAATAATTGCAGTTTAATACACAAAATGTGAGTCAACAGAATTATCAGAAACTTTATTATCAAATTGTTTTAAAATAAGATTTTACACTTGACTACACTGACTTAATGGAAGGACCAGTTTTATTGCTGGCAGTTATTTTCATAGCAACTTAATATAATTTATTACTAGTTTATGCCTTGGTGGTATTCGCCTTTTTTAACCGCTCATTTACAGTTTCCAGTCCAGTGACAGCCTCTGCATATCCATTCTCAACAGTTTGAGAGGTTATGTATTTTATCCAAAATATAATATAATTACTTCTTTCTAATTAGGGATAACTTTTTTATTTTAATTTAAAGTTATAAATTAATCAGGGTGTAAAATATTAAAATATTAATAAAAAATAATAAACATAACTTTTTGAGACATTTGAAATATTTCATATTATTAAATTTGTATAACCGAATATACAATATTGCACACAACTCCTTGTTTATAGCGGCTTTTTGATTAAATTATGGTTTTAGCTAGGAAATATCTAAAATCGACTTGATTTTCCCAATTTTAACTAGCTGTATGTTTAGAAATAATTATTTGAATATGTGTTAGAACACCGATGTCCAGGGTACTGAGCTTATGATTACAACCTGCCGGTTGTAGTAAAATTATGAAAAATGTTTTAATTTTCTTATCAGAATTCTGTATGTTCAGAAGCAAAACAAAAAGGGCACTTAATTTTCAATATTACCGAAAAGGTACCCCCATGCTTCTGGTGTACGAATAAAGTGGTTTCAACGTTAACGATTTTGTACTTTAATGCCAGCATCAGCCAACATAGCAAGGAAGCCAACTTGTATAGTACATATGTACGTAGTATCATATAAGCATATATATATATAGACATGCGTTTGTGTATATATATGCACATTTGGTAAAAAAAAAACTAAAACTATAACATAAGCCTGGAGGGTATTAAACTTTTTTTATCTCCTGCTATTCAGTAGTCAGCTCGCCGCTACACTTGTGCGAGAATGCTTGTGCCAATGTAGCTTTCAATATGCTTTCAACTCGGGGCTTCAGTTTTTTTTATTACTTTGAATAATGAATGGCAACAAAACAAAAGGCAGTCTGCCAGTTGCACACTACCGGACTGGAGCTGTAAATTTTAATTTGAAAAATTCAAATATTGCGAAATACTACACTATGAAGTGCTGATATATCAACGACCCCAACAGTAAGAGTGTATGACCTGTAGAGCATATGAAGAGAGTAAATCCAAAATGTTCAAGTTGTTTTGATGAATTTTCAACTACGACAGTGTCTGTCGTGAAAATTCTTACATGTGCGCATAAAATTAATTCGTTACTAACTCTCATTCATTCATTCACTCATTCATTTCAATCTCAATCGATATTAAACAAGTAAGAAAGGACTAAGTTCGGCTGTAACCGAACATTTTAACTCTCAACTCTCGCAATGTGCAAGGATCAGAGGCAGGAAAATGTTTTCAGGTGCTGGCACAACTTTATATTGAAAAATGTTGAGGAAGAATTCAACATTCATTATTCGAAGAAATTGTCAAAGGATTGCAATCATATTTGGTATCTTATTAACTTATATTACAGCCTTAGACTCATGTACTTTCATTGTTATATTTTGCTTCGTGTCAGAGACATTTATATTAAAATCTACCAAATTAACTCAAAAGTGATATATCCGATATAAACTCAACCAAAGTGGATTAATTGAAAATATTAGATACATGAGGAAAAAGTCAACCGGAGAAAAGCAAATCTGCAAGATTTAATGTTTCTAACGTGTTCCTTCAGCGAGTTATCGCACTTTCAGTAGTTTTCAACTTAACTTTTGTTTATTCGCTCATTTTCTCAGCATATGACAATATGCTAGAAAAACTTAGTCGCAGCAAGTTTGATTGATATAGCTTTAACGGTTTCCGAAATATTTATATTAAACCTATTGGGGGGCGGGGCCATACTCACATTTACAAAACTTTTGCCCACAGATGCCCCACCCTACTAGTTATAGCACATTATCTGTTTTCGATTAATGGCATTTTGTGGGCGCGGCAGATGTCCAATTACGCGCATCTGCAATACCAACCGTCTTACCGTGACAAAGAATACGTGTACCAAGTTTCATCAAAATATCTTAATTTTTACTCAAGTTATCGCTTGCATGGACGGACGGACGGATGGACAGACAGTCAGTCACTCGGATTTCAACTTGTCTTTTCATCCTGATCATTCATATATATATATATATATATGTCTATATCTGACTCGTTTAGCTCTAGGTGTTACAAACAACCGTTAGGTGAACAAAACTAATATACTCTGTAGCAACATGTTGCGAGTGTATAAAAATTACCAGCCGAAAATCCTAAAATTATCATTTCTGAAACCGAAAGTTTTCTAAAAAGTTAAGCTAAGTCCTTTCTTAATTGAACTTTTCAACTTTGAATTGCACTAGCTCTTACCATCACTAGGAAATACGACATGAAATTTATTTACCTTTGATATTTCAGTCCATCCTAGAACATTTTTTCCATAAATTTTTTTTATACATTTTATACACCACTTGACCAAATTTTTTCCAAAAAGTGCAATATGTAATTTGGTACTAGGTCCATAAATACCTGAAAATCCTCCTCGATCCTCCTTCTTTGATTCCAAATCCGCTCAGGTACCATGAAATTCATAAATCCATAAACAAAAGCATGGTATTCATTTCCTCATACTGACTAGAGATTTTTTATTTTGCCTATCTCTGTCTAACTGTATCACATCACTGTCTCTATCACTGTATCAGGCATATATGCTCACATGCGGCTATATTGCGTACAAATCTGTATATGTTTGGATATGTGCAAACTTTTAGCCGATTATTTACAATACCCTACGCTCATATACACTTATGAATATACGATATGTACATATTTACATTGTATGATGCGAGCATAACAAATAAAAACATTTGTAACATATTGGCAGGCCATAAAATATGCATCCGCTCCCCTTTTAAATCAACCCCAGTGACCACGGGACACGGCTGTGCTTAATGCGTTCGGCCTTTTTGCAATAACGTCTCTCGACTTTTGGCCTCGAACTTGGTCGGAAGGGAATTGATTCAATGGCTTAATGTTGTTTTCTTATTTTGTATTTTGTATTTTAATGTTATATTTACGTGAATATATGTAAATTTAATAAAAATGATCAAAATATCTTTAGTAGTAGAGGCCACCATTTATTTGTATTTTTATATAACTGTGAATAGTTTGGTATGGCTGGATGTGGGCATTACTTTATTTAAGGTTAGCAAAACTAAAAAAAAATATCTAATTTGCAAGAAGGGAGGTTCAAATGAAAGCTCACAAACTATAAATCTGAATGATATGTGTTATCTATAAATAGTGCGACCACGTTGCGTGGTAAACTCGAGTCCTAAATATCCTTTCACTGAACTTAAACATTGTTTTGCAAAAAACAAATTTTTTCGCACGATTGAAAGTATTGGCCAAAATGTTAAATTAAACTCAATGCTTCCTAAACATGCCAATAAGAACATTTTAGTCATGGTATATTTCGAATTGCTTGGGTTAATTCCTCTTCGGTTTACTTGTTTCTAGATAATACTTTCTTTACATACAGGAACTTTTTGATATCTGAGCGTGAGATCACAGATCTCAGTGTCTGTATGATCACGTGAAAGAGTCTTTCAAGAAGTATTCAAAAGCCAACTAAGAACAGAATATTCTCTTTAATTTTGTCGTCTACCTTTTGAACGTAACTTTGAACTATCTCCGATTGGTCAATAGCTTTTTAAAAGTCTTTTCAGGACAGAAATGTAAGGACTTGTTCGCTGCCACGACTGAATCAATTTCACATACACTCAACAGAAAAAGTTTGCATACATGCTTATGTCTTACTTTCTTTTGTTAAAAATAACTTTTATTTATGAAATTTCAGAGAAAAATCACATTATGTGCTTTATTGCGAGTCTATTGCATAATCAGATAGCATTTAAAGCAATTAAATCAGGCAATATTGTTTTAACGATAAAATTACAAAAAATACTCATTTGGCAGCGCAGAAAAAGTCTGCGTACAAGTACTAAACTGCGAATTCCCCGCGTAATAACCAATTGCGAAAATGTCGGGAAGCTATAATTTTGTTTTTTTTTTTTTTTTCGTAAAAGCAGCAATTTTAAAAGATTTTTGTATCATTCAATTCGTTATTAATATTATAATATGCAATATCGGCCAAAGGAAAAGAAATAAGCCCGTCTGAAAAGGAAATTATGGTTAAAGTCTTCGAAGAAGGGAAAATTTACCACGAAATCGGTCGGATTGTTGGAAGAACACATTCTTCCATACAAAGAGTGATTATTACTTACAAAGATACTGGCGTTTTTGTATCTCGGCCCCGTACAGGGGGACCAAAAATATTAACACAGCGTGAAACTCGTAACGTTTTGCAAAGTGTGAAGTAAAGTAAAACCCTCGACTTACTGCAACCAAAATCGCTCAAAATGCTAAGGGAAATTTTAAGAAGACCCTCTGCACTGACACCGTTCCCAAAATTTCGAAAAAGCTGGGTATCAAGGTCATGTCGCACGGAAGAAGCAATTCATATCGTTAGTCAATAGACAATAGCGTATTGCTTTCGCGAAAGACCACTTAAATAAGACCCGAGAGTTTTGACAGAAGGTTATTTTTTCCGATAAGAACAAGTTTTGCGTCTTTGGAATCAAGGGGCGTAAGATTGTATGCCGAAAAACGGGAACGGCACTCGATAAGGAAAACTTGGTGCCTACTGTGAAGCTTAGTTGTGGTGGAGCAGTGATATGGGGGTGCATGGCTACTAATGGTGTGGCTGAATGGAATTTATAGAGTCCACCATGGACAAATATGCATACCTTAATATCTTGAAAAGAAATTTGAAGCAAAGCGCAGAAGAATTGTGTCCAGGAAGTGACTACTATTTTCAACAAGATAACGGCACGAAGCATACAGCAGACATAGTTAAGCTTTGATTACTCTATAACGTTCTCAAGCAGCTTCGAACACCACCACAATCGCCAGATTTGAATCCTATCGAGCACCCACGGGATTCACTTGAACGAAAAATACGCCAACGCATAATTACCTCAAAGACTATGCTCACGGATTTGTTGCAGGAGTAATGTGCTCAAATTCCTTCAACAAAAACCACTAAGCTTGTTGATTCCATGCCAAAACGCCTATCGGAAGTTTGAAAACAAAGGGTATATCCGACTTCCTATTAAATTTTAAACGGATTTTGGAGGAAGAATATCTTTGTTCGACTTAAGTACCTTGTACGCAGACATTTTCTAATGGATTTTCTAGTCGTCTGTATGTTTTGTTTTGTTTATAAGTTATTGTTAAAAAATTAATCACTTTCATTTTCATAAAACTACAAATACAATATGCTTTAATGAATATAAAATAAATTGGATTTTATAAAAAGTATAAAAAAACATTTTTTCAAAGAGTTATATTTATTATATTATACTTATTTATAAGTTATAAATTTTTATATAGGTTATAATAGGTTAGGTGGGGTTTACATAGGTTATTTATATAGGTTATAAATATTTATAGGTTATATTTATTTATAGGTACTGAACCTTGTACGCAGACTTTTTCTGCCTAGTGTATGTTAACAATTATATACTTAAACCATTAATCTACGCTAACTTAACCAAATGAAAACTCCAAAATTTAGATATTTGAAATCTACATACGAGTACATACAGACATACTCGCAGGTCCATATATTTGCTGCAAATTCACACGCATAAACAAGCAAATCGGTGGATATCAACTTGCTCTATAAATACTCGCATATTGGCTTTTATCTAGTCAATTTACAACTGCCGCTGCTGTTGAAATTGAAATCATACGTTCATTTTTCCGTTTCCCAAAATTTCCACGGAAATAAAGTTTAAAAATCATAAACCATTGCTAATAAATTGCAAACTATGATAACAATGGAATCGTAAAAAAAATATGAATTCAATAGTTGAAAAGACGCAGGCGAGGGTAGCTTCGGGTGGCAAATGCATTTATTGCTAGTACAAATTTTTATACTTCGCAAATGGCACTCGATTTGAATGAATATTTAGTCCAGCTGCAGACACTAAAATCAAACTGAAGTTTGAATAAATATTAAATTTTTTGTGCAGCATTGCTTGCTTTTGACTGCAACTGAACTTCGATATTTAATATATAATATTAATATTTATTAAAAACTAGAGGAATTGAAAATATTGTGTAATATTATTTCGAAATATGTACGTATGTATAAAATGCCTTGAGAACTTCTTTCCATAAAACTCTTTTGCCATGTATTAAAATTTTTTAGAATGATTATACATTTCTTTCATATTTCAGAGTGTTAGTTTTCATTTGAGGTTCATAATAGCCTTGTGTTCAAATTCCTTCCGAGAAAATCTAAAATTACTGCAAACATATTTTGAAAATGGTGGTTGCTCTGCAGCAATCTTTCACCCAGCATTATAAAAAGCTTTAGAACCTTAAAGACGTCCTCCTCCTTGTAGGAGAACTTCAGTTTTTGTGGAAGAATACAGTCAATTTCATCACGAAAAAAATAATTGTATAACTAAATAAATAAATAATTATTATGTGTCGATGTCTTTTGTTATTTCCCTTTGTAACTGTTTTTTTGTTTACGTGAATAAGTGTCACACATGTCTTATCACATATTAGTATTTGTTACAAAAACGTTTTACTCCCTCAAGTTTTGTATGCGTGTCATATTCATTCAACGTTGTGTCAAGTGCGAAATTTGTATAACAGAGAAATAACTGAAACTGTTGAGCAGAAATTCAGGAAGGTAAATTAAAATACCTGTTCCAGTGTATGTACATAAATTTTTTTACAAAAAAAAATAGAACTATACAAGTAATTTGTTGAAGTTAACATTGTTTTTGTTCCATAAAATACCACAAATAATGTGTAAAGTGCTAATGTGGCAACGTTCCGGCCGAAAAATAAACTCCTATCCATACCGTTTACGTAGACCTGACTGTACTGGTAACGGAACTAAACTCTCTCAGTCTAAACTATTGATTATCTCGTGGATATGTGGATTTTCCTCCATCCATAAAAATTCTAAACAAATTTCAAGGTAGAAGAACTAAAAGTTTAAGCATTTGCTTAGTAAAAAATTATCTTACACGCTCCGGTTGATTAACATCTAGACACCATTTCCCTCAAATCAAATCAAAAATCAAAATTTACAAAGTAAAGTAGCTACTTTTTATCTAAAATAATTTTCTTATTTAGTGCATAATAAACGAAATTTTCAGAATTTTAACAAGAAGTAAACATATTTTCCAGAAGTAGTCCGAGAGTAGTATGCGGTTAAAATCTGGTCGATAATTAGAAGCTAGAGTACATCCTCTAGTTGAAGTTTTTTGCCGTTTACTTACGCCTCTCGGATTGGTAAAAAGAGCAGTAAATATATATGTCGAGTGTCAACAGAGTTGCCTAGACTTCTTAAATCTTAAATCTTATCTCACATACTTTCAATTGCGTAATTAAATTTAAGGACCCCCTGTATAACTTGTTAGCTTTAAAATTTTATATGTACCGTTTTACACAAAATACTTTATTATTTTGTACTTATTAGTGAATTTATGTGTAAAGTATCGCATTAGATGAGACTGTACGAGCTTAAAAATATTTATCGACATATATGTACATATGTAGGCTTCTTGTTATTCCAATGGATTCTAATTGGTATAAAAAGTCCATAGCCTCACAGCTTCTCAGTAGAGTAGCTGACTGGTATTCCGATTTACTTGAAGCTTGCAGCAGAAAGAAGCGATGTGAAGTGGTTCCGTTAGCGTCATAAAAATCAATAAGGCGGTTATTGTGTCAATCTAGAAAAAATAAGAAGAATGTATACGCCTATTAAAAATACACTTAATCTTGATAAACACATTCATACATACAATGGTAGATATAATCTCATTCGTGAATTACTTTTATATAAAATCCCGCAAACAATAGCAGTAATACATATCCTTTCTATGCAGATAAATGTTTATATATATATATATATATATATATGTTTGTATATATAAAATATGTTTGTATATCCCGAAATATACAATAGTACGAGTAGTTTACCCTCCAGCTACCACTGACTAAATGGCCTGTCAAGCCCAGTGGTTAAGCAATTAATCACACCTTCCATGTGTTTGGACAATAGCTTTTATTTCATTGTATTTGTTTTATTTATGAGAATTAAATTATGTTAACACTAATTACAAAGAAACTTTCTAAACAAACACCCCAGAAAATTCGTTTTAAAGTGTGTAATAAAATATTATATCATGGCCTTGCTCAAATATACTTACATACTCAAAGGTAAATGACGACATTTTAATTTACATTTTGTCACTTTGATGTCAATATATTTTCTTTGAATTTGATTTTTTGAATTCGCACAATTAATTAGTACTTTGTCAATAATTTTCAATTGCATTTCCACTCATGTGCATTGAAACGTAAATGAAAATAAAATCTGAAATAGAATAAACTAAATAGTTGAAAGAACCATTCCAAGCAAATATTTATATAAATATTATTGAAGGTTGTTTTTATTATTACTATTATTCTTCGCAGATTGATCCATAGGCGTTTAATATAATCAACAAGCAGTGTCAATTGTCTCTTTGAGGCACGCATAAAGCCTTGTCCGATTAGTACAAACCTAAAAAAAATTTCAACTCCAAAGTAGCGCTTGCGGACGTATTTTACTTCCTCTAAAACGTATCTTGCGAAAAAGTTGCCAAATGAAACAATCAAATCGTTACATTACCGCTTTTTAATATTATTTCATATTTGCTTCATTATTTACGTTTGAATGTGAATTTAAATAAACTATCCATGTGTAAGTAATACTTCGACCCAAACATTTCTTTATGCTCTGATAGAGTAACTGAAAATTCCAAATTATGTTTTAATACCAACTCTAACAAACCATAATTCCCACTCTTCCCGTCATTATTGGCAATTAACACCCAAATTATTTCAAACAATTCATATATATGACCTGCATATACGCAAATTCATAAAAACATACAAATGTATTTATGTTTTATTTTGTTTCTTAGTTTTAGCAGTTATCGGCACTATGTATGTGCAAATGTTACTCATACGCAATGGCATCACATCTATGAGCTTATAATACACACTAGTGCCATATTTTGCACATCAACGCACATTATTGAATAAAATATGCATAACTCATAAAATACTTAAGCTATCCAGTGTTTGGTTATATCAACACCTTTTATCAAAATGCAAAATTTAGTGAAATTTGACAAAACTCTCCTATAACTACATTTCTTAAGGCGATGCAATTTATTTTTTATAAGTAATAATTCGATGAAATATATAACCGAGAATCGGGCTTAAGAACCCCCACTTATAATTCAATATCAGCAAATAATTACGTCTATATAGCATATAACCGTATTTCGAAATTCAACTGAATATTTGACTTTCCAGTAGATACGTATTACATAAAGCTAAATTTATTTGAATGAATCTGCTGATATTGAGTAAATATATACCTTATATTATACCTTACCAATAACTTAGAACAGATATATCGAGGGCGCTTTTCAAATTAATTCCTATGTTAGCTAGTTAAAACCAGTTACAATAAGGCATATTTTAGGTTATTGGCCTAGACTGTGTGATTTGACAACTTTAGGCTTTTATTTTGGTGGATCGCTGGGCTTGGAAAATATACGAATTGGATCCGTATTAAACTTCCAATATGCTACCTACTAGCGTGATAATGCAAGAAGTCAAATGAAAAAAGGCTTCACTTCATCTAGTATCTCAAATGGGCAGTGGCTTGTGGCTAATATTTATTAAGTATTGCGCTGAAATTACGAATTCAACCGAAATCTCTTACATTTCTAGCTGCCTGAAGCAAAAAGTTAAATACGAAGCATTTCAATGCAAACTTTCAAAAAAATTTCCTTTCAATACCCATTTTTCTTTCAATTTATCAATACTTGTATAAACCAGCTTTTTATTTAAGAAAGAAAATCTTTCGATACTAATGCGCCTAATGCGTATTCCATGTCAACCCATGGCAAATAAATATACATGTATATGAATGTACGTAAGTGCGAACACTGGTAGTGATTGTTTCTAAGGCAAATATATAAAACTTAAACTACTTGCTTGGTAAACTAGCTCAAAGAAGCTCAAAATGAAAAGCAAATATTTCTCATTTGCACACACATTTAAGGGAAATTGTTGCTGTTCATTAGTGGCGTGAAATGCGGTTCACTTTGCTGTATGCCTTTTGGAGGGAAATGTCCTTTGTACGACTGCAGGCAATGCGAATAAAAGCTGGCATGCATACATAATAATTTCCATTGATTTACTGATGCAGTAAGTTCAAGAGAGAGCTATGAATTTTGATATACCTACAAGCAAAGGCACAAACGTTGACTCATACTAAATGCACCTTTTAGACGATAGCTTTCTAGTCAGCTTTTTTAAGTGTATAAAACTCTGGTAATAGCTTAAAATAAAGGAGATGGAAGTAGGGGTGTATACTTAGACATAAAATACAGAAGAAACAGAATAAACAGAATAAAGAATATGAAATAAGAGTGTATGGTATAATTTTTGCTTCTCTGATTGCAATGAAACTTTTCGAAATGTATTTCATAAAAATATATATATTAATATACTTCTAACAAATTTTTGGATAATTTCGACACACAAATTAAAGCTTTTTGCCATTCTTAGTGTATGTTGTATGACTTTTATATGAAAACTTCAAAAGTAAATTTTATTCAAAAGCAAATTGTTCAATATTGTTGTAGTCAAAATTGTTCAATTCATCAACTTCATACTGTCATAGTTTTTAGTTTTTTTAAATTTTGTGTTTCGTTTAAAGTAATAGTTATATGCCTCCATAAAACATCCCGTTATTCATCTGATCGCACATAGAATATTAAAAAATATCCAATATAAATATTCATAGCAAATGAAAATCGTATCGTATCCGTCTAAAAATTGAATTTTCAAACTCGATTAAACAACCCTGTATAACCCTTGAAAAATTATTGTCATAATTGAATTTAACACATGTAATTTGACTTTACTAAGTATATAATACATTTTTTCATTTTTTCGTATACAAATTTTTTCGCAATCTCAACAAATTACGCTATTTCTTATAATATTCTTTCGTTTGAAAATATATACAATCGGGTATTCATCAACATTTCAACATTTATTCAACTTTATATTTCAACATATATTCATTTATTCAACAATCAACATTTATTTATAAATAACGCTATTTTGAGTGCCATCAGCTCATTGGAATTTGCAGTAGGCAACTGACGCATTGAGTAAGATATAGAAACGAACACTAAAAATGGCAAAGCGCTCCCTATAAGAAATAGAATTTTTTCGATCTAATCAAAAATTAAGTAAGAATATTTATTTGGCTCGGTTTGCTATTCGCTATCCTAATCTAAATTAGCCCCTTCGTATAGCCCATGAGAAAACCGATTATTCTACGGTTACATTTAAAATTGATATTACAGATAATAATTGAGATTTTATGAAGAAAAGTGCCCGTACACATACTTTGCATATGATAAATTACATTTTTGCCAACATCACTATGAATTGTTATGCCTCTTACATTCTTATAACCTAATTCCTTGGTAACGTTTGAAAATGGTCTTTAGCTTTAAATGCACAACACACAGTTTCCGATTTATAAATTTCTAGCATTATTGTTGTTGTTGTAGTAATTATCTAGACCCTGTGCAAAACTGATTGTCAGCGAGGTCAGTTAACAGCAGGTCCAGGAAACGAGCTGTTTCGACGGAGTTCGACCATAGGGAAAGGGGTGTTAAGTGAGTTGGTTTCAAGTAGCAGTCAAAGAGGTGGGTAGAGTCCTGCGGGGACTCGTTGCATGTTGGACTTAAGTTAGATATGTCGGAGTCAATTTTGGGTAAGTAAGAGTTTAACATGCAACAGTATCCAGAACGGAGTTAGGTCACTCTTGTTTGACGTGGCAACACGTGCTCTTGTTCTGCGATTGTTGGTGGTTGGCCTCCAAGGACACCATTCACTGGGAGTGAGTCAGTGAAGGTGTTAATAGCTCCAATGTGATTAGCGTTCAGTGCTTGTCGGAAGTTAGTCACGTCCGGAGCTTGGTCGGTAAATTGTTGTACATCGTCGACGTATTGTAGGAATGTTCTCTTGATGTTCCTAAGAGGCGGTTCCGCTCCTGACAGGTGACTGCAGGGGTGATTTCGGCGAAAACAAAGCAGCAGGAACTGCTTGGAGAAGAATGCGTTGTGCTCCTTGGCCGGTAGTTTATGGGCCTCACCGTATAAAGTGTTCGATTGGAGACATCAAGGGGCATCCCCTGATTGCCCGGAGTGTGGTATTCGGACACGGCTGTATCTTCCCCAGCTACGTTCGACTGCAACCAGGGGACCATATTGGGGCTGCGTAGTTTATGACCGGCTGGCCGATCACCTTAAAAGTTCCAGCAACGTTTCTTTGTCTTTGACAAACTTTGCGGCTTGGGGAGCTTGGGGAGCTTGTTGCGGCACTATGCTTTGGTAATAATCGCCGTCGTATGCGGAGTAAAAGAATGCAGACTGTCAAACGTGACACCCAATATTTTAGGTTTGTTCACTGTCGGAATTTTGACGTTTTAGTCTGTATACCTTCATCCAGTTTGTGAATATGGTCCCTGTAGATTTAACAGGGGAGAGTGTTAGTAATAATTAAACAGTAGTGCGGAGAGGACACCACCCTGCGGAATCCCCTGTCTAATTCTTCTTATTTTAGATTGTTGACCTTGATAGTACGGACGATTCATGACCGCTCTTCAGCCCTGGAGGGAGAGAATTTTGCTCAATGTCTTCTAGCAGCGGTGTGTGATTCACTGTGTCAAAGGCTTTTGACAAGCCAACGCTACTAGAATGGTCCTCTCACAGGATGGTGTTTGATTAAAACCACGAGTTGGCTGGGTGTTTATGGAGCTAAATGCTGTGGTGGTGCTGTGCACTTTACGGGAACCGTGTTGGTGTTCTGCTAAGCTCAGATGGTGAGTGAAAGTAGGGGGTCGCAAGGCCTCAAGTGTCTTCACTACTGGTGAAAGGAGAATTATCGGACAATAAGACTCCCCTAGCTTGGCTGGTTTCCCAGGTTTCAGTAGTGGAACCAATCTTCCGATTTTCCACACATCGGGTATGTGAAGAGTGGACAGCGACAGGTTGAGAACCTTGGTGAGATATTTTACTCACGTTGAGCCTAGGTGTTTTAACATCAACATGTTTATACCGTCTGGGCAATTGGACGATTTGGCCTTGTTGATGACATCCTGAACTTCCTCGTCGGCGCAAGCAAGTGGTGCGCAGCCTTTTAGTATTTTGCACAACCGTCGAGTAACACTATTTTTGGGCCTGTTCACCAAAGGGTGCAGAATAAATTGTCGGCTAAAACAGCTCGCGCACTTCTTCGGGTCCGAGGAGGCACGATTGTTAAATTGAATTTCAACTTGGTCATCGTGTCTCCTCGGGTTGGACAGGGATTTCACAGTACTCCAGAGCTTGCTCACACGGACGGAGAGATTGCAAGACTTTAGGCGCTCTACCCATTTCGTCCGCTCATGTTGATTTACCAGTTGTGGAATCTCCAAGTTGAGATCCCTTATTCGGGGATCACAGGGATCGATCTGTCGTAAGGTGTGGCGCTCGTTTGCTAGAACTGCCACTTCGCCTGGGAAATTAGGGCGGGTTTCCGCAATTCGGGATGAAATGGGCTTATTCACAGGAATTATTCAATGCCATTGACAGTCGAGCTTACATATGTGTATCATTGCAGAATACCTGGAACCAACCTTCATTTATACCGGTCAGGTACTATCAACATATCACAAAATAATTGGTTTCAAAGATTTTTGGCTACTAAAACCACAACCACAACTACAACCACCAGAAATACTCAATTTTATGTCAGGCCACAAGAGCTTTCCCCGAAGCCCTAAACGGTTATGTTTTTCTGCTACAACAACCAACAATCAACAACCTTCATTTAATTCAAACACAATAGCTTTTGTCAATTGATTTATTATTTGAATATGAGCACATTAATATAAATTTTTAATTCAATACATTATTGAAATGGAACTATTTACGTATATAAATAAAGCATAAAATGCAAAATATAATAATATGTTATATCATCATACATGTTCCGAGTACATCGTGTACAAATAATTTAGTATTTCAGCTACAAGCGTAAGCATACATAAAAAACCGATTTTTTCTAAGGTAACTGCACTATTTTGCACTAAGTGCTATAATCAATATGTGGGTATATAATGAAATTTATGATAAAAATTTATAATGCGTATATATTTTGGATTGTGATGTATTATTATGTGCTTACGTTTGCTGTTTATTTGAAGATTTTGCTGATAATAACATTTATACATTAAATACAAGTCATTTATTTAGAATACTTGAACACATACAATTTATAGTTCAATTGTTTAATATATACTATTTAGATTTTTCATCAATATAATACTTTATGTAACGCTGCAATATGGGATTTGCAATATTGCTGCAACAGTATATATATGTATATAGGCGGCAAAAGCCAAAAGCCGGGAATTTCATATCGCAACGATATCATTGCAGTCCCATAACATTTAAATTCGTCATACTTTTCAAACATGTGTATACTTTAATGTGTATATATAAATATTTTTCTGTAATTATGTATTATTTAACTGTTTACTTATTTTCACTTTAGATTTTTAACTCCTTATATAGATTTTATTTAATATAATTAGTAAATATATGGCAATGCAATGACGCATATTTGAATTTGATCAAACAATATTTCCAATGGGCAAATATTAAAAAATGTTAAATGAATATACTTAAATTGCAACACAATTTACATTTTCAGTCACACCCAAACACGCATGTAGTATTTGTCTTACTAGTACCCGTATGTAGGTACGTACTATATTTACTTTTCGAATTTACATGTCGCCATGTTTAGCCTTTCAACATACAACGCGTGTAGAATTCGCGATCTATAGCATCATTCGCTATATAATTTGACCATTTGAAAATCATAGCGAGAATTTCCTGCGCCTGCAGGTATTCCAGCGCGATGCTTAGGAAGCAGTTCCATGTGTAGAAAAAATGCTGATTGACATTATCAACCGTTGTGACGCATTCACAATTGACACAACAAAAGCGTCCTTGTTGCAAGTCGACAAATTGTTCAAAGCAACGCGCCCATGCTGCTAAACTTAGACCTTTACCGATTTCCAAGAGCAGTTCAGGTTGTCGATAGCTTAAAACAATCGGCACGACTTTATCCACATTATTTTCAGCCATATAGAATTTTGCTAATATATCTAGCAGTGCTGGCACATGCATTAGCACATCAAAGCATTTTACCTGCTCATTACGCGACCAATAGTAACGTAACAATACAGCGCCCAATTCATGAAACACACAAGTGTTGTCAAAACGCAAAGGAAAGGCACAATTATCGCAACGGACAATATCCGCCGATTTATTGAGTAGCACAAAACCCTCCGCTATAAAGTCGCGCGTATAATCGTCCATTTCCCAAATAAGCTCTGTATTCAGGTAATTAAAGTACATCTCATAACAGTTTTTACTAGCCTGTTCAGCATTATCACCATGCTCTTGCATTACCTTCTCCAACTTACGTAGCAAGTCGATTAATTCGCGCGCAGTGTATTCATCGAATAATGAACGATAACGTTCTACGAAATTTATGTTGCTTATTTTTGCGCTTTTACATATTAAATATAAATTATATATAGTTTTTTCCTCAGCGCTTATGTTATGCCCGATATTAGTGATATTTTGTTTAAGTTCGGTGATTTGTGATTTTTTTGTTCGACACACAATTTCTTCATCTCTTTCGTAAATCGCTTTAATATCACTAAATGGGATTGAACGTTCATTAGACGGTATCAGTTCCCGTACCAATTTCTTTTGCTCTTCAGCGAATATATTAAATTTGTATTTAATAATATTTTTACCAAATTTTCCGGTCACTGTTAGTAGCGCATCTTTGAAATGTTTTTCATTACTTTTAGTAGAACGAAGATTTTCGGAAAAAGCATTTTCTAGTACGTAGACCTCTTTAGCCGGTGGCGTATGATTGTTATTGGGCGCAAACTGCATACCGATGGCACCAACGCTGGCACCAATGCTAGCACTACGTTCAGTGGTGCCGGAACTGCTACCGGTGCTGTTATTATCACCAACGGCTAACGTAAAGTCAAAATAATACAATTTATATTATGTATTCATAAAAAAATTTACAACAATCTACTCACCTTCACACTGCATAATAGCATCAAATATAACAGAGAGATCATTTAATAACTCGAATTCTTGACGGTTAATTAGAAACCGTTTGATTTGATTGAGTATATTCATCTCATAATCTTCCCGCGCTCTATCTGCAAAATATTTTACATGTTTTCGCATCAGACATGCACACTCCAGCAATTTTTCCTGGCGCACCAAAGCGCAAGCATGCGCCTACAATAAAAAAGTAACATTTCAAAACCATTCCTAGTCAGCATTACTATATGTTAATTTACTTTTAATGGATTTAATTGCACACTGTATAGCGAGCCAGTTTGTGTAAAAACCACAATTTCCTTTCCAATTACACGACAATCCACTATTCGTTCAAATTGGTTACACCACAAAACGACTGCCGATGTACGCATATTAAATACATACAAACCGAACTCGGTAAAAGTGAGTAGAAAATCTTTGTTGAGCATTTGTATTCTAGCAAACTGTAAATTTTGCGGCTGATATTCCAACATTTCATCATTTTCTTCGTATTTAGAAATCGTCTCTTCTTCAGTGCCGTGGAACTTGTGTATTTTTGCCGGTGGTATAGCTAGCGCTGTTTTAAACTGATGCGTTTGCAAGACCTCTCCTTCGAAATCTACCTCCCAAATTCGTGAACCTGGTCGAGAACAGTAAATGCGTGATGGTTGTGTAGTTTCATTGGTAGAAATTGCGAAGCAAGCGCCAAATGCACCATCTCGTGGACGATTTCCAATCTTAAAAAATATATATATATAAGAATTACTTTTTAATTTAAGCTATAAAAAAATACTCATGCCCTATCCATACCTGTTTATATTCTTCATACTCAGTGTTACATAAAATACATTTGCTGCAGTTAGAAATAAGTAGTAATGACTCAAAATCATCAATTTGCACTATTGGTGATTCCAGAAATAAAATAGGATGCACACCCATATTGAGTAAACTCTTCCCCTGTTAATTTTATGTTTGTAAAATTATGCGAAGTTTGTAAATTGATAATTAGGACACTTTGAAAACTTACAATAAATGAGGAAAGCAGCACTAAGTTTACTTGCCCACGCGTATCACCATAGTAAAACTGCTTCTCATCCTGCGTCCAATGTATACATGTTACTTGTAACGTTTGATCGCTACTGAGATTCGTGAAGATTACTTGTGGGGTTGTGTGGGCAGAAATGTTTACAGCGTATACACAGATCATTGACCGCTGTGTGGAGAACGCGACATACTTCTCATTAACAGAAATTGCTAAATGCGTCACTGGTCCATGTTTATTCGGTATCAGTTGTAAAAATTTACCGGAACAACGATTAAAGAGGTACAATGACCCAGAAGTAGCTCCAAAAATCACATAATTTGTTGAAATATCAAAGCATGTGTACTAAATAGTAACGAACATATAATTTAGTGAATATTTCTTTATAAACAAAAGTATGACCCTCACCTTGATGCGATTGCTGTGTTTCAGTGGTTCATGTAAAGTTTGTGAAAAATCAATAAAGTTAGTAAGACAATATAATTCCGTCATTGTTACTCATGCCAAAGAGGACAGCGTTTCGGAGTGTCTTATTAAATACAAATGACTGTATAAACCGTACGCATTTAATTCAAATATAAAGACAATGTTCACCCACAATTAATTTGCCTACCTCCGCTGGAGAAAAAGAAATGATTACAACAATTGGGAAGAGTGAAAGAAGATACCAGATATCGGTAAAATAATAACCCAAAATAAAGGGTGTTACTTCATAAATTGAAACACATTGAACTGAAATACAGCCTCAATATGCATGTGAAATGTCCAAACTATCTATTGAAATATTTTTATTATTATTTTTTTAGCTGCATAATATTAAATTTAATAATTTTCGAAACAAATGATGTAACTTTAGGAAAGTATGGCAATCTTTAAATTGTTTTGTTTCAATTTAACCTGTCAAAATCCAAATTTTTTATCGTTTGCTAATGATGCCACTGCCGAAAAAATTAGATTGGGTATTTTGGAAATAACTATTGGATATTTTGAAAATTCGATGTTTCGGTTCCTCAGTGGGTCTATATACTTGGATATATAATTAAATTTTTTTAAAACTCACATAACAATATATAATAATACATAAGCATTAAAAACATTACACTAAGAAACAAAGAAACGAATCCTATGGTTATGAAATATCACAATTTTATGAGAAATGTATGAAATAGAAGTATTTCTCATCTATAGCGAAGAATAGCTATAAATCAAAAATCAATAAATCAGTTGCTCAAAATTCTATATAAACTTCGTCGCATCCTGAAATTTTGTTTCACACTGATTTTGTCAATTACTTTTAGAGTATAATGTCTTGCATCCCGCCTTTTTTGGTATCAGCTGTTCAAAATTCCCTGATCTATCGCGTTAGAGAGAAAAATTAGAGAGTATCACCTCGTACCTCATTATGTGTTTTGTTTATATTTTCTCAACTTTTGTCTACACTTACTTCAATCGCCTTAGGTCAGTTTTGTAACTTGGTTTCGAAAACATTTTATAATTTTGTATTTTCCGTGCAATTCTTATACTTTTGCCGATTTTTTTATAAAAAGTAAATTCTTCAATAATAATTTACATTACATAGAGTGAAAAGGCATGTCGTTCCATTTGAGCACAAAGGAGCGTCTCTTACTGTTGTTAGATGATATTGAATTGGTTGCAAAGTAAGTTGCAAAATATAAAATATATTTAAAATAATATTAATAATATAAAAATACAATATTTAACATTTTCTACCCACTAGAGAGCTAATTGAAAATACTGTCGCGCCAAAGCACCAGAAAATTTCCACTGCTGACCATACAGCACTTGTGGATTTACTAGTGTCTAAAGATGAAGAATTTCGAAAAATGCTAGAACTGGCCAACGAGCAGGCTCAAATTGAGCAGCAAATGGACGAATTACGTGCTGAAGTTGAAGTGCATGTGAGTACTAATCATTCATAGTTCAATACAATTCATAGTTGATATTGTTATTTGACTAATTTTACTACAGGATCGTGAAATACAAAAACTGCAAAAATCATTGAAGGAAGCAGAACTTATACTTTCAACCGCAATTTTTCAAGCACGCCAAAAACTAGCCAGCATTACCCAAGCGAAAAAGCGACCCGTATCCTCAGAAGAACTAATAAAATATGCACATCGTATTAGTGCTGCCAATGCAGTGAGCGCACCGCTCACTTGGTGCATCGGCGATGTGCGACGTCCATATCCTACAGATATCGAAATGCGCAATGGTTTCCTGGGTAAATCAGATTTAAATATAAACGGTGGAGGTGTGGCACATCAAAATAATGTACCCGATGCACAACGTAGCATGACGGAAGTGCCCAATGCCTTTCAAAATCAATTCAATTGGAATAATCTGGGTGAATTACATATGTCTATGGGATCTACCGGTAATTCTGTTGCTTTAGAGACACGTGCACACAAAGAGGCATCTCAAGATGATGTCGAAGTCATGTCGACGGACAGCTCTAGCTCGAGTTCTAGCGACTCACAATAAACGAATTATGAAAATACCTATCTTGTAAATTAATAAATAGCTAACGTGACTTAGGTAAAAAAAATTTAACTTTTATTGAAACTTACAAAAATGGAGACAATACTAAAACATATCCTACAAACTAAGCGTTTTGTACATAGGACTCGAGTTTTGCTATTTGGATTTTGGCAATGGCATCAGCTCGAAGGCACCATTAGAACTCGATTTTTTACACAACCAGGCATTGTTGCCACTTTTTGTGCCACCACCTCGACCTCTAATACTAGTACTAGCGACTGCTTTTCGGCGCGTTGCTTTTGGCGTTGTACTACCTCCACTTCTCGCCTTTACGGTTGATCGTTTCACGGGGCTTTTACCACTAGGTGCCCACGCTGTTGCTTTTTTTGTACGTTTTGCACCGCTGCCACGCCATGCTCGTTTACGTTTACGACCACCACCGCTATGCATACTGCCTTGAGAAGCTGCTGCTGCTACCCAACTACTTTTGTCATCCTCGTCTAAATCACAAGAAACTGTCGGCTGTGCATCCGCTTTAGTTGCTTTGTTCTTGTTTGTTATTTGCAATTGTTGGTGTTGATGTGCATCTTCCAAATCCATCAAAAAGCACAACTTTTCGGCAGCATAATTGCGTGTAATTTCCAACATTTTACTACCGTATTTCTCGAAATTCGCCTTAGTAACGTGAGGTATGCTCAACATATCTTTCTCAGACTCTGGCAATTCTTCTGACATCGCTTTTAATGCTTGCATATTCATTATACTAGCCATGGTAACACTACGCGCCGCTGCTATCGTTCGACATAAATCTAAAAGTTCGGAATAGCAACGTTCATAAATTGGACGCAGTTGTGTTGCCTTAGCTTCAGTGTCTTTTGTAATTGAAATTCCACTACTAAATCCAGGCAATGGGTGTCTTGTCTTCTCTTTACGCGAAATGGCAAAGTTTAATTTTATACTTTCTTGCATTATCACTTGCACTCTAGGACCCAAATAAATGTACGCTTGTGGAATATCGTTGGAAAATATTAAATCTTCACGCAGATATCCCTCCAAAACCATTTTTCGCAACAAACGCTGTATATCCGATTTGTCCCAATCTTTAAATATACCATGATGCGCCGTTTTGTGATGACCGCATTCCACGATGCGTTTAATTAGGGAACCCTTCAGCACATCAGCTATAAAGTAAAAAAAAAAAATATTCATCACAAAACTATCAAAAATAAAAAAACTAAACTCACCTATATGTAATAGCGTGAACCGTGATCGTCCACTGCAAATTTCTTTCACAGCTCGTGCTACCTTGCGGGATTCTTCCAAAACATTTATTACCTGCAATTCAAAATTTTTTTATAGTCGTTCAAATTTTAAGAGCGCAATAACAGATAGTGGTTATTTTGAAAAACAATAAATTAATTGTGTCATTAACCTAAAGGCATTCAAGCGATACAGATCATAAAGGATACTTTTAGTATATGTAATGGAGGATAATCGTTTACTGTATTTACCTGATAACTATTCTTTTTAAGGCAATTATCACACGCCGTATCTCGTCGTTCAAGACATTGTTCGCTAGTAAAATGTTCGCCAAAGTAGTCGAGTTGTTGTCCCCGCCGACAATCTGTAACATTTTCACAGTAACCCACAATGCGATTTAAATTATCTAAATGTATTTTTTTTACGTCAAACGCCACTGAATTATCCACTAAATAAATTTAAAATGAAGAAAGTAAGAAAAATAGCAAATTCAATTCATATCCATTAATTACATACAATCTAGGAGCTTCTTCATTCTCATCATATCCGAGTAATTGTAGTAGAGCACACAGTGCGCTATATCACCATCACGCCCTGCACGTCCAGCTTCTTGATAATAACCTTCAATTGATTTTGGCAACGAAAAATGTAGCACAAAACGCACATCTGGTTTATCGATACCCATACCGAATGCTATCGTCGCGCATATCACACGTACTTTACCCGTTAGCCAATCTTTCTGTCGCGTCTCGCGCATAGAATCTGTTAAGCCAGCGTGGTAGGCTAGCGATTGAATTCCAGATGCATGCAATTTGTTCGCCACATCTTCACATTCCTTACGCGACAGACAATACACTATACCACACCAATTGGAAGGACGTGCACGTATAAATGCTTTAATGTCATCCAAAGTGCTAACACCACGTTTAGGTAATACGGAATACTTTAAATTATTTCGATTAAAACTAGATAAGAACCATTTGGTGTGTGTTAAGTTTAATTGGCGTAATATATCAATGCGTACACGTGGAGTAGCTGTGGCGGTCAATGCCATTGTTGGTACTTTGGGAAATCGTTTGCGCAGTATTCCAAGGCGCTTGTAATCTGGACGAAAATCATGACCCCACTGCGAGACACAATGTGCCTCATCAATGACAAAGCGGCTAATGTAATTTTTCGCATACAAATCATCAAGCGTATCCTGGAATTGTGGTGAGCTTGATATTTTTTCGGGTGTAACGTAAAGTATTTTAATACGCGGCGGGCTTGTTTTCAGATCACAGTAAATGGCTCGCACTTCTTGCAGTGTCTGTGTACCAGATAAACTCTTCGCGTATATCTGTTAAAAGCAAATATTAGTTTATGAAAAATTCCAACACAATCCTTAATATCTCACATCTAATGACTCCAACTTATTAACCTGATCCAAAATCAAAGATTTCAATGGACTAATAACCAACGTAATACCTTCGCTTAGTAATGAGGGTAACTGATAGCAAAGAGACTTTCCACCACCGGTAGGCATTAATACAAAACAGTCATGCCCTAATAATGCAGCGTTGATCACCTGTAATTGATTAGGTCGAAAGCTCTTCAGACCAAAATTACTGCTCAACGCCTCTTTGACGGCTTGCGAATG
Organism: Bactrocera minax; assembly: GCA_021498325.1. Taxonomy (NCBI): domain Eukaryota; kingdom Metazoa; phylum Arthropoda; class Insecta; order Diptera; family Tephritidae; genus Bactrocera; species Bactrocera minax. The sequence continues at coordinate 73,456 of JAKEEE010000078.1, read as the reverse complement.
CGGATACTTAGTACCATCGAATTCACCTGTAATACCGTCATTATGTGTGTCAGCATGGAAATTACCATCGATTTTTTGCGCAGATTTCACGGGTGATGGATTAGTGGTTGTCGCCATGGACGCATTAAGTTTCTTCATACTTGCGGCACTTGTCGATGGCATATCATCAAACTCATCTTCGCTGAGCATAATATTCGTTATCGGCACTACAGAACTTTTATTGGGAATAGACGTTTTCGACACTGGCGTATCGAGTAAAATAGCCTGTGAAGCAGCTATTTCAAATTTTTCTGGATCGTAAACTTGCCAACCATCATCATCGGTTTGAGTTGACCATTGCTGCAAGTCTTCTGGTGATATTTCTTCTGGCTTTTGAATTGCCGCTTTACCATTTATAGACTGTTTCGGCGTAGCTTTGCCTTCGAAATCTTTATAGGAGTAGTTATTGTAATTTGATTTGCAACCACGTAGTAAATTATCATGATCCTTTATATCTGCTAGTAAAGCCTCCAGCTCATCTTCATATGGCTTCGCACTTTGTGAAATAGTTTTTTCTGATTCTTCATCGTCTAAAGCGGTAGCTAGAGTCAAATAATTTGTTTGCAAATCTTCATCGTCAGTATCATCGATCGTCAATATATCTACTTCATTTTGGTGAGAATTAGGTGTTTTGGAAACACCAATCGAAGAGGACGGTGTAATTGATATATTACTACAAACACTTTGAGGTGTGTTTGTTGGAGACTTTTCCAACGTTTGCCATTTGCATTCTTCACGAATTTGCATTTCTTCTGCCTCTAATGCATCGTAGTCCACATTGGAAACATATTCTTGCAGAGTTCGGTTTTGCTTTTGTCGTTTTTCTAATTCTGTTTGCACAAGTTTTGAACGAGCTTTCAATTTATTACGCATTATTTTTAAACGCAAATAAGTGCTTTTGTCAAAACCATCGATACCATCGAAATAGTTTATAGGCACCTGATCAATTATTTGCGCAAATTTTTCCAATAAATCGTAATAAGAAGATTTGAAGAAGGTGCTACTTGTTTTAAGCTCCAACTCTGTGGCCTAAAAAGTAAAAAAAAAAAACAGCAATATAAACAATATCACAAAGAACATTTACTTACGCTCTTTGTACACATTTTAAACGTCGAATCTTGTTCGATCATATTCAGATGATCGGATAGCTTCGTATCAATAGTAATTTTTGGTTTTCTTGCAACAGTTTCATTTTCTTTACCTGTGGGGGATAACAAGTTTTTCGAGGGTGATTTCTTACTCGCATGATTAGATATAACTTCATATATAGACCCAATATCGTTAAACTCTGAGAAATCGTCATCATCGTCATTCGACATTCCAAAACCAAGCTTCTTTTGACCATTTATTGACATTTGTTGACATTTTTCATTATTAATTGTTTCACTTGTAGCTACTTCTTGACCTTTAATAATTGTTGAAAAGTTCATATCCTTCATTTTTTGATCAATAATATTCACACTCTTAGGAGAAATGCTCTTATCGTTGTTCCCAAAGTTTGTTAAATTTCCCAGATCAATTTCCTTCGTTCCATTTTCATTTACAGATTTACACTTCCCTGGCTTGGTACTCATGTAATCAATTTTATAATCCGCTTTTTCGTGACGTATATTTTTGTGTACATCCTTTATATCGGAATGTTTTTCAATTTTTGGCGAATAAGTGCTATAACCATTAGATATTGGCTTTATTATACTGTTTTCTGTGCTTCTTGTGTTCTTTTTATTTTCCAGAGGAGCAAGTGGTGATTGACTGCAGTCATCAAATATGTAACGATGTACAATTGCCCTCGTTACACTATCATTGCTTCTGTTATTATAATTCGGATGATTCTCCTCGTCAGTATCATCTTCACTTGAGGAATCCACAAATATTGGGTTCAACATTTTTGTTGATTGTTGTTTCCGCACAGGTGCATAAGCCAGACTTTTACAAATTTTAACGTTTGTATCAATATTGTTGTTTTGCATGATGGGCTCTGATGTTTCTTCAGCAATTGTATGCTTCGGTTTAGCCGATTTCTGATCTGTGTCGCTGTTTATTGAACCTGAATGTGTTGTATTTCCCTCTAAGAACGAGCTCAGCGATAATTGTTTTTTGAACACGACAGGCTTGTTAGATTCTGACAGACTCATTTTAATTAATTGTTATCTAAATTATATAAATTATAGGATATAAACAACCCATTGGGTTTTTAGAGCGGGACTTTCTTTATTTATGGGGTTTTTGTTTTTTTCATTCACATTTGCTTGCCCTGCCATATTGTTGTACCATTCGTTTTTTCAAACGTTTTGAAAGAAAATTTTTATAAAAAATTTCATGTTTTGTTTTTGTAGATATTATTTAAATCTTTAACAAAAATTTATTTGCTTTGATAATATAATAATTATTAACGTATACATTTGGTATATATTAAAAATTATATACGGGTCTAGTTAAAAATTTAATATAGTTTACATCATTAATATAATTCAATTATTCAACAAGATTATGTATGTGTTATATGTACATATAAGATATGAAATATATCAGTTTATATAATAATATCAAGAAATTAACATAACAAATTTAATATAAATTAATTTGATGCTTAGTGAGAAAATGAATTAAATAAAGTGCAAGTCAACTATCGGTTAAATCACAAGCTAATTATCAATGGTAATAATAATAAAAACTTATATTAACTTATATTATAAGCTTTTGGGAGTTTCTTAAGGCCGAATTTATACAACTAATTAAAACTTTTGTACGCGTGTGATCGTTCATTCCTTTCTTACCTATAGCGTTCAGCAATTACGGTAATGTTCATAGTGAATTCACTGGCTTCAGTTATTAACAGCTACCGTATAAAACGGCTAGTCCTACCGTACGAATCTCGCAGTACTACCAGAAACCCCAAATGAAAACCCCAAAAGGAACAATAACCTACTCTTTAAATTACGTAACCTATTCATTTATTGATAAAAAATATATATATTAATGAACCTTTTAAAAATTTGAACATACTATATAACAGAATTGCATCAAGTAGTTTGCTAGATACTTTCCTGAAAATAAATGAACTAAAACTAAATGAAAAGACAAAATATTGGCAATTTTCTCACAAATAATACTCACATTCCTACAGAAGCATTTCATTTGGGATAAATTTCAAAATTCGGCTAAGGTAGAAACAATATGCGGTCATATAAATCGAAAAAAAATTAAAGACCTCTGGGCTGATACTTTCATTAGAAAAAAATATTTCCCAGTCACAACTTAAAAGTACACAAACACTTTATAATATATTCACATAATTCCTCCTATTGTGAGGTTATGTTATATCCATTGCAATTTCCAACAGAATAAATTCGATTTTGATGTCCGCATAAAACTTGCTTATTTGTAAATAAATACTCTTTCATTCATTCAGCGTGTAATACTATTCACCATTTCTTGCAAATGTGTGTACGTATTGGTTTCGATGAAAACTCTTTCAATGTGTTGGAATTTCGGGTAGCTGTGACTTGCTGGGTCAGCGGCTTAAAAATCTGTATTATCAAATACAACCATGTATAACTTCCTTACCGACACCTCATGTGAAGAAAATTATTTACTTTGTGAGTCGTTTGTCAATAACTTGTTTAAGAATTCTTTAATAATAAATTTCTGATTTCGTGTTAAACATTATTAACAAACTACCTGTATCAACATTGTTTAACTTCGCTTAAAACAGATCCGTTTTAACCTAGTGGTTTCATAGGAAGTAGTCACATATCAAAATGCGATTGTAAGTAGAGCTATCACTAAGTAAAAAATAACCTGATCAATTGGTATGGTTATAGGCGCGAAATTTTTAAAACTCCTGGTGAAGATTCCGAATCCGATGAATTGGATGAATTAGCGGAAGTAGAGGATGTTGAAGATGCCGCGGTCTATGAACCAAATTTTGAGCCTTTTGATTCAGAGGAATCTGAAGTCGAGTACGGAATCGTAAATGGCAGCCCCAGCGTACCCAACCCACAACAGTTGGATGGGGAAGACTCTGACTTCGAACCAGATGATGATGAAGATGAAGACAGTTCAGATTTTCAACCAGATGACTCAGATGATTCGATGTCAGATACTGGTAATATGGAAGTTATAAGAAAATCTAAAGCAAATTCAGGCGATGATGCCGGTCCATGTTCAAGTGGTGTTGGTAGAAATAACGAAGGAGGAGATGGAGTTAGTAGTGTATTAGAACTTAACGAAAATGAAGAGGATGATGAAACAGTAAGAGCCATAATTGCGGCCATTAAGAAACCTCGTACCGCACCACCAGAAATCAAATTAGATGATTTTATAACAGATATTTGTTTTCATCCTGAGCGTGACATTATAGCACTTGCAACGATTACAGGGGATGTATGTCTCTATAGCTATGCAAACGAAGGCAATACATTGCTTCGAAATATTGAAATACATGCAAAATCATGTAGGGACGTTGAATTCACAGATGACGGTCGTGATTTGCTAACATGTTCCAAAGACAAATCGATTATGATAACCGACATGGAAACAGAGAAACTAAAGAAATTCTATGAAAGTGCGCATGATGAAGCTATAAATAAATTACAAGTTATTGATGAGCACCTCTTCAGTACTGGTGATGATGGTGGTACGGTTAAACTTTGGGACATACGAACTAAAGACGCTATATTTGCGTTAAAAGAAGTTGAAGATTTTATATCACAAATGCTCACAAACGAATCGAAGAAATTGTTGTTGGTCACGAGTGGTGATGGGTACCTTACCACAATTAATATAGCCTCTCGCAAGCTATTCGTACAATCTGAACCTTATGAAGAAGAACTTCATTGTATGGGTACATTTCGTAGCAATTCAAAACTAGTCGTGGGCACATCAAAAGGTCGTCTTTATACATTTAATTGGGGTCAATTCGGTTATCATTGTGATATGTATCCAGGGATTAATACTCCAATCAGCGAAATGATACCAATTACGGATCGTATTTGTTGTGTGGCAGGTGAAGAGGGTATAATACGTGCGTGCCATATAACACCATTTCGTAATCTGGGTATTGTAGGGCAACACAATATGCCAATTGAAAATTTGGATGTTTGCAATTCTGGTGAATTGATTGCCTCGTCGTCGCACAATAACGATGTACGCTTTTGGAACGTAAAATATTTTGAAGATTTTGGTGACATTAAATATAATGAAAAGCATAACACATTTAAGGACAAGCGACACAATTTACCATCTTCGAAATTTACAAATGCCGGTGACTTTTTTGCTGACTTGGCAAAATCGCCCAGCGATGATAACGAATAGAAGTGTTACGTTGAAAATATAAAAATAATATACAAATTAATGCATAAGAAATTTGCTGTATGTATTGTAAATTTTTGTAAGAAAATCGTGTTTAATTATAGAATAATTAAAATTAACTGCACTCTTGTTTATTTTGGGGCGAGATTGTTTATTTCGAACTAATTTTTCCCGGCAGGTACAGTTCGTCGATTGGGCAAACTCAACAGTCTGTCTAACGTAACAGAAACTGTCCCAGATAACACATACTGTCACGACAACAACATAGTCGACCATGAGGGAATGTACATACATACATGTATTTATTTCCGACCAAGTACTGTCATAATCCTTAGTACATATCTCTAAATCAATTGTGGATTGCATTATTCTGTTTGGTGTGCATATAAGTTTTTCAATATAATAAATATATATTATTTTAAAGAAACCTCAAGATATTTGTATTTTCCAAAATCTTACACATGTTTATTAAACTTCCTTTTTATACATATTTCAATCAAAATTCACGTTACAAGCATTATTTTTCTCATCACTAGTATTTGTAATACATTTTGTAAAAATGTTAAATTCAGAAAGTACATAGTTTAGTGTTGTGTGTGTAATTTTTGTAAATGTGTTATATTTAATCAATTATGACAGTAATAATGTATGATGATCATGATTGAAAATTAAATAAACATGACAATTTCTGCTGTTTGGAACTAAATTAAAATAGTTAAAGAAAGGAGAGCCAAAACACTCGTCAAAGAATAATGTTGCACCAAATTTTTTTTATATATTTTTTATTTATAGGGATTTCTCAACAATTTGGAAGCACCAGACATATAAATATATATTTGTGTCCGTTAATAAATAAAGCCTTAATAAGTTCCTTTAATAAATTGTGTGATTATGAACATAACGATATGCATACTTGTAGATATTGTTGCAATTACTTACTCAAATTAAATGTATATATAAATATTATTATTATTAAAATGACGTTGTGAAACCAGCAAATTGCCTTTTACTTGCTTAAAGAATTATATTTTATATAATTTTAAAGTTTCGTTGTTTATGTGAATGTATGTAGTGAATGTATGCAGCTTCATCTTCTAATTAGAAAATATTGAGTTTTGTGCTTTACTTTGTATTTAGATTAAAGTTTAGAATTATAAAAAAAAAAAGTTAGATTTGTGTCAAATAAGCTGTTTACATTTATTTGTATGCAGATTTGCACATTTCATTGCGTATCCGTTGTAAAAATCAATACTTTTTCTTACAAAAACAATTGAAATCAAAAAGAAAATATAAATTATTTTATGGCTGTTTTACTCACAAACATAATGACTACTTGAACAGCAAAAAATTGCGCATAAAATGTTTAGCTGCACAAGGGTAAGTAAAATAAGAAGTTTTAATAACAAAAATATTTAATACTTAACTTATAAATACTTTTTATTCCTTTAGAAGGTAAGCAGATAAATTGCACGAATTTAGTTGTTAATATGTACATATATGCATATATATGTTACAAAGAGCTTTATATCAGCTAATAGTTATGATTACAAACATACATATGTCGTATAAATTATAATTTTATAATAATTTTAACTTCATAGTTATAATTTAAACAGCTGAATAGTGAAATACGAAATTTACAATAAAAAATACGTAAATAAAAACTGTTTGGAATGACCAAAACTGCATTTTTCACCTCAGAATATACTTTATTTGCACTGAATTGAGAACAATATAGTTAAACATTAGTAAGCACAGTATACAGTTATATGTTTTCCATACTAATTGCGAGTATACAAATTGCCAATTATTAAAAAATAAATTTGGCAAAATGAAACACATATCTGAAAGTATAAGCTGTGTTAAATATTCATTACAGGTGCACATACGCTAGCGACTGTGCATTGTGGTGCCTCTCCTAATCCTTATTTGATGTGTAATATTGGCATTCAAATAATTTAAAGTAATGTGGCATTTAACTTCCACTTATTTAGGTAAATTTCGCTAATTGTCTATAATTAACTATGAAAATGGAAACAATATATTTTGTGAATTTCTATATTCGTCTCTTCATTATAATAAAAGATCAAAGAACTATGGCTGGCAGCTGCATATGGAATTGTTAGTTTAATGTGGTCTCTGTATAATTGTGTGTATGTACTTTCGATTGTTTGTCTTGCCTGTAACTCGCAATTATACTTATAATTATTATATCTCTATACTGTGCGTTCATTTTAAAATTTTTCAGTTAGTCGTTTAAATATATTACTATTATGTTTTCTATTCAATTAATATTTCTGATCGCTGCTTATCGAGTAATATTATCAATAAAAACAACTTTGAGTTTGAATGCTTAGCACCCCAAAAAATTGCTACCAAAAGGGAAAAAATATTCCAACAACCAAGTAAAGGACGGAAAACTTTAACAACTATATACATGCACATAGTTAAGTGCAAAGTCAGACCTCCTCACTTAACTCGGTTGTGGGTTTTATGCTTCATTCTACGATGTACACAATTTTGCACTTTAGCCGGTTTTAAGCACTTTGTGCTAACATTACAACCTATAGCCATTACTACCGCCTCCAACACTACTACTGCTACTCACAGCACTGCCGTGTGATGTGGATGCCGTCGTCGTTGTAGCAGCCTCTTGCATAGCTTTCTGTTTGGCTCGTCGATTTTTCTGTCGCGTATGTTCGATTTGAAAATCTTCAACACGTAAATTTAACCTTTGTATGTTATTGATAATGAAATCCTCTTCAAGCACATGCTCTTGTGGTGAGCGTAGCACCTCTAATGTCTCACATAGTCCATTACATTGTTTGCGAACTTTGTGTTGATTTAGTGAAGCACCAATTATCACCAGTGCTACTTTGAAGATTACACGTATGCCTTCGGCGAGAAAGCAATCCCAAACTCGTAACAGTGTTTCCCATGGTAATGTTCTTGTCATAGCGCATAGAAACCAATCGGTCATATAGAGTAGGGGTTCAATTTTGTGTTTTTGCAGATGTCGATATGCGGGTGGACAGGTTTTTTTGAGGAGCCCCTCCAGTATGCCAGCATCGTTTTGCAGCACCTCGAGACCAGTAATGAAATAGTCCTCTAAGTAACTTAAAAAAAAAATATAAAGGTAATAAATTTGAATCTGTCAAGAAATCAAGAGATTAGGGGCAAATGCAAGTACTAAATGATGTAAAATTACGCTGGATTTTACTTTTGTTTTGTTGTAATTATTCTTGTTTTCCTTTCTGATTCATATAATCGCAAGCTAAGCAATTCATTTCAAACCAAGAAAGATATCTGAAGAAATAAAAATTTTTTATTCTGCTTCGTAACATTCATACCAGCAAAATAATCTTAAGATTACTTTTAGCTTTAGAACAGCATACCTGTCCACTTGTGTTGTTATTTAATAATAATTTAAAATGCTTCACTTACACATCACAAACACTAACAAACACCCAAAACGCATCTTCTGCTGGTAGGTGCATAAGCAGGAAGGCAGCAATGGGCGCTTGCGCCTGACAAAAGCCCACTTTCGGGTTATATATTGAATATGCTTTTAATACATTAAACAATTCGATTTGTCCAACTTTATCCTCATCCAAAAACATTTCATGAAATGGAAATTGGCGATGTTTGTCTTTTTTGATCTCTTCAATAACATGCGGATTACCAGGCTGTTCAAGTAGTTCTTTGTAGACAGTAGGGTTTTTCTTTTTTAATAAATAAGCACCAGAAAGATAGAACCAAGCACGTGGACGAACCGATTTTGGAATACCTTTGCGACAGCGATCGCGAATCTAAAAAATATATTATATTATTAATGTTTATATAAATTAAACATAGAAAAAAAATACATGCCTTTTTATAATTTTTGGACATATACAATGACCAATTATCGATCATATACAACCATTTCTTTTCTCTCGCAATAATTTGTGCCTTTGAAAGTGGTTCTTTGGGTTTTTCTGTGCGTTGAAAGCCACCGTAAAAGCCGTTGCGATCCGGGCAACTGGAAACGGTGGAACAAAGTGATATTGTGTCAACTGAACGTGGTGATGTGGCCATTATAAACTAAAAAAAACAAAATTTAAACCGTATATTTGCACAAATTTGTTCAATATGCCTTGTTTATATATTAATAATTCGATATTTAAATACTTATAAATTTCAAAAAATATTAACTTGTAAATAAAGCGAGTAAAGAACGGCTATTTCGGGTATAGCTGAACATTTTATAATCTCGCAATTTGCAACGATTAAACGCGGGGAAATATTTGGAAATTGTGAATGAATTACAATCAAATTTGGTATCTTATCTTACAGTATATGTAGGTTCTGATCTCACTTAGCTTCTTCGCTACATTTTGTTTACTTTCCTAAATATTAAAAAACATTTTTAACCACAGATCTACTCCGCTACAAACTAAAGCGTTGTACTTTAATTTATGGATCAGTTATAGCACTTTTTAGTTTTTCGCCTTTCTTAAAGGCATTTTATGGGCCTTGCAACGGTGCGATAACGCCAGTCTGCAATACCAACCCTCTCAGTTTTCAATGCCAGTGGACACATACATATACGTTACGTAAGTTTCATCAAGAAATCTCAATTCTTACTCATGTTATCGCTTGCATGGAAGAACGGTTAAACAGACATTCGGATTTGAACTCGTCTCGTCAACCTGAGAATTTGGTATTCATAATTTTATATCTATCTCGATTAGTTTTAGGTGTTACAAACGGCCGCTTGGTGAACAAAACTATTACAATATGTGCAACATATTGCGAGAGTATAGATATGGATATCGCTTCCAGTCGCCATTTTAATAATTTTCACATACCTGAAAGTAGTGTAGGTTTTGTTAATTTTAGAAAACGTGCTTCATACACACAAATAAGTACATATTTAGAAATAAATCAAATCAAGTCATTGAAAATTTGAATAATTTGAATTGGTACAAATGAATTTTTTTGTATGTGTATTGTATGTATGTACATATATACGTACATATGTGCCCACGGGTTCGTAAAAGTTTAAATTGATGGTGTGCATCTGAAGTACTACATCCCCCTGTTAACTGGGTATTTCGGCTGCAACGACAGATTCATTAAACTGCGCCGCAAAATATTTCAAAGATCATTAAATAATCTAACATATTTATTTATATTTATATTTTTGTTTCTGTTGTTGCTTTTTTTTAAATATTGCAAATTATGCAATACTTTCAAATATGTGTAATTCAAATTTTTTTGCAATCTATGTGACTGGAAATAGGTGTTTCCTATTGACACTTTTGTTGTATAACAAATACGAAGCTTTATAACAGCTCACCCGCAGAGATATCTAATTATATAGAAATATTACATATTCACAAATGTCTATAAAACATGTGTAATAGTCTATGCATCATAAAATGGGTCTTCTTTAAATATAATTGCCAATTTGATGACTTAAAAGGAAGCTTGTTGCTTTAATTGTGTTTACTACACAGACGTCTTGAATATTAATATCTGTATTATTACGCTTTCTTATTACGTCGCCTTCAATGTAATTTGGATAGTGCCGGAAGTTGAGGGGAACAAATAGCATACAATTTTAATATTGAAAATAAGTATATAAGCAGGTGCAGACATTACAACGCTACATTAATTTTATTTTCAAAGGTAATAACCTATATTGTATTACTTTTAAAATTATTTAATTTACGAAATAGGCTTAAGAAACATTGCGGAAATATTAATTAAACAATTGATGCTTATCTTTAATTTCCCTTTTGGATAAATGTATGTAGGCATGTATGCACCTGAGTACATAATTCGTATTTCTTTCCTGGAAACAAGTTATTTTATGCCTAAGTATATAATTTTGTAGGCATAAGAATTTTACTATAAAAAATTTAATATAAAGATACGAGCGAAAATACTAAATTTAATATGAAGGTAGATGTTGAAGTGACGAAGTTATCGTGGAAAGGTTAAAAAAACACACAAGAAAACCTGCATGCTTACACACGCACACACATTGTTTTGTACATAAAACTTACCAATTGATTATATGCTCGCATTTACATATATGCACATCTTAATTACCCAAAGCGTAAAATGAGTTACAGTTTGTTCTTTAGATTCATTTATCAGACGAAAAGTCCGCCTACTACATACTTACCCGTTTACCTGTCAGACACCCACAAACAATAGTGATCGTTTCACAACATTAAGTCACCTAAAATCGTGAATGTTTATGTTCTCCGTATGCATTTGCTTGTGAAAAACTAGTAAAAGTTGCCAATATTTACAAAGCAAAACGTTGAAATTGTTTATTATGACGTTGTCGTTGGTATAATGAGTATGCGTGTAAATTTTATTTATTTACATGTTTACTAACCTATACCCTTTCCAAGCGCCACTAGTGCCACTAGTGCCACTAGCGCTTCATAAACAACATGAAAAACAGCAAAAAGATATACACACTCTGCCATATAACCACTCACATACCTGTGTTGTGATACTAACGTCTGTAGGGAGCGCTACTTGCTTCTTTACTTCAATAAACTTGTATTCCTTTCGTTGCAAATTAGTTTAGAATATTTTAATTTACACTATTATTTATATGAAGTGAATCTATGTCAATATTTCCGTGCGCCACTTTCTCATTTTGCTTATTGGAATTTCTATTCTATCCAATTCTTCATTTTATAGAAAGCCGAAGTTAAAAACCAATTGGAAAATAAAAGCGTAGGTTTACTTTTACAGATACGTACGTCACTTGTTTTCTTATTAGAATTTTATCCAACACTCCTTTTTTCATTTCAACTGGACACGTTGCACAACACCACTTTTGTACTCTTCTTAGTGCAAAATTAATATTTTATTTTTCTTTAACGTATATTAAATTGATGTATTTGTAGAAACTTAAAAGTATTCACTTCTCACATTTCCGCTTTTCTTCGATTTTACTTTGTCGCAATGACAAAATTGACAAGTGCTTAAACGCAGCGTTGCTTAATATTTGAATAATGTTTACTATTTTCAGTTTCCAACACTGCAAACAGCGAGAGAATTTGTGGATAAAATTATTACAGAGTTGTTTGTTATATTTCAATTTTGTCTAAAGTGTGTGAATGGAATATAAATTTACAAATAAAAATTTTTTTTAATTCTATCCCATTGAAATAATCATATCTTGTTTTTCATATTACATAATAATTTAAAAATTAGAATTATAAGGCAGCGTTAATTGTGAAAAATGTCAGTTTTCTTTTTGACATTTTTCATTACATTTAATTTAAACACTTGATGGAGCTTCAAGGTGTATTGTTTTTCTAGTGTATAGTTCTTCGAGAAAAACTCTTTATAGCCTCATAACTTGTTTATTTTTCTTGTGGAAGTAGCAATGGAACTTGAGAAAAAAATCTGTCGCACTTGTTTGGGACTTAGTGGTCCACTACTTTCCATATATGACGGTGGTGGGGGTGGTGGATGTATCGCTGATATGTTGGGAGATTTTACAAAAACTAAGGTAAGTGTGAATTGAATTCGCATTAATCGTTGAATTTCATATAATTCGTTTATATTCCCTGTGTAGCCACGACGGGAGGATAAATTGCCTGAAAAGGTTTGTTTGTCTTGTATAAGCGAGATTAATCGATGCTACTCATTTAAATTGAAATGTGAGAACTCGTGCAGAACACTGAGACAATTGGTACCTGATGCTCCTCCAGAAGAAGCGGAAGAGGAGGTATCAAAAGTAAAGGTGGTACAAGTTGATAAATGTGTACAAACAAAAGCTGAAGTGCCGAAACAACTTACTTCAGTCCACATCCAAACAAAAGAAAATGTGGTGTCACAGATTAACCAGTATGTACAAACAACACCAATATGTAATATAACACATAATAAATCAACATCCCCCATAATTGTGGAACAAAATAAAACCTTCAGGTATGACAAAATAAAATTAGAAAAAACTTTAGGTGTTGAAATTGGTGAAGAAATTGAAATTGTTGAAAGCAGTAAACTGCAACGCCGAAATAATATGCGTCATACTTTATCACTTAAGCGGCGTCGAATAGATGAAAGCTTCGAAGAAGTTGGAGAAGATGGAGCAGAAATTATTATGGAGTTGCATACAGACGAACCAGATATTGTCGATAATTCGGAGGGAATTACATTATATTCGGCACTACATGACACCGTCCAGGAAGAAACTAACGATAATACAACCACGTATTACCATTTATCTAATTCGCAGTCTGAAAATGAAAGCGAAAGCGTTGCCGTAAATAATGAGAATATCATAAACGAAACGAATCAATTTAGGCAGGGCGATGAGGAATTTGAGGAAGACGGTGTTTATGCACGATTTATATATACCACAGAAGAAAATGAGGCATTTAATACTGGAGATGGGAATACACAATCCGATGATTACAATTTCACTATTTTTAAAAATGAGACAGGAGAGGCGGAAGTCTTAGCAAAGCGCACAGTGACACCTCGATCATTAAAGGCGGTAGAAGGAAATAAAGATCGAGGGCTTAAGGAGGAGCTAAAGTGTAGTTATTGTTCGATGACATTTGTTAATCCTAAGCGTTTAGCACGACATGAATTGAAGCGACATGCGAGTGAACACACACACAGGGAAAATGAATCAAACTGCGAAAAGGAGCCGTCCAAGGCAAAAGTAAGAAAATAATTTTTTATTACTGTTATTTTATGTAATTGTGTAAATTATATTTCTCGTCATTAGGACCCCTTAATAAATTCGGAAAATAGTGACGATAATGAAGATAGCTCAACAAATTTAATCACAACCGATTCGACGCCTATAAAAGCTACTACTTCAAACACGCCGCAACCGATTGTACAGAAAACACAACCGGCTAAATTGATTTACTTCTGTGAGACTTGTGGCGCAGGTTTTGCACTAAGAAGATCTATAATTCATCACAGGAAGCAAAATCTTTGCAACAAAACAACCCATGATTGCGACAAGTGCCAACGTGTTTTCATTTCTGAAGAGACACTGAAGGAACACAAGCTAACACATTTGCAAGAACACGAGTGCACCGAATGTGGCAAGCTTTTCGGAACAAATGACGAACTCAGTCAACATATGGTCGAGGTCCATAAACGTAATTTACGTAACCAATGCCCCATTTGCAAGAAAGGTCAGTGTGGTCAGCATTTTTTATTGTTTCAGTTCTCTAGTGTATTACCCAAATTTACAATTATATACCCACAGTTTTTACCATATTGTCGGCACTAAAGGATCATTTGCGTGTGCATAGCGGTGAAAAGCCGTTTGTGTGTGACATATGCAACAAAGGCTTTAGCCAAAAGACGAATTTAAAGCAGCATATAATGCGTCATTCCAAGGAAAAAAAATTCAAATGCGATGAGTGTTCCATGAGTTTTGTTACTAAAGGCGAACTATGCTCACATAAGCGTACACACACCGGCGAACATCCATTCCGCTGCGATGAATGTCTGGCTACATTCACAATATCCAGTTCATTGGTAAAACACAAGCGCATACATACTGGTGAACGACCGTACGCATGTGATTTGTGTCCTAAACGTTTTACATCATCGTTTACTCTAAAAAATCATAGACGCATTCATACCGGCGAAAAACCCTTCAAATGTCGCTGGTGTAGCAAAACATTTACGCAGAAGCAAGATTGCATCATACATCATCGTACTCATACTGGTGAACGAAATCATGTTTGTTTTTGTGGTGAGAAATTTACACATTTGGGTACATTACGCACTCATATGAAAACACATGAGGCGAATGATGTTGATGGTGTACCGAAAACTGGTAGCAGAGGTAAAAAGCTTTCCTCACGTAACAAGAGCAGAACTTCTAAACGTGCAAGTTTGGATGAATCAGCATATAATATCACCATATTGGATGTTGACGAAGACAACGATGATGCCGACGGCGATGAGGAAACAGCTACAGTTGTGACTGTCGCTCGTGAGGATATGGAACGACTGGCAGCAGGTGGTACGCTACGACGTAGTGAAGAAGTTGCTGTCAGTGAGGAGAAACTTATGCAACTAGCGATTGAGGAAGTTTAACAAGGCAAAATATTTAGTAATAATAAATATATAAATGAAAAATAGACTTATGGAATTTTTAAAATTTAATACATTAACTTGGTCAAAAAAAAATGTGTTTAAGTATTTGAATGCAGAGTGTACACGTCACTTGCTTGGACGCTGCAACTGCGATTATAATTTTTAGTAGTGGTGCAGTTGATCGTAATTTATTTACTGGCCTTTCATTTTGATGGTAAATTTACAATATTTTAGCCGCCATATATGTGTGTGTGTAAATTGTGATGTAAATTTTATGTAAAATGTCTCACTTGTGTCATCTGTCCACCTACAACAAAACCGCCGCCACTACCACCACCACCTTCATCGAAACTATTCGCATTGGTTGTTGGCGGTTCGGAACTGAACCAATTAATTAATGCATGATGTACACTCTGCACACATTTACGCTGATCGGCAATCAGATTTTCCGAGTATTTAACGTGGTTGGCAAATGCCTCTTTCTCGTGCAATACATCTTTGGACATACGATGAAGGTCTTTGAGTATGGCTGAACCCCATAGTTGTACATGAATATCGGGTATTTTGGAAGCTAACTGCATAGCAGGTGTAACCATATTCATACTTTCCTTTGAATTACCTATGCTGAGGAAGACATGTGATAGTAATACTAACGAACATGATGTTAAACGATTGAGATCTTCAGCATTAGCCATTTTCAAGGTCTCGCGGAGGAATCGTCTAAAAGAGAAAATAAATAGCAGTTCTTGATATATTAATCTAAATAATAATATTTCACTATTTATTTAATTTACTTAGCCTCGTGAAAACTGCTTTTATGAAACGCATGTAGACCTTGTACGTAATAGAAACCGCCCATTAGTGCTTGACTGCTATGCGTGTGCGTATTCTCTGTGGATACAGTGTCCAAAATTTGCTTAAGATCTTGTTCACGTTTTGTGCGTAGAAAAATAATTGCCAAGTTCAAATTGGCAAACAATTTCAGGTCGCGTTCCGATGTTTCCATGACACAGGCTATGAATTGCCGTTCTGCGTGCTCATAAAAGCTAGTCGACATTGAGTATAAACCTAATAGACAATGCAGTTGTGCTGAATGACGTCGAAGTAAACCTCGATTGGGTGATGCAATGCAAACATCTCGCGCTGCTGCTATTTCGGTGATTGCCAGAATACGGTTGCCCATCACCATGCGACACATGACAATGTGTTCCAGCAATATCACCTTGAACACTGATAATATAGGTTTGTCATCTTGCGCTTTTAATTTTTCAATTTGTGTTAACGCTTTTTCTGTGTACTTTTGTGCCTTATCCATGTAACCGGCCATCATTGAGTGTGATACCGTTACTAAATATACCAAAACATATAACTGTTCTTTAGGTAGCCACACGAACATTTCTAACGCGTTCTGTCCAAATATCGCTGAAACAAGAATAAGTAAAATATAAGTAAGTATTTCATTCCATGAAATTAAATAATTATACCTTCATCGGATGGCCAGTTGGGTGCCATTATTGTTTGGATCGACGTTTGCAATTGTTTTAAACTGGGTTTTACTGTTTTCACCTGACCCAACGCAAGGTAATAGCAAACTTGCAGCACTAGGAAAAACACTTTCAGGTATTCCTTTTGATGAGCATTAGTTATATTGTTATCAATAATGGCACCAGCCGTATTTAACAATGCTAACACGTCATTTGTTTTACGCTCTATCATTAAAATCATAGCGCGTGACAAGAGAAATAACACTTTAAGATAAGTAGCACCTGTCTCCTCAGCAGACTCTACACCGACGGCTAATAATTCAGAAGCTAAAGAATACTCTCGATCTGAGGCGTGTATTTGCGCAAGTTGCAACAGCAATTTGCAGTGCCAAAAGACATTATGCTGTGACAATTCTACAGCGCGACGCAGCATCGCCTTTGCTTGTGAATTTTGTTCCAACTGCAGGTGCAACTGTGCTAATAGAGAGGCGGTGTCAAACTTAACGTCATCAAAATGTACCAAAGTCTCAGAAAGTTTCCATGCAGTTTCTAAATGATTACGTGCTAAGTCGGTGTTCAATGTATAGGCCATTAATATTTGGCCCATTTGAAGGTGTGTGCGTGCTTCCACCTTTGTCGGTGGCTGGAAAGTGAATAACGCTTGTAAGCACTGTATGCATTTCTTAATATTTGGTGGTTTAGATGTACGAAAATGCTCGGCTAAGCCCAGCAACGATATATAGCACGCATCCTGGGACGGCGCTGTAGCAGTGCTTGTTGATGCCATCTTAGTTCACCAACCACACTAACAGCAGCAGCAACAAATGCAATTGCTTCAGCTTGTTATGGTAGGATTCATAAATTACTGACACAGATTGACTTATTATTAATTCTTTTGTTAATATTAAATATTTTTACAATAATACTAAAATTACTTAAACCGATCACTTTCGCTTCAACAATTTATTGCAAAGTTCAATGGTGAATAAGCATTGCCAATTGTGGTGGATTTATTGCTTTTCGCATTAAGATGTTGCCGTATTTTTCACTGCATATATGGTGAATTAATGCATAATGTTTGTGCATTAATTATGAATAAGAAACGCTGTATAAATAATTTGCAATTGAAGTTAATTTCTTCTAAAAAATATTTTTCGAAATTGAATTCAAACTTGGTTAAGAATATGTTTCGAAACTTGCTTATTTCATAAAGCGATGTATAAGCGTTTTACTTTAAATGTTTCTTAAGTTGTCACAGAGAACATTGATACTTGGTATTTTCAGAACATTTAGTATTTTCTTTCAAATATTCCAAAAATTTACCCTTGCGACGTTTTGAATGAGAAGCTTAAAATATCACTAGATAACGTAATCAGACTTCCATATTAAAAAACTCACTTGCACAAAATTTACAAAATTAGACGGCTAGTGAATGAATAATAAATTAATTCACAGAATAGAAAGCTTATAATTGATTCCCTTTGATACCTGTTAAACAGTATAATTGTGTAAGTTCACATTTTCTTGGTAACAATTAAGCCCGTTAGTTCTGACGAAATGTTTCCTAAGGCAAGGTACCGGACCCGGTTTTTTATCCAACGACTGGCAAATCGGCAGTATTCCACAAAAAAAAATTGGGAAATATTTTCTGTAGCTAAACAGCAACACAAACTATTAAAAGCTGACTCTCCCTGTCAAAAAAGGGGCTGGTGTACATGGACAATTCTAATTCCTTAAATCATTCAGTTCAGACAAGCACCGCCCTTCAAACACCGTAATCTTTAGAGAAACTTTTTTACCATCAACCACGAAGTTTATTCAAAAGTTCCGCCAAGGTTTCAATGTGGATGTGGATTTCAAATCTCGTGGTATTCCACAAGAGGTACCAATATAAAAATATAACAATTGCCATTATGATGAACAATAAAATTTTTTATTAATAATTCAAATTAAATGAAATTAATGAAAAAATGCATGAAAAAAGCTCATAAAAATATATATATGCATGTGTACGAATTCAGTGTAAATGTATATCTTTAAAGTACATTTTCACTTGCAGGCAAAATCTGTGCATGTAGTAGAAGCAAATATTTTCTAATGTCATGCAATAAATGATTTCAAATTATTTTCTCTAAGGCTTAAGCCGTTCGATGTGAGTTTACAGTAAAATTTCATAATAGCTTATTGTTTAACTGTTGTGTTTGCAGCGTTTGGCTTTTATTGCGTAAACAAATATTTACTTGTATGTATGTATGTAGTTAGTTGCATCCAAAACTTAACTGATACGAATAGGAATAGCTGTATAACATTGTTTGTGTTTTTGCTTGTTTAGCAATAAACTTGCAATATATTCATATATGTATATATGTAAGGCTATACAGCACATTTATATCTATACAAAGCTTTACATTCACAAATATATACGTATACAGATTTGTTTTTAACTATGGTTGCAAACATAGACATATACATATGGATAAGAAATATTACTTTAAAGTAGTTATTTTCACTGATTTTTTTCTTTTCATATACATTCAAACTTGCTTGTATATAAATACGCATGTACAAGCATATAATATATATTTACGTATATTACATAATAATTCATACCAAAACCTTATCAGTATGTCTAGAATTCAATTCCATGCGACGTTGACGTCAAGTATTATTCTTATATTTTTAATAAGTTCAAACACACTATTAGTTTTTGTCATAGAAACATTTAAAAAGAGAAAATCTTCAATTTTAGTATTACAACCATATTTCACTTGCAATATTTGCATATATGTATATACATTATGTAAATAACTCTGCTTAATTGATGAATATGAAGGAAACATACATACACGTAAAAACACTTGCAATGGTCCAAATTTGTAAATTTTGGTTTAAAGGAGAAAAGTATATTTAATATTCTGCATATAAACATATAAATTGTGCATGAATTAATAGGATGAAGTTTTTACAAGCTAAACACCGGTATTTAGGTCATCCTAGCTCTTGTAAATGTCTATAAATATTTTAATACGTGTCTATGCACACCTTTCAAAATTGTTTAGGGTAAGTTCCATGGTGTAATGAAAAAATATGCAAGTTTTTAAATATTAAAAAAAAATAATAAATGTTGTGAACTTGTGGCATTAATTGACCATTTCTGCAAGTGTTTTGGTAATTTCTTCAAATTCATCATTAAATCACATCTCATATTAAACGTGTTTACATAACGGGAACGATCTGGACTTACATACAAATATCAGGTCAAATATTGTCATTCCAGTAGTATTCAAGCAAACCTAATTCTATATATTTAAGCTGTTACGACAACTACAACACATGTACATAAATTGTTTGGTATTTTTCAATGTTTCCTTTCTTATTTGTTGAGTATTGTATGTAATTATTTAGCTTATAATTAAATTTTTTAATAATAATTTCTCATTCAACTAAATGTAATGTAAGTCGAAAAACCTAACTTCAGTGTTCGCTTAAAAAATTATGCACTTACGATTGTATCTACTACTTAAGCAGCCTTTTGTTTATAGGAGAAATCTAATTGAAATTTTTAAATATCAGTTATAGAATAATTTTCTTTAACATCCTTAGGTAATTGAGCAAATAATATTTAAAATTTTAAGTAAAAATTTCGGTATCCATAGTGAGTTATTAGTTGATTAAGCATTACTTTAAATACTTGAATACATAAGGAATTTGTGTTCAAAGTAAAGACCGAACAATGTAAGTCATATATAGCACATATGTGTATATGTATTAATATGCAGCAAATGCACGGTAGAACTACATTTAACTAAAAACCTAATAAACTGTCTTTGTTTTACAAAATATATAGAAAAAAAAACTCCTAAATACTTTTTGTGACATTTGTAAATCATTTAAAATGTGTGTATTTACAAATACGAAGTAAATATACACGCATTTTCGCTTTAGGTTTTTGAACACATAAGAAGATTAACGAAATATTGTTAATTTAAAAGGAAACAATGGCACAATCTGACGAATTATGCAAATATTATATGGAAGGCAATGAAATATGTAGGTATAAATGTATTTATGAACGAAAAAAATTAATTAGCTGCTTAAAGCTTACATTTACTTATGTATGTACATATACATATGTTTGTAGATAAATATAGTTTTCATTGTAGTTCGGCTTTGCCAAGGATAAATTATTCGTAGCGGAATTGAGTTACACAAAACTGTACTGGTTGTCGACCGCGCGTGGACCCATTTCATTTGCGTTCAAATCGTTAATGCTCGCAACTCTTGCACCAGTGTGATGTGGATTCTGTAAATGATAATTAAATGTAAATATACTTACATGTATGTTATTATTTTTACGCAGTATAGCGAACAAACATTGAGAAAAAAAAAAATGAATATTATAGTGACCATAATAGAGTCAAATGCCCTTTTTGACTGAGCGCTGGAGGTTTGAGAATTACGTTAGTTCTCAATTTGAGTTCTGATTTTGCTTCAATGTTTATTGACGATATGCATAAAAATGTATGTAAATTTTTACCGGTGATTGTAGTGATACTGTTGACGCGCGTAGTTGTGCCGTGGCTAATTGTTGTTGCTGCTGCTGTTGTTGCATTTGTGATTGTTGCTGTTGTGGTAGCGGTTGCGGTTGCGGTTGCGGTTGTAAGTGTACATGATGGTGATGCGGCTGCTGCGTTTGTTGATGCTGCAGTAGGAACGGTAACTCAATTTCGCACGTTTTTAAGCGCACACTCATGTTCATTGTGATTACATGCTGCGGCTGCAATCCGCCCATATGCATATGCAATTGTGGCATGGAATAATAGGAAGAAAAGAAAAGACATTGCACTTTGATTTTGAATATGTGACACAAACACATTGCGTGCGACTCGTGTTAGTATTATTTGGTTCTGTTGCTGAAAGCTGATGACTCAGATCCATGCAACTAAACGTAAAAAGGATTCTCAATACAAATATAGTTATACATATACTTATACATGTGTGAAAGAAACAGTAGTTAAGAATAATAAATAAAAAAAAAAAAAGAAAACCATAAAAGAAATTGTGCTAATTTTAACATACACAACATAGACGAATACAAAACGATAAGTCAACATTTACTTAATTTAAATTTAAAATCAAAGCTACCATTAAATTTATACACAATTATTAGATAGTATATTCTAATGCTATATGCTTTATTATCCTTGTTCTTACTGAAAGCAAGTCAATTACCAAATTTAATGGCGTCGTGTTGAATTGTTTCAACGATGTAAAAAAAAACCAATTAACAAAAAAAAATTACAAAATAAAATACAAAAACATAAAATCAAAATCATCACTGACACTGAATGGACTCCAAAATTTAGGCTATCTCACATGTCTCGGTGATGGATGCTGTTGTTGTTGTTGTGGTTGTTGCCCACCGTTTGTTTCGGCATTGCTGCCAGCATCATTTGTGCCGCTACACGAAGTTGCTTGATTATGCACCCACTCGCTCAGTGTTACATCTGATGTACCGCCGGATTCTAATGGTATTGCATTGTGCCGGAAGTGCTCGAGCATCTCCTGAATCGATGGGAACCATAAGTGCTGCACACGACATTGGCCCTTCTCCGACAAGGTCATTCGTAAATGTTTAGCACGTCCTTGAAAATTGAATGTGAGTACAAATTCACCCTTACGCGTTTCACTTTGACGCACTAAAAAGAAACCATGTCCTGCCGCTTCTGAATGTAATACCATACGAGCTGCTTCTGAACGCGGTAGTGTACCATGAAACCATGGATACTGCCGCATTTCAGCCGTTAAATCTGCTACATTTATATCCAATTCGGAATCGCATTCGATTTCAAAATTACTCGACGCCGATAGGCGTTGTTCGCCTCTTTCGCCAGGCCCGACACGTCTCGGCGGTATATCGGGTATACCTTCCACTGTATTTGTGTCATTACCAATAGTTGCTGTTGCACCTACGCCCGCATTCGCAAATGCGAGTGCATTGTCCGATTGCGAACTGCTTGGGCCGACATTGCCGTTAGAGCCAAGTATGTTTGTTTGATGGTATTGGGGATTATTAATGCCACCACTACGTGGAATAGTGCCATTTGCGGAAGTTAAATTGCCATTCGGACTCATAGCCATTGAAGTTGCTGCCGAAATGCCACCCATTATGCCGCCGACACCTCCACTGCCAGTAAACAATGCATCTGCCGACTCCAGGGGCAATTGCTGCGTGGGCGGAGTACGCATGCAGTAGCGTATAGTGGCCAACCAACTGTGCATTTCATCACAACTCTCTGCCTCAATAACATATTCCATATTGTTATCTGCCTTCAATACAAAAGTGTTTTCACGGTCGGGCATTTCAAGCCGAGTTGTTTTTCTTGCTTCCGATATTAGGAAACAAAAAACGCCACTTCGAGGCTGAAATAAATCATTTTTATAATTATAATGAAACTTAGTAACATGTACAATTTAGCCGCTGAGAAACCTTTGTAGCTTTAGGTGGCGTATAGAACTCCAACATATAGCCGCCGACAGCTTTCACTAAGGCCAGACGGCATTTCTCCCATTTTTGTGTGCCTGTTGGTTGATCCAAACTTTCTGGCGTCAAATTATAGACGTATCCTTCTTTACGACATTCAACAATAATTTTCGAGATCTTGGTCTTGCTGTGTTTGCTGCCATCTAAATCATCGCTGTTCTTATGAAAAAGCGTCTGCAGGAATAAGAAATTCTAATATTAAAATTATTAAAATGAACTGTTCAAAATCATGATATATGTATAGTCATTTGCTAGATTTGGTAAAACTATTGCCCACCTTGCCCTTGCGTAGACCTTTAAACGAAAGCCTTCGAAAGAATGCTTTTTGAAATATTTTCGGTGAATCTTCCGCTGTGCTGCCACTTTCCTCTAATGAATTTCCATTACCAGTCTACAAATTAAATGGAAGCAATGCTAATTTAAAAGTTGTTGCTCTCAATAAGAACTTACCTTAAGATTACCACGTCTATAGCAAAATTCAGTTTCGAAATGATCCACAAATGCTTCTGCAAATTTCTGTCCAAAGCTGCGATACGAAATATTACGAGCCTCCTCAGGTGGTAAATTTCCATTTATATAGTTTATACAAGCTTTGGCAAAATCTGCTGCAGCTACACGTGAATGACGTTCACAGAATTCCTCCCAACTTGTGCCGTAAGCATATGAAGTACCACTAGCAGCACTCATATTTGGTATAAGATCACCGCCTACTGCACCACCACTGCTACCTCCAACACTACTTCCGCTAGCAGGCCCGATAAAACCACCAGCGGTAAAAGTATTTGTTGTACTATTACCGCCCATTTACTTAATAAATTCTCTTTATTATTATTAGACTTTATGTGGCACAAAAATTTCTGCAGTAAATATTCCATAAATTAAAAAAAATTATGTAAACTTGAATGTGCGAAAGTCTTTGAGCACTATGTACATTACTTATGTATGTAAAATATTATTTTTAAATCGTGATTTCTATATATTTACTAATTTATTATAGATCTATATTTGTATATATTTTCATTAATATATTATTTATTATTATATATTAATATATTTATTATTATTAACTCACTCCATAAAAGTAAAAAATTAATATCAGTAACCACGTCTTAGAAAATCATTGTCATATAGCCTCGATAACACACGAAAAAAAAAGTTTTTTATTGTATAAGAATTTTGCTTCTAAAATGTTATCAGCCATTTATATATATAACTGTCATAAATTTTTTATTCCACCAAATTTGTAAGTTAAATAATGCAGATTAACCCGTATTTCAATAAGAAAAAAGATGAGACAAGGAAAATTTCAAAAAATATCTATATACTTCTTGTGTATTCCATGAATTATATATAAAGGGCGATTCTTTAAAAAAAAAATACAAAAAGCAAAACACAAATATTTACTATATATGCGAAACATATTTATGCAAATGTGTACATACATGTGCATATAATCTTCGTTTATATTTTTAGCAAAAATCTACCAAGGATTTTTATGCTTTGATACAATGATCATTGATCCGTTTAATTTTATATTTAAATTTAATATGATTGACAATTCATACATTTTTTATTTAATATGGTAATATGTGATCCAATCGGGAAAAAATAGTACACTTGTGGGTACTAATACATAAAAAAAATTATAAAAAAATGTTGGCATTCACCATGACTTAATTTATTCAACCAGTAGTCAATATTCATATTTATTAGTGATATTAAACTTACGAAGAAGCTATTGGTTTTCTTAGAAAGTTATTTCTCTCTTAAGATGCGCATTTCTTATATGCTTCACGCCTCTTATTGTACACATGGATTTTCTCGTCCTCTTAACAACGACAAATAGCAGTTATTTCACATTAGGCTTATCTAAACCTTCGCAATATATTTACGATATATTTTTAATTATTTTCTACATATCTTCTTTCATTGATGTACATTTATCTATTAAAATGTTTGTTTTTAAATACTTTTACACATAAATAAAAGCGGAAAAGCTGGAAAATGCACTGAAGAGAAGAAAAAATTTTCACTTTACTATTGCAATAAGAATTGCCAACTATTCTTTACGTACATAATTGATATTGCCAACAATAAATATAAATGGAGAAGTTGCCAGCTACAAATATGAAATAAGGAATAACAAACTAAGCACTGAAAAAAAATCTCAAAAAACTTTTGTTTTTATAACGAATTATGAAATAATATTATTAATTTTAAAAATACAAAACCTGACTAGTAAGGAATATCTTATTGAAAATATATAATTTTCAACAGGTTTCCAGCCAGAAGCAGTTCATTCAATGCTCTAATCCTACTTAGATCAATATTGGCACCGCTGTATTTCGGAAAAGTGAAAGGGAAGTATCCATACCTAATACTTAACTATCTGCTCTTTTTTTGGGTATACATAACTGGAGCGGCATCAGATTTATATCCGGTGAAAGACTGATCTACAATTGATTTCATCCGTCTCCAAATCTAAAGCTTATTGCGAAATATTATATAAATCGCAACAGATACAGATAAAGTTTAGTGAAATACAGCAATTCAGATGTTTCATATAGTTTTTTTTTTATTGTTAAACAATTTACTTATAAATATGTGTTTTAAAATTATATCAAATAGTTTAACATAAAAAATCTGCATTTATATTAAATATTAGATTTCATTTCATCAGTTTTTGCTAAACCTAATGCAATTTATTTATAATTAGTAAATTAATACAGTAGTAATAATAAAAAAAATTCATTTAAAATTCAATGTATTACATAATATAATACTTAAAATATATAAGTATATTCAAAAATTGCCTTTACTTAATAGCTACAATTGTGATTTTAATTTTAATTTTATTTTTTGTTGTTTATTCAAATTTCATCTGCAACTTGAAAACGGTATGAACTGTGTAAATATATACATACAAACACATATACTGTCGTATTTTAATTAACACTCTTTTGGAAAAAAAATTTCGAACAATTTTGGTTTGCCAAAGCGATATAAACTTTACTTATGAGGTTAAACAAATCTTCCAACTACTAGAATGAAAATATCGTTGGGTTCATTGAGAGACATAGAAAGATCGTTTTGGAACAAATTATATTGATATATGTATATATAAATGTTAAGTTGTTTGCTAATGACTTTGTTGATTGTTTATACGAAATGCATCTGTTTTAAGTTGATTTTTGTTTAGTGTTTGCTGAGTGGTGGTGAATAATTTTTACAATTTAAGAAAAGATATTTATCTGCCGAATATACCTCTATCAAGGTGAACCTATGTTTTTAAAAATTTTCTTTAATTTATTAATTAATTTAAAATGTCACACTTTTATTTTTATGTGTATTTAATATTTTCAAACCAAATTATAAAAAGTTGCTATCAGTAAAATAATCGTAGCAACGCGAACACATCGAAGTGTATGAGAAAAACATAGTTGTTGGGCAGAATTTTTGGTGTACATTTATTAATTAAATAATTCCAACCTACAGTTACTCATAAATGAAACGTTTACGAAGTTTTTAAAAGTGAGTATTAATAGAATAATTCGCTTAAAACATAATATTAACTTTTTAAGTTATTCAATTAAATGTATTTTTTGTCATTGAGGGAATATTATGAAGAGAAATTTTTGATTGCGCTTAACTTGTATAAAATAAATGCGCAGAAGATTATGAAGACGTGTATAACTTTTGTTTCGGATGTTTTACGACAAAAAATAATTATGAATATAACTCGTTGATAATCAGAAGAAATAAAAACCAAAATCCTTTAGTAAAGTTGTTAGTAAAAATACTAGCAAGATGTATCTTTAGTGCATATTAGCCTTGAGTGCTACCGAAAACGCTATCTCTCTTCTGAGTAACTGTACTTAAATTTAATTCTAACTTCTTTGAGCATTTGTATAATTATTACAATGTATTTGTAAGTAACATTGTAATCATAAGAATTTATTTTCGATCAAATACAAACAAATTTTAGTTAAATACAATGAAAAGTTGAAATTAATGCTTATGGCGAATAATTTTTAGTTTGCAATGTTGAAATTAAAAATTTGAGATAAACGAAAAAATCACAATGGGATATTGAACAATGGAACCCACTGCAGCACTTTGCAATTATTTCATGAATAAATTAGTGATTAATTAATAAATATTTTCCGTTCTTTGTTATGTATTTATATAACCAATAACATATTATTTAAAAGAAAACAATTGAATTTATAGATTCAACTATAGCGAACTTGAGCCTAATTACGGCATTACTTTTCATTTGAAAGATTTAAGCAAAACTAAGTGTGTTGATTATCAAAACAGCAAATAAAAGTTGTAAACCAATTTTGCGAAAAAAATCTCTCGTTTTAATATTCCATTTTCATAATACATATACCTAAACGAAAATCAGTTTAAGGGACAATGATTATGAATTTATATTAAAAAGATGTTGAATAATATTCTTAGAAGACACATATAATGTGCTGCCAATTAAAGAAGAATGCTCTAACGGATTTTCATAAAAAAAAATATTTTTTTAAAAAAATAGTTAAAATTTTTATAAAAAAAAAAAATTTATAAAAATTATTTTATAAAATAAGAGAGTAATAGAAACCCCCAGTAATGTATTTCTGTCAAGAGAAAATGTCGTAATAACAATCCATTAATAATTGTAATAATCCATAGATGTATTGCTTAACACAAGTTGATTTGCAATGCACACCTGCATAACAATTTTTTTTTAATCTAACAATATTATATTAAAAAGTTAGTCAAAAAGTTTTGAGAAAACCTTTTGCTTTTAATTATTTCCAATATAGGAAATTTTAATTGATTGACTTGAATTCAGTTAAATTTAATTGTAAAATGTATAAAACGAAATTTTTTAATGCTGTAAATATTAGCTGCTACAGCGAGTTATCATTGTATATTTAACATAAAAAAACTTAAGTATAAAGATTTATTTCTCACTAATGTATTGTTCACATATTCGTAATTGTTTGCTTATTTGCTTAAAGCGAGTTTAAAAAAAATCAGTTCGATATTGATTAACGAAATTGATTCGTTCAGATTATAGTTATACCTAATGAGTAGGTTAATGAGTACTGTTTATTGTATGTGTGGTTTTTTTTTTTTGTGTGTTTGCATTTATTTATACATTTCTATAGAATATATTAATATTAATGTACGGATGGGGATTTATAAGATGATATACTTATGTATGTATTTTAGTATATGGAAATATGTAATCTTATATCGACATTACTGTAATATGTATATTTCTCAAAAGCACTAAATTTTGGCTTTTTCACTATTTAATACAATTTTGTATTAATGGATGTTGTACATACAAATACGTTACTATTATTGAATCTCATTTTGTTATCTGGGCGCATTACAGTTAAATGTAAATATTTCTTAGTTCAATGAAAATTTTTATAATAAAAAATAATCATGTGAAAATTAAACGCAAAATGAGTAAAAATTCTTCTTTGTCTTAAACCCTTGATTTAGCATACATACTACGTGTTATTCACAACCCCCACCCTCATGCATGCTCCAAGTTTGTCTATATCTATTATTATAATTAAAATACAAAAACTAAAATAATGCATTCCTTGTACAAACTTAGTTCGTTAAACGTATACGAAGGAGAAAAGAGGCTAAGCACTCAGACTTCCAGTTGCTTTGATGGTTGCTGTGTAATAAACGGTTCACTCCACATCCGTCGTAAGTCGCCCTATAAAGAATTATTAGAATAGTTAGCTTAATATGAATATTTCTATGATTATATGTCAAAGGTTAGAGCAAATAATAAACAAAAAATTATAATTTGGGTTTGAATAAGAATTTCCAAATTGTTAACTGATACCTTTTATTTTTTGGAAATTGTATCGCCAAAATGTACATATTTTTAAACATGTTCAATCTCTTATGATTTTGTGAAAAAGTTTCACACAAAAAAGTATCAGCAGTTGTAGAATTGGAACTCGCTACTAACTCTCTACTACTACTCTACTGGAACTCTCTCTAAAACGTTACTCTCATCACAAATATAGGATTTGGCAAGAACTGGCGATTAAATTGTTGTATATTTGATACACTATCTTCCTGCTTAGCTAGCTTCTAGCTTCCACTAGCTTCCGGCTTCCCAGCCTCAGCGCATTTAGAAACTGTCAACGAGTGCTTGGAGGAAGGGAAGCAATGTGATTCCTTTGTAAATACATCGATTCTTTTCCTTTTGATCAGGGCGCAGAGCATATGCTCAGTTGACTGCTGCAGAATCACAAGCATACTCTTTCCTTAGAAAAGTTAGTTACATGTTTTAGTGGGAATCTCAGGCTCAATCTCATGTTAAAGGTGGTATTAAAATTAATTGGTAGAACAGACTCTTTTAAAAAAGATGCACGCATATAAAAGTATTACTAAATCAAATTTCCCAAAATCCGACAATTATGGAAAAATGTTAACTCTGAGATAAAAAAAATTTTTAGTCTCGCTCAAAATTTCGTAACACAACAGGGCTGTTAAAATTCCTTCACCTAACTTTGTTCTCTTAAATATCTTTTGTTATTAAAAATGTGTTACCTTGAGATAAGCCATAGTCAACAATGGCAATAACGTGAACGGCACCAAGTATAACAACGCTGGTTGTGCTGCTTTGAAAACTTCTGAGCTCACGGTAGCGGTGAGTAGACCAAGAAAGTAGCTATAATAAAACAAAAATTTGCATATCTTATTATTATTAAAAATGAAATATTATAAGTTACTAAAGCATTTTCAAACTAAGCAAGATAACGATAAGTTTATTTTATTTGAGTAAGTATAAGTAAAGTATACTTCCTAAAAATTTAAACTTACCCCAACAAGGAACAGTGAAAGTAGGTAAGCCTCGAACCGACTCCTCTCGGTGGCTGCAACGTAGGATCCGAAGTGATACCCTGTGATTTCTTATATGCATCATAACGCAATACAAAACATAATAGCAAACCCGGCATCACAATATCACCTAAACCTAGCATCGAAAAATGCCCACTATTGTGTATGCTTGGAAAAACTAATTTGCCTGGCAAGTTAAGTTTCGGTGGTTCCTTGACAATACCGCCCAAATTTAGTTTTCGCGCTACTATGCCCACCGGATTGTCAGCGGGCCGGGTGGCCACCTTAACCATTACGTTCGTACTAAAGATATATGATGAAAAGAATACCCAGAAGACATCGTATATGAGCAGACCAGTTAGCAAAAGGGTTGACACCTTAAGACTGGGCAGGCGTACAAAAGCGATGAATGCTACACATAGACCCATGCCCATTGCTGTAAGGTATTTAAAATAGGGGAGTAACATATAAATATTGAGAAAAACATTTCGACGCAAGAATTTACCATCCATTAACAGCCAATGTCCGGTAAGTACCCAAATGCATACAATTGACACAGAGAGTGCAAAACTGAATAATTCAGCAGCGGTGAAGCGACCACATATACCAAATGATATGCGATTACCATCGGTGCATGGTCGTATAATGTACTGGCACATGGGCAATAGCAGAAAGGCTAAAGCCACCGTAGCAATTACTATAAATAATGAAAACAATTAATCATTAATATATGCTTAATTATGTAGGGAAAAGTACAACGAAAATGAACTCACTTGCTGTACAAACGGCGAAAAGCAATTGCATTGAATCGAAAAAGAAAAACATAACCAACAATGAAACTGAAGCGCCGAGTGGCAAGCACAATGCATGCATCGTATCGAGCGTTGCGAATTTGCCTAAAACAGATGCATTCAGAAATAAATATTATATATTATAATATAAATTTGTTAATGGGCAAAATAAAATAGTTATAATACTCACTAGTCTCTTGCTCCACAGGTTCGCCTGTTAGTAAATTCATCATTGATTCACTACGCTTCTTTTGCTCACGTTCACGAGCCTCCTGTTCAATATTCAAACTACGAAAACTGCCATATACGATCAATAGCATCGAAATGAGACATGTGGAGACGCGTGAAGAATCCATGACATTTGATGTCCAATGTACTTCGCGATATTCTGTGGTGGCAGACTGTGCGTTAAGACTACTGCTATCGACGACTGCTGCTCCTGCACCCCCG
This sequence comes from Bactrocera minax, assembly GCA_021498325.1. Lineage (NCBI taxonomy): Eukaryota > Metazoa > Arthropoda > Insecta > Diptera > Tephritidae > Bactrocera > Bactrocera minax. Next base: position 41,864 of record JAKEEE010000078.1, on the reverse strand, counting down.
CTCACTATGCCGTGCGACATTGCGTGCCGTAATTGATAACAGTTTGTACGTAGTCGTATGTTATTGTGCGTTGTACGCTTGCGCACTAGCGTCTAACAACGCCGCAAGCACACACACACACACACACACACACACACAAACCAAATATGAATTGCTTAAATCAATATAGATGCACCGCCTTTTCCTCTAGCACACCAAGTGTTATACGTTCATATAAGTGTATTTAATTATTTTGCTTTCGCTTCGGCCTGAGTAATAGTATTGCTTAGCTTGTTGCTTGTGTGCGTCGACTGCCTGCCGCCAAAGTACCATGTAGGTAGATATTTAATATTTTGACGGGTATGTTTACTGATAATGTAGCTTTCAGATACCTGCTAAGTAAACAAAGCTCCTGCTCAATGTGTTATTACCGATGCACACGATGCGACAACAGCGCTGCTGCGCTGGTTGCCTTATCAACACGGCAGGCAGCGGCACAGCGAATTGTTATAACCGGCGAAACCAGCGTTTTGTGACAATATTGCAGCAATTATTGTAATACCAAAAATAAATCAAAGAGTGCTAAGTAGACTGATCGTTCAATGACTTTCATACGTTTGCTTAAATAAAAAATAAAAAATTGGATAATTATTTAAAAAAGTAAATATGCTTGTAGATATTTAATTATAATATATCTTACTCTTATATGCATATAATATTCATATACAAATAACTGATGAATTTAAATTATTGCAAACCAACAAAATATGCTTAAGTTTTTGCAATTGATATCACAATCTCGTTTACGTTCACAAATAAAAATATTATAATAAAAGTATATATATTTTTAACAATATGCTTACAAACGGCAAATGAACCCAAAAAATACTACTTATATGTGAAATAAATATTTATAATGTAGATACGATGTGAAATCTTGCTTTTGACTGCAGGTTAAATTCATTTTTAATAAGAATATAATAACTCGATGGTACAATAACAAAACAGTATGGCTGTTTTAGATAAAACGTTAAATATAATAAAATATATCTTCGAATATAGAAATAAGAAATAGTAAAGTATCTTTGAGTTTGTTTACCCAGATGTTAGAAGGCAATAACACTTCCTGCTTGAAAGCTATATGTTTACGATACATCGAACTTTTAAGAATTTGTACAAGAGAAGAAAGTGTACCTTTTATAAGAAAGGTACACTTAACAAAACTAAAACTTGTCTTTATATACACGTGAAAAAAATATTAAAATAACAGTGTAATCATTTTTATAAATTACATTTCGTTTTAAGTATAAATAAGATTTTTTATATACATAAGTCTATATAAAAAAATATAAATTGTAGTTGTGGCTTTCGAAGTAAGTCTACGAGATCGGGTCGCACTCTTAAACCGCGGGACTTTCTACATTTTCAACGGTTCAGTGCAAACACGGGGTTTTTTTTATTTGCAGCTTTATGGTTTATATATATTTTTGTATAGCTATATATATAGTATATATTCATACGTCAAATTAATCAAGTACACGAAATTTCGCCGTATATCTTTATTAATATTTAGATTTATAATTCTTGAAATGAATACGTAACGCAATAACCCTTCTGTTTTGCAAGGAGTATTTGTAAAGGAAAGTTTTACACTTTTCACGACCGGTAATGGAAGTCCACTTGAACTTTTCAATTATGTACATACATACATATGTTGTATTTTATTTGCTACTCAAAGAAAAGCTTTTTGGAAGTCGCACAATAAAAAACAATCTTTACTTTAATATGTCACTTACCGATTCAAAGAGAGTTAGATCGTTAATCCATTATATTTACGGATAATGCAATTTGTTTATTTGTTATTAATAAATTGGCGCAGTGTTAATATCATCTACCATCTATACACATATGATTGATAGTACCACAATCTTTTTTCATTTTATGTTTATTAAGAATAATTGAAGAATAAAAGTTGAACAGACTCTGAGGTATCAGCACAATAGATCCTTTGGTATCATTTTTTATATAAATATTTCAACTGCAAATGTATGCAATTCTACATACAACAGAGAACGGTATATGTTGCCATTAGCAAAACAAAGAAGAAAACTTGTCCGAACAGTGTTGTGTGGAAAGAAGAATTACGAACTACCTCACTAAAAGGAATCAAAAGAAAAAAACTTAGGTTGTTTTTGTGTAATAGTCATTATCTTCATAATTACAACTTTATTATATACAGAAAATTGTAATTATAGCAAGCAATCTACTGCTTGAATTGAAGTTTTCGGCTTTTTTTCATTTCAATATCTTCAAATATGGCTAAGAGCTAAGAAACCTTAAATTCACAAACACAACTGTGCAGAACTTGACGTAAACCTAATTTATTTGAAATTACTTGATACACCTATATTTAGTTAATTTCTCCTAGCACATATTTTGCAAGTTTCATTTGTCTACTCTTTCCTAACTTTACGGCAACTAATACCACTTACCAAATACTTTGAATTTTTCACCGTGTCTAATATAAATTTTACAGCACTTTCCTTTTATAATGGGTAGAGCTTACGTCAAATTTGCGAAATCAACGCAAAAATATTTTTATAAATAAACTTAGCACATTTGTACAGAAGTGATAAAAGTTTACACCTCTTGCATTATATTCGGTAGATAACTTTAATAATTCTCTAGTGGCTTCTTCGCCCTTCCAATTTTAAATTAATACTCATTTCATTATTTTATTCAACTAATTTACACTTGAACGCATCGCCGCACTGTTCAAAAACACTATTCGTAGTTTTTCTTGCTCATTGTCCATTTTAATGTTTAATCCATTAGTGTTTGCTTACCTTTCCTCATATCTGCATCTACGTTAACTTTCTTACTGTCTTATTTATTATAATTTATGATTTCTGTGCTTTCATTCCTTTTTGAATAGGGTGACCAGATGTATTTTGTTATATATTTATTTTTGCGGAAATTGTTCGGGAACATTTTACAAAAGCAGTTCATATTACCCTTCATTTCTTGTTTACAGTAGTGTATCTCAAAAATTAATAAATTAAAATTAACACTTTGTTTGTGTATAGTTAAAATCCTGGGCCTGTACTGAAGATTATTTAGCATTATTTATTGCTACTCAAACTGAATACTACAGTCTGGTAACATGTTTTAGTTTACCTTGTTTAAGCCATTGTAGAGCAAAACAAGTGAGAAAAGAATCAATGGTTGTGAATATTTTCATACAGCTGATCGAAAAACTGCGTTTTTCCGGCACAGAGCTTTAAATAAAAGGTCTGTGAAAGAAAAACTTCTTGTGCAAATATATTGTTAATAGAAAATTTGAAAGGAAAATTAAAATTAATATTTAAAAAGTTTTAAAGGTTTCTTCTAGTTAAAAATTCGCTAAATATTTTTGATAAAATTGGAAATATACATTATTAAATATTTAAAATAATAAATAAAAATTTCATCAAAAATAGGTAAATTTAGTCTTCATGAATTATAATAATCGAAAAATAGTTTACATTTTATCAACAGCATACTTAAACTGATAAATTACACTATCGCCAAAGTACAATAGCAACTTTTAGCCTTTTTTTACATTTGACCGTTTTAGAAGTAAAATATTTGAGGCAAGCCGCGTAAATTTCTTGTTTTTTTGCCCTTCCTTTCTTTAATTTTATTATAATCTTATCACAATTTCTATTAATCTCAAAGCATTCACCTGCGGATGTATGGGTGAAAAAAGTGGAATTTGTTACTTGCAGGTTTGTACAATGGTTTAAGTTTTGGTAATTCGTAATATATACGCCGACATACATTTCACTGGTTAATTTGAATTATCCTGTTTCGGAAGCACTTCTGCAATCAATAAAAATCTATACGAGAAAGAAATTATTTCTACCCGAAATTTTCTTTTAATTGGTTTTTAGATTATTTGTTCAACGAAAATCTTGAGATTAAAACTAAACCATTCAACCACAATTTAATACTGCAATTGCAGACTGCACCGGGGTTGACGTTGCATCATATAGTGTTGCTATAGTGCATTAAAAATGCATTGTATTTCATCAAAACGTAGCATACAAAATTTTATAGATGTTCGAATTTATATTTATTTATAAAACTATATACAAATATGAAAAACTTTATATCTTAAGTAAGTCGTTTACTTGTATAATTTATATTCGTTTGAAAAAAAAATGCCCACGGGAATATCTATATAACATAAGATATACACAAATCTCTGATAATTAAGCAGCAAGTTCTTTCAGTACCTGCCCTGCTATCACAATGCGTTGTATTTCGGATGTGCCTTCGTATATCTCTGTAATACGTGCATCACGATAGTAGCGCTCAGCAGCCATGTCGCTAACATAACCCATACCTCCCAAAACTTGAATGCATTGATGTGAACAGAAAGTAGCTGTCTCGGATGCAGCCAATTTTGCCATTGCCGCTTCTTTCGTATATGATCTACCATTGTCTTTCAGCCAAGCTGTACGCCAAATTAGTAAACGCGATGATTCTACCCTTAGCGCCATATCTGCTAGCTTTTGCTGGATAATTTGTAATTTAGCAATTGGTTTTCCAAAAGAATTTCGATTTTGCGCATAATTTGTTGCCAATTCTAGCGAGGCTTGAGCGATACCAAGTGCTTGACTTGCAATACCAATTCGACCTGCGTCCAAAGATTGCATTGCAATTTTAAATCCATACCCAGGTTTACCTAAAATATTTTCTTTTGGAATTTCACAATCTTCAAAAATTAGCTGACATGTAGAACTTGCTCGTATTCCTAATTTGTCCTCTTTTTTTCCAAGTGTAAAACCCTTTAAACCTTTAGGTACGATAAATGCTGATATACCTTTGTGCTTCAAAGGTTTATCTGTAGTAGCGAAAACTACTCCCGCTCCAGCTTCATAACCGTTGGTAATCCACATTTTCGTACCATTCAAAATATAGCGATCGCTTTTTTCCGTTGCGGTTGTAGAAGCAGCTCCAGAATCAGAACCATTTCCAGGTTCCGAGAGCGCAAAAAAGCCGACTTTGTCTCCAGAGGTGTAGGGTTTCAACCAAAAATCTTTCTGTTGTGTTGTTCCATATGTAAGAATTGGCCCTAAAAATAGTGAGTTATTAACAGACATTATCACACCACATGAAGCACATCCCCGCGATATTTCTTCCATTGCAATACTATATGCCAAATAATCCAAACCGGAGCCACCTAATGTAGAAATTTATAATTTAGATCACAATTGAGATTAGCAACAAGTTATACAAACCAAATTCTTCCGGAGTTGTTATAGACATAAGCCCCAGTTCACCCATTTTTTTTAACTGATCTTCAGGATATAAATGTTCACGATCATGTTTCGCTGCTTTTGGTACTACTTCGGCGTTAACAAAATCTCTACATGTCTTCTGTAACATTTGATGAGTTTCAGGAAGTGCAGATAAACAGGCAATCCGCCTTATAGCAAGATTCTGAAGAGCACCATGTCGGCCTTTATGAATAGAAATATAAATACATAAATTCAAGGTTTAAGAATCAAAGTTCAATTATGTAGAAAAAATGTACATAGAAATATCACCTTCCATTCAATAAATTTTTATTCTTACCTAGGAATTTGGTTACATTAATGAGTGACTGCATAACGACGCGGATAAATAGAATATCCACAAACGAATGGTCTTTCTAGCAAAGAAACTTAAATATAAATATGCACATATCAAAGCAAAGTATAACAAATAAGAGGGGGCTAAGTTCGGGTGTAACCGAATATTTTATACTTTCACAATGTGCAAGGATCAGCAGTGGGGATATGCTTTCAGGTGGTGGCATAACTTTATATTAAAAAAGAAAATATTCTTGCGGAAGAATTCAACATTCATTATCCCACGAAATTGTCAATGGATTGCAATCATATCTGGTATCTTATTAGCTTATATTACAGGCCATAGACTCATATACTTTCATTGTTATATTTTGCTCCGTGCCAGAGGTATTTATACTGAAATCTACCAAATTAACTCAAAAGTGATATATGCGATATAAACTCAACCAAAGTGGATTGATTGAATATAATAGATACATGAGGAAAAAGTCAACCAGAGAAAAGGAAATAATTATATTAGGAATAAGCGGCTTAGATCATGATCTAGACCGATTCCTTTCATATTTAGCGCGAAATCACATTGTATTTAAGAAAACATATCTACTTAATTTCATTAAAATATCACACATATTGACCAACATAAACGGTTTAAAATCAGATGGAATGTCGGGAATTCTTTTATCGGGCATTTTTGGGATAGAGGAAGATCTCCATTGACCACATTAACTGTTTTCATTATTCAAGTATATTAGGGAACATGTTTTCACACAATTTTGTGAAGGTAACTCACACAGTGACTGACATTTCGGCATAAAGTCTGCTAGATTAGCGAAAATCATTATATGTAGTATATTTGAGGTGGGATAATTTGTAGTCCGATTTCACACATTTTCGGCAGTAATCTAAGGTATGTCCGATATTACACGTTCACTTAATTTTGCTAGGATATCTTACATATTGACCGAAATATATGGTATAAAGTCTATTCAGAGGTTGAAAATCCGTATATTAGGTATATGGGTGCTAGGGGAAGTGCTTACCCAATCTTATCCATTTTAAGCACATGGACACACTGTTATCAGAAAGAGACGCTCTCTAAATTTCAAAAAGATAACTCATATATTGACCGTTATATTTGGTATAAAGTCTACAGGAAGGTTGAAAATACCTATAATAGGTATATGGGGGCTAGGGGAAGTATTTACTCGATTTTCCCCATTTTTGACACCAGACCACAATATTATCATACAAAGACAATCCTCCAATTTCATTACAATATCTTACAGATTTCCCGATATTTTCGATAAAAAGTCAGATAGAGGCACTGAGGTCCTAATATTGGGTATCTGGTGGGTTGAAAAGTTATAATCCGATTTTGTCTATTTTTACTACTTGTACAAAGTTTGATTTTCATATCTTAATTTTCTGCTCGATTTATCTGCTTTAAAGTTAAAGGATCAGCTAAAACTTAAAATTGAGTTACATGAGAAGTAGGTGTGATTTTTATCCGATTTGATCCATTTTCACTGCGTGACATAAGAATGCAAATATAATGTCACTTACAAAATTTTGTTGAAATCGGTTAAGGGGTTCTTGTGATATGGGATTTCTTCTAAAAGTGGGCGGTGCCACGGTCATCATCAAAACTTTAGACGGATTCCTGTGCAACCCTTCCGTATGATATTTTCTGCAAGATTTAATATTTCTAACGTGTTTTTTCAGCGAGTTATCGCACTTTTAGTAGTTTTCAACATAACTTTTGTATGGGAGGTATGGCGTTCTTATTCGATTTTACTAATTTTCTTAGTATATGAAGAGATGCTAGAAACACTTACTCGGAGCAATTTTGATTGGTATAGCTTTAACGGTTTCCGAGATATATATATTAAACCTATTGGGGAGCGGGGCCATAGCCACTTTTACAAAAATTTTTGCCTCCAGATGGCCCACCCTACTAGGATCCTCTATACCAAATTACACGTTTATGTCTTAATTTGCCGCTTAGTTATAGCACTGTCCACAGCAGATGTCCAATTACGCCCATCTGCAATACCAACCGTCTTAGGGTAACAAAGAACACGTGTACTAAGTTTCATCAAAATATCTTAATTTTTACTCAAGTTATCGCTTGCACGGACGAACGGACGGACAGACAGACAGTCAGTCACTCGGATTTCAACTCGTCTTTTCATCCTGATCATTTATATATATATATATATGTTTATATCTAACTCGTTTAGTTCTAGGTGTTACAAACAACCGTTAGGTGAACAAAACTAATATACTCTGTATCAACATGTTGCGAGAGTATAAAAATATTAAAACAAAAGGAAAGCAAAAACGATCAATTTTAAACGGCTCTTACAGTCGATAGAAATTATCGATTTGACGGCTAAATTAAATAGAGCAACTAGAGTAACTAGAGTAACTAGAGCAATTCTAGTAACACTAATTGTAATAAATTACAATAAGAATGAAATAGATGCGAAAGAGAAGGGGCAAAAGATTACGCACTTTATTAGGTTTGCACAAAAAAGGCACAAATCTGCTTATTACTTTAAGTATGTTTTTGATAAATTTTCAAATATTTTTCGATTATTAGAAATCATATGGATTAAATTTACTTAGTTTCGATCGAATTTTTATTTATCGTATCAAAACATTATTAAATGTTTCCAATTTTATCAAAAATATTTGATTTGATTTGATGGTGGTATTACTGAGGAAGATTTTTTCTTCACTTCGGAAAAGTAATATAGTAAATGCCAAGTAGTAAAACCACCCCGTGAATTTATAGATTTTCTATCAGAAATCGAAGATATTTATACACAACATTTTGATTCTACTTGCCATAGGATCGGGCTCTCCCAAATATACAGTGAGAAAATAGTGGATGTAGAACTATACTATTGTTGTGAAAATTGTAATTCCGAAGTGATAAAATATCTATTTATAAAAATTAGAACATATTTCTTAGTAAACGCTTTTAATAAAAAAGAGTTTAATAAATGATTTCAAAAACATAGGGTTTTTGTGTGTTACACACAAATAGTAATCACGCCGTTTGTCTGCTTATGTGAGTCGGAATTTATATCTATGTCTGTCGGTCTGAATTATTTGATAATTGTCCAAATATTTGTCTGTCGAAGTGCGCATTTTCCCTAATTACCTTGATCTGTGATTTTGAAATAAGAACTTTTTAATTAGGCTTGTAGGATTATTATTATTGTTTTTTTAAGTGTTTTCGTGTACCAGGTTTAAGATCCTTTTCTCCGCCACTATTCCTTTGATAAGGTTTTTTAATTAGCATTTCGCTGTGGGTGATTTAGAATATTTTGTAAATATTATTTATTACTTAGTGGATAGTTTTGATTTTTAAAATTGTTGTACCTGAATTTTACCAGACATTTATATAATTATGCTTTATATATTTGTTTAAATTCTTACCAGTAGATTATTTTGTTTTTTATAACGTATTGTTAATGTACCTGAATTTACCTGATTTCTATATATTTATTTTTGTCTAAATTATTACAAGTAATTTGGCTTAGCATTGTAAATGTTATATGGGTGAAAATAGGTCACCTGGGGAACCGAACACCCAAAAAAGATAAACATTGCAACAGCAGAGGTGACAATTAACTTTTGCTTCTAAAATATGCCAGAATATTTTCAATAAAATTTTCTATTAAAAATACACTTTCAGAAGAAAAGTTCTTATTTTAAAATCCTTTTATTTAAAGTTCTGTGCCGGAAAAGGCTGAATACCGATCAGGTGATCTCAGCTGTGTGAAAATATTGAAAACCATTCGTTGGTTAATTGTATGCCTATATAACGCCGGAAATAACCCGACATCGAAACTAGTGGTTGCCATAGTGTTCGAATAACGATATTGCAACGAGCTTGAATGTCAGAACAAAACAGAATCGACGAGAAGTTGCCAGAATCAACCAGATAGCGATGCTAGTAGTTGCCAGAATGTTTGAGTTCTGTTCGATCTGTTGGTAACGATCTACTATATAAGGGCTGCTGAAGTGGCAGCAGACACAGTTCCAATAAGAGTGTTGCCAAATAAATTGCAAGTGAATTATAAGTAAGCTCGAATAACTTATAACGAAGTATTAAGTTATTGAATGAGAAATAAAGAAAAGTGTATAGCCATTAAATTGTGACTTTAATTGAACAATCCAGTGATCGAACTCAGGGTAAAGTTTCAACGTGAACGATTAATTTGGAAAGTCCGTCACACTATAATACAATATAAATTTACACGCTATAAACTATTAAAGATATACATACACTTACCAGAAAAACTATGCGTACCACACGTCAAATTTATGATGGGGAAAAAAACAAAAGAAATTGATCTCTATATGAGGAAACTCATTGTAAAACTTCGTGAAGAAGGCAAAACGCTTCGGGAAATTGGTGGCATAATTGGTAGAGCACACTCCTCTGTGTAAAGAGTTCTTGAAAATTTTAATTCATCGGGTTCCTGTGAGTCAAAACCCCGATCCGGTAGGACACCAAAGCTCACTGAGCGTGAGAAAAGAAGCATTTTAAATACAATTGAAATAAAACCAAGTACAACAGCTTCTCAAATTGCTGAGGATATTAAGGACAAGTTCAACAATACCCTTCATGATGATACAATATGCAAAATTTTGAAAAATAAGGCTTGAATAGCCGCACTGCCCAGAAGAAACCCTTCATTTCTGCTGTCAACAAAACCGAACGTATGGACTTCGTCAGAAAACTCAATAATAAAACTACTGAGTTCTGGGAAAAAGTAATTTTTAGTAACGAAAGCAAGTTTTGTATATTTGGGATTAAGGGCCGTATCCTTGTGTGGCGAAAAAAAGGTACAGCGCTCGATATCCAAAACCTTGCCCCAACCGTAAAACATGGTGGTGGTGGCGTAATGGTTTGGGGATGTATGGCGGCTAGTGGAGTCGGAAATCTTGTTTTTATTGAATCCACAATGGATCACAAGATGTATATCGATATTCTCAAACAAAATATACTCCAAAGCACCACGAAATTGGGACTTTTGGTTCCAACAGGACAACGACCCAAAACATTGTGCCTACAATACAAAGCTTTGGTTGCTCTACAACGTTAAAAACCAGTTGAACTCGCCACCGCAATTCCCTGATCTCAATCCAATTGAGCATCTGTGGGATCTCCTGGAGCGCAGGATCCCACTACACACTATTACATTAAAGGATATGCTCAAAAAAGTCATTGTTGAAGAATGGAGCAAAATAACGGCAGAGGATACGAAGAAATTGGTCCAATCCATGCCAAATAGATTGGCTGAAGTTATAAATCGTAAAGGACATCCGACTTCATACTAAATTATTGGGTTGTTCGGAAAGTCATTTCGTTTTTTCCCGCCAGAGGACTTAATTACGTTTTTTCGAAACTAACTTCACACTTAAGCCCCATAACCATTATATGTCATGAGAGCTGATATTGCAAGGCTTGTGTGTGAAAAAGTTCTATTAATTCTACCCAGTAGTTTTTGGTTGGTGCCTTTTTAAATATGGAGAGCAATAAGCAGCATTTTCGTCATATTTTACTTTTTAACTTCAGAAAAGGTAAAAATGCTGTCCAAGCGAGAAAAAAATTGACGGATGTGTATGGAGAAGGCGTGTTAACAGTACGCCAGTGCCAGAACTGGTTTGCAAAATTTCGATCCGGCAATTTTGATGTCGAAGATGCACCACGGTCTGGAAGGCCGGTCGAAGCTGACAAAGATGCGATAAAGGCATTAGTTGATGCAAATCGGCGAATCACCACACGAGAGATCGGTGAGAGGTTAAATTTGTTGAATTCAACTGTTTATGGCTATTTGAAAGGCATGGACTTAAGCTCGAAGCTCGATGTGTGGGTGAAAAAACGAAATGACTTTCCGAACAACCCAATATTACCATTTGTTGAATAAAATGGTGCTTTCTATTGATTTATTGTTTTGTACGCATACTTTTTCTGATTGAAAATTGGACTTTTTGTATATTTTTTATTATATTATGAAAAGTTTAAGTGCTAGAAGTTAAGAAGATACATAAAAATAAAGTTTAAGAAATGTACTATTTTTCTTAAAAAAAAACGAATTCTCTAGCTTTTATTTAACACATTTTTTTTAATGCCAAAGTTGCACATCATGTTTGTACGCATAGTTTTTCTGGTAAATGTACATATATATGTATGAAGAATTACGTTATTTTTTACTAAAAGTAACATGTGCAGATTCTTTTACATTTATTTAGTATCAATTATTGTAAAAATTACTTCATATTTATCAACTAACATAACATCATATATTTACTAAATGCTTATTGTCAATACTTTAATCTTCCGATTTTGATTCACTATGAGTTTCAAAGTAATGGCGAATTATGTGTTTCAAATCATGTTTGATGCTTTCATATGTAAATGCATGTTCTGCGGCGTTTATTGAAAGTTGCAGTAAATCGTTTTTCTTTAAATTGAACGTATTGTTTGCTATTATATATTCATCTGACAAGGTGGTGTCGAAAACACCACAATCGTCAGTGCATAGGATTACTGGCGCTTTTTGGGATTTAAAAATGTCTTTGAAATGATGATCATTATAGCTTTCCACAGTAGAACATTTCACATTACTCGTTAAACAGCATTCGATGGCTATATTTTTTTTATATATTTCATTTAGTTGAAGCTCATCAAGAAAAGTACCATGGCCACAACGTTCCATTCCGAATTTTATCATTTGATCAATTTCTTCAGGATTGCGAATTTCTGCACAATGTAAGGCCAATTTTAAACCGTTTTTTCGAGCTTTTTCCAAAACTGGTACAAATGGTGCGAAATTACCCAGTTTCGGATTACCGCTTAAGTCAATACCAGAGATAACATCTTTATATGTGTCCTGTAGTTGTAATGCAATATTAACTGTTTCTTCAGCCTCAGCTACCCTTTTACTTCTATCAATAGATAATAACAAATTTACACCAATACTTTCAGTTTTCTTAGTGCGTTCTATAGCTTCCAAAACGTTTTCCACATATTCTACTTTAGACATTTCTGAATTTTCCTTAGGAGTTGTGCGTAATTCTAAATAAATCACATTATCTTTGGCAAAATCTCTAATTGTAAGCTCAGTGGCTAATTGTAGGCCATTCTTAGTAGATGTTAATTCGTGCATAAAACGGAACTTGGAAAAACATTTGTCAAAATTTACGCCATCGAAATTTGTTAACTCTTCGGTGAGTAAAATTATTTCATTGGAATTCACACCGTACAGTTTTTCATACAACTCTTGAATTGATTTAGTACATAATGACCCGTTGAGATGGGCATGTAATTCAATTTTTGGCATCTTTCGTATAAATGTAGATATATCCATTGTAATAAGGTTACTTTACTGAAAATGAAGCATTTTATTTAGATGTATTCGTTAGCAAATAGTGTACATGAAAACATTTCGGATGATCAAATACCTTCCTCTTTTTTGTATTTTGCAATTGTTCTATCAGCTGTACAAAGAGGCGCAAGAAAAATAATCGATGATATCGATATATATCGCGATGATATATCCTGAAGATAAAATTTCAAAATCTTAATTTATTAGATAAGAATTATCATTTTTATTCTTTTTGATTAAGAACTTTGAAATGTTATAGTTCTATATTTTCCTTTCCGATGTTACCGTGTATTTAGAAAAAAAAAAGAAAACAATACTAGAAAAATAAGTGTTTCAATTCTTTTTATATCTTAAGTAGTCTGGCTATCACTTCTTCTGACTACTGCGCCATCTTGTGGCAATGAGTTGGTCCAAGCAGCTGTTTATTTAGTACTGTTGTACAGTTTGCGTGAAAATTATGTAAATACGAATTAGTTTACAATATTTGAACGTGATAATTTTTGTATTGGTTACGGGAATCAGTATGGTGGGATTTTGTCGTTTATGTGCCGCTGTTCGTAAAAAGGATATGCTCATCCCTATGACCTTTGACATTTGCCAAAAATTGAGGGAGTGCTTTAGAATGGAAATGTGTAATAGTGGCGATAAGCTTCCCAAATGTGCCTGTGGCATCTGTTTAGAAGCATTGCAAAATGCTTTTATCTTTTTCCAAAAAGTAAAGGAGTCGCAGGAATCATTAGCTTTATTATTGAATAGTTCAAAAGATGAAAAATCGGAAACTATTAATGAAGTTTGTATTAGATTAAATGATAGTGAAATAACCAATTGTCAAATTACTGCTCAATATTTAGAAGCGGTTAACGATGATGAAGTAAAAGGAGTTAGCATAGAGGCCGACAATGTACTGACATTAGATTCGATGGAGGTAAATATGCAAATAGTGGAAAGATGCATAGAAAAAGCTGTTGATGATGAATACCAAGGTTTGGAAATTCTAAATGTCATGGATGTAAACAGTTCGCTATCTGATATCGATAACGAACCTGGAAAGAGTCCCAGCCAACTTTCAGAAAACAGTACAGATGTTAAAATTGAAACATACTTTTTGGAAGATGTAGACGACGTTTTGGAAGAGGAGCCAGAGTTAAATGAAGAAATCACGGACACGAAATCGGGAGATTTAAATGATAGCAATTTCAAACCTACGATTATCGAAATCTTACCTGCCAACAACTGTGTATCCAATCGTTCGAAGGTTTGTATTTTAATAATTATTTTTAACATCTCTTACGTATTGTCTCCATGTATGCACTTTACAATTATTCCCGACACGAGTGTATATTTAAATATATTTATTTCCATGGTAGAGTATTGAAACAACTGAAGCTAATAATGTTCAAGTATTCGAATGGAGATTATACACATGGACTTGCTATTCCTGCTCCGAGATCTGCGAAACGTTCGCTGCATTGCTTTTACATGCTGAACAGAAACACGGAGTTCAAGATGTCAATTATGTGCAATACATGTGTGCCGATTGTCAGAAAATTTGTGGGCACTATAATAAGTTTCTTAATCATGTGAGATTCCGACACCATCCTGAATTAAGTTTGCGTTGCGATGCATGCGATGTTCAGCAGGAATCTTATCAACAACTAGCTGCTCATAGAGAAAATTGCGACGCAACACACTTATATCCGCTACTAGATTTATGTAATATATGCGGAAAAAGTTTTCACAATCGAAATGCTACATTGGTACATTCACGTGTACAACACAATGAGGAACATAGTGACGAAACCAAATGGCATCAATGTGCTCAATGTGATAAAAAGTTCAAACGGGTAGCAAACCTACGAGCGCATGAACATATTCATTCAGGCACGTCTGGTTATTTTGCCCAAATTAACTTGTTACATTGTTAACTAATAAGCTGTTATAATTTCAGGTTTAAAAGAATTTGTATGTGATATATGTGATCGGAAATTTCGTCAAAAACATAATCTGGAAGTACATTTGTATACACATTTAAACGACCGAATTTTTGAATGTAAAATTTGTAATAAAAGGTAACTGAACCGTTACGAAATTTGGAACCTTTAATTTTTTATATACAAGAATTACGTGTCAAAAATAAATATATTCCATTTCACAGTTTGAAAACATCAACTAGTTTGGAAAAACACCAGCTGATTCACAAAGATATCAAAAAGTTCGCCTGTGATTATTGTGATAAAGAATTTCGCACAAAAGATGCCAAGCTTTCGCACGAACGTATACATACTGGTGAAAAACCTTTTAAATGCAAGTACTGTGATCGGTGTTTCCGTTTTCGTAGTGGATTAATGGTTAGTATAAATACATTTTTCATATACAATAATTAAAAAAAATTGCATATTGTTTCGTTTAATATATTTTCCAGGGTCACATCAATTTACATACGGGGGATCGCCCATATTCGTGCCAAGATTGCAGTCGTCAATTTACCAATTGGGGTAATATGAACAAACACATGAAACGTTGCCATAATCACCCAAGTAGTGCAAAAAGTACGTAAAGCTGTTGGAAGAACAAAAATAGAAAAAAAAAACACTTCTATTTGTGATGTTAGTGGTGTGTAATACAATTACAGGATAAGAATATACAGACATGTCCATATATCAGGCCTAGAACGCACGTCTGCATATCATTACCCAAAAATGCTTCTGGGTTGCTTTTGATGCTACAACAACATCCACGATGTGGTAATTTTAAGCAACTAATGTTAGACATGTAATACAACTAAATAATGCAGGTGAAGACTTTGGTACAAAATTTGGAATAAATACATTGACTGGGAAAGTCGTATTTAAAAATTACATATTTAAGTAGCATCGTCAAAGATGTAAGTAAGTTGTTCAGTTTTGTTCAGTTTCCACAAAAAGTATTTTGATTTGGTATAATAATTTTGTTATAACATATTAAAAAATAATTCTCAACTATAAATAATATAGCATAAAATAAAATCAATTTTAAAAAGGTAAACTTCGTACACCTTATTACACGGGCATTTTACCAATACTAGGTAAAATAAAATTGAGTCTTTATTAATAAATTTAAAGTTATTCGAACATCGAAAAAACATAACTTCGAAAAGAAAAATACACCACACAATAAGGGAATTATTTAATATGAATGGTAATTATACATAAATTGTTTAATTTAATGTCATATATTGTGCAAAATATGAAATGAATGTAAACATGTTGTAAGTCGACAAAGAGCCAAGTTGCCACTTTTCGTTCTGAAGTGGGTCATTTCCGCTGAAAGAGGAATTCCATATAAAAACGAATATGAGCAAAGTGTTTGTAATATTTGCGCCTTCTCTATTTATTAACATTCACTGGTATTACCTACGTGTTCCTTTGAGATGCCAATAATATAAACTAACTCACTCAATTTCCTTTTACGGTCATCCAACCTAATTTCATGAATTTTTGCAATGTTTTCTAGCTCTTGACCATTGAATTCACTGGCGCAGATTTGCCCTAACAACTATCGAGCTATTTCGCTTTGCTTTGCTTTAGCGGTGTTTTTTTACCATAAAGAAACCATGATTTATTGAAACGCGTAAAGCACTTTACGTTTTCATTGTAAACAAAAATAGTATAATCACTTATATCGTCACATTGAGAACCACAACTTGAGAATAATTGAGCGAAATGGCATGAAGCTTAGTCAGTATTCTAATTAAGGTTATTACTCTAAGACTAGCATAGAGTTGTTTTTGTTTGTGGAGCGATATTTCGGGTTAGGCCAAAGACGCGCTGAAATTTTTGCTTAAACTAGTACTCACCTGCTCTCAGTTAATCATAATAAGCTAATATTTAAATATTTAAATATTATCATTATTTATTTATTTTTGTTAATTTTATTGCATGCACAAAAATCTTAATCTTATCATTTTATATTCTAATATATTTTTTCATACCTATAATGTGTATGTAAGTATGTATGTATGTATATTCTGTAATTTATTTTATTTTATTCATGCCTACACTCTTTGAGTTGTTAATAGATAGCATAACTATTACTATAATATATCAATTAATAGTTTAGCTATGTATAATTATTTAATTTTTACGCTACATTTTCTTATAATTTTTTTCCTGTCCACATATACACATACATTCGGTATGCACCGTTGCGCTAGCGTGTCGTAGATTAAACGCTGCGAATTCAAACATTACAACCAATAATAATTTTACATACATTTAGGCAGAAGATTCGTAAATTTTTATATTTGTTGTGATTTTTCTTTAAAAGTTTGAGCTTAAAAACATACAATTTATTTATATATGCGGCTGTGGTTTTTATTGTTTGCAAATTTTTTTTTTATATCAGCTGTTTAAAGAATTAAAATTTTTGATATTTATTACAACAACAAAAAGATTTTCCAATGACATTAAGTAAGTTAATGTTTGTGGTATTTATTGGTATAACAGTTTTGCTTTCGTTTGCATAAACAAATACGTTCCTTTAATTATTAATTATTTTTGTACATTAGTATTTTAGTATTTTTCTCATTACTTCTTCGGCGTTATGAATTTTTATTTTTATCTCTATTGACTGACATTAGAGAATACTGGTCGCTGTACAATAATAAATATGAAATATAAATTTAAATAAAAAATAAAATAATTAAAAATATTTATGCATGTAAATACATGTATACGCGCTTTTTTGCATAAAAATTATTATTAATAGTTTCCATTTTGCTTTTCTTTGTGTAAATTTAGTATTTTATTTGCTTGTAAACGAACTCAGTCATTAAGTGCTTATTAAGTATTTATTATGACACATAGTAACAAATATATGTTATAATAATGATTACAGTGAACTCTGCTTAATTGCAACTAAAGAATGAAAAGTAAAAAGAAAATTATACAAAAAATGGTATATGGTTATGAAATTACGGTTATGACAACAATAAAATATTTATTATGGTGGTATATTTGATAAAATTTAACTGATGACACTTCCACTAAAAGACAGCGATTTGAAAAATATATATAATTTTGTAAACAAAATTAAAAAAGCAGTCATTTGCGATAATAAATAAATAAAACAATGTTTTGAGTAGCGCTTGGTCTTTGTTGCTGTTATTTCTGAATCATGTAATGAAGTATTGATACATGATCTTGGACTGAGCTAATGCCTATTAAAGCGACCACCTTGCCATCGATCTTGATCTCTTTTCATTATAAGCCTTAAACAAATTTGATCCAGAAAACAAAAAAAAAGTACTCGAATACAGATCATTCCTCTATCACAGGGTTCTGTGTTTACAATTTTAGGATGTTGAACTTTTTTAGCAGAGATATTCAGGATAGGAAACTTATTTCAGGAGATCTAAAGGTATTTGTTAAATAACTTAGTTTTAGCAATTTTAGCTTGTTATCGTGATATCATGTGACATCTACCTAACATATTCAAGGCTTTTACCAAATCGACTTTAGATATCGACTATCAGTTATGTATAAATGCCTGAACTTGGATCACAGTTTCCTTATCTAATAATTCAGATAAAAATAATTTTAGATTCAAAATTCTTTTTCGTATCATATTTTACAAGAAAATGTGGTTTTAAATAAACCCTATGGCACCATATGTACCTGTATACAGTCATCTCTCTGGAGACCTTATTATTTATGCACTTCTAACATAATCCACTGGAAAGATCTACAACGAAATGATTGCCACTGTATTTTAAGTGGTATTTGGTCAGATTCAATCGCAATATAATATATTACGTTCTTTATGCGTATGTACCATAGAAAACTTTATGGAACAAGGGAAGAACAAGGCTGTAACTTCTCAAAAAAACTCAATTTGATAGTATTTGTTTACAAATAGGAGATATAAATTATCCCAATTGGCTTAATATATGACTAAAATATATATACCGTCGACTGAAGAGCTCATCAATTTCAGTAATGGCGAAGTCGTTATATTTTAATGATATCATAAAACTCGTTACGTTGAAAATTAAAAATTTCGAAAAAATGAAGCATACATTTAGGCGAAGATTTTATTATTGAATAATCTGAGGCAGCATATTGCCGAAATTATTTGGCAGTGGAAGATCGTAATGTAGTCTATGATTATAACGGAATTGGGTGTCTAAAGCGTTCGATTAAAGTAGACATTATTATAAAATGTATGTAACATGCATGGCTGTTGCACACAACCTCAAAAAGTGAATTTCCCGTTTACAATTAAGCGGTGCTCACTGTATATGAGAATTAGCTTATTGCAAATTAGCTTATTAGTTTTACAATAAACATCCAGAATATGTTGTTAATAAATAAAGATATTTTATCTCTACTTTAGAGTATTTGTTAATGCTTTTATTTACAATATTATTTTTCGCTTACTATATTTAACATTAACTTCAACATTTTTAATCGCTTATGTTTTTGTAAAGAATTACTGCTTTGGTTATAACATGAGTACACTAACATAAAAATCAGTCACATGCACAAATACAATTCTTTTACCTTTTTTCTTTTTGATTTTTTAATTAAATTCATTAATCCAAAATCAATGCCTAAGTTTTTATTGCATGAAAACATGGCTCAATTACGCTGGCAAAAATTAGTTGTTTGCTTAGTATAATTAGTAATAATTAGTACAATTTACAAATACTGCTAAATATTTTTCTATATAACTAACATTAGCGTTGGGTGTCATCGAACACATCCAGAGCGCTTTGATTACTGCGTGAACAGAGTAAGTAAGGTGTACACTGAAGCTGCGCTATGGTCAACACATTTCCGCTCATTTGCACAAACAGTCAAGCCACAGGTGGTGGCTTAAATTTCTGCGCTACCGCGTAAAAAGATGTCAGCGCCAACGCCGTTTCCGCGACTATTCACACGGTTCGGTTTGTAGCGTTGTGTTACTTCTCTTCCCTCTTCTCTGTCTTGTACTTTGCTGGCAGCTAACTCCATTGACTGTTGCTGTTTTCTAGGCGTCGGTGGCGCAGCATATTTGCGACTAGCGGCACGTTGATAACGGCGCGCTTGCATGGCCAAGTCATCGAGAAGTAATTCATTTGTCGACTTAGCGCGCTGTGACGCGAAGCTCGGCCGCGGTGCACCATTTACAGCATTCACGCCACTGACGCCGCTCTTTGATTGTGTATTGTTGTTGGTTAGTGGTGGTTGTGGCGCCGCCTTTTTGCGCTTAGCCTCTTCCTTGTTCGCACGCATATTTGGCTGTTGGCGCACAAACGATTGACTTAATGTAGAACCGCGTAGAAAATCGCAATCGGCATCACTACGTGCATCGGCCGCTTCACCTTCGCCTAACTTACGGTATAAATTTAATTGCGGTGAGCATTTGTGCAGCGCGTGCGTCATTCGTTCAATACTTAGTTGATCCTGTTTTAATAGAATGTCGGAGGGCATTTTGATAAATGGGCGCTTTACTTTTGTTTGTGTGGCTTTGAGGCGGTCGAAAAGATTATGTAATGTTGTGGCACGTTGCTTTTGCTTCGCTAATGGCATTATGATGCGCTTGCGCACAGGTGTATTTGTTACCGATGCGTTTGTTGTTGGCGTTGGCGCCTTTTTATGCGCGCCTGCCGCTAATAGTGGCAATTTCATTGGCGCACTGCCGGCGCAACCGATATTATTGATGCAACTCGAGCTAAGTGACTTAAAAACATCGTCGTCTAGTTCGCTCAAACTTACCATTTGCTCATCGCAACTGGTAGAATATGTGCTACCATAGCTAAACATTGTCGGTGCGTTAATTTTTTCTTCGTCTTCTTCATCGTCATCGACGCCACTGTAACTGGCAAATATTTCATCGAACGCGGCATTCACAATGTGCGTTTCATCATGCTCAACGTTCGTTTGCGCGCCAATGTCTGCTTCTTTTTCATCTTGGCTACCGCGCTTACTATTGTGGTGTGCGCCACTGTAGCCATACTTATTGCTATTTTCACAACCTTTATTCATAGATGTTAACCTACTTGATATGGTGCCAAAAAGACTTTTACGATAATCATCATCCATTTGACAAAACTGTTGCATCAAGTGATCATCATCGTTTCTTGCAGCGCGCATATCTTCAGTGCAGTGCAAACCTAAACTGCTGTGTCGCTTAAGCGAGCTACCATCTGGCGGCAATGCATTACTAAAGTCGGCGACTGGCAGCGTTTGAGCGCTTATGCTACTTTCGAGTTTGGTGTGTGCTGTTTTTGACGGTGCGCGTTTAGCGCTATTACTGAAAGCAGCCAGTAGTTGCTGTTTACTCAGCTTAATGAGGCGCTGACGTGATTCGTGTGATTTGCGCTTTAGTTGATGATATTTACTATTACTAGTGCCGTGCTGAGAGATGCGTGACGCATGTGTGGGCGTATCATAAGTGTATGTGGTTGTGTGTATGGCGCTTTTAAGCGTTGGCATATACTTACGAGATTTCTCTGCCAACTGTTGGCGCTCCCACTGTTGTTGCTGTCGCCGCGCCCAAGCGCGTTCTTTCGCGCGTTCTTGATCGGCAAGTTTGCGTTGCATGGCAAGCGTTTCGAATGTGTGTACCATACTCCCAACGTGTGAGCGCACCTCTGGTATACCCAAATCGCCGCTGAAAAGATCACGTTGATGCCGTTGTTGTGCTGTGAGCAGCTCACCACCACTAGCACGCTTATTTAGCGTCGTTATAGCGTTGGCATTTTTATAAAGTGCACCGGCTGAGACGCAGTGACGTAGCGCGTCATGTTGGCGTCGACGCTGTGGAAAACGTTCTATAAATTCTGTCGCCTCTTGTTGCCAAAGCAGTTCGCCATCGTATGTGGCTTTTGTGGTTGTTATTGTTTTCTGTGAGACTGGCTGCATTTGCGTTGTTTTTTGTATTGTCGTATGTCGTATAATGTGTTGATTATGTGTTGAAGAAGTATGTGTAAGTTGTATGTAGGTAGGTGTAGTTGTTGTAGGCGTGTCCAAGCGTCGGACATGAAAGTATGCAATATTTGAAGAGAATAGCAAATTAAAATTGAAGCCAAAGAAAGGAAGTGTGTAGATGATAATCGTTGAAAAGAGTTTTAATTTTAATTGTTTAAAGAAAGTAATAAGGAACGCTTCAGGGAAAAATTCAATCGAAAGAGAAAAATAGTGTGATGTACAATAGTGTGAGGACTCCGTAAATGTTCCGCTTCGCATGACTATTCTTTAGTCTCAATAAATTGGCGATTTTAATCATTTGAGCACACAACGAAATTTCATCCATTATAGGGCCATGCTACTGTGATCTTGAAGACATCATTCGATTTACTGACGTCATTTTAGTTATTTCATACAACAATGAAGTTTTAACTGATTTAAATGAAAACGTTTTATAAACAAAATGGCAGCCGTAAGGCTACAAATATAAAATATATTAGGTAAAATGGGTCATTAACAAAAATTCGGACTGATGATTTTAAAAAATCTTTTAGTTCAAAAATCTGAAACGTACGGTGTTTTTGACACTTAAGGAGATCTGAGAAGTTTCAAGGGGTATCTAAGCAGCACGACACATAAGCAATGAATAGGCTTACTATTCTCCAATCTGAGCTTACTGTGGCTTTTACTTTTCGAAAATTGAACCATGAGCAACACCAGAAAGATATTTTGTCGCTCAGTGGCTGAACATCTGATTCTTCACAGAGCCGAAGTTGCACCGTTTATCTTCAGTGCATTCTGTCACATCCTTGATAAAGCTGACGTAGGAGGAAAGGTAAACGAAGTAAGAGTTTATGGAATCTCGTAGGCGATTTGTCTAATATATCTAGTGATCTCTTGAAAGGAAAAACTGGAAATGTGTTTGGTTTAATTTTCTCCTCTGGAAACTTTGTGTTTTTAAAGCAATACTGCAATGGTTTGCTGATTAGTTTCTTGAGAGGGGAGATCGAAAGAAGACCTGGTCAAGTTGCGGAAGATGGGAGGGATCCTATACTTTACCAACACTTATTTTGATTTTTTGGGGCCCCCTGTAGTTTATATTTTAATTTTGCCGGGGTTCGGTATAATCTGCCATATTATCAGCCAACAAGCGGGTAAAAAGGAAACATTCAGATTTTCAGAATAATTTTTGCAATAATGTGTGAGTATGAGCTTATTGAATTTTCACTGTAGCAATAGACGTCGATACTCGAGCTTATATTACCTCAACAGCAAGCAGCCTTATCTAAGTCATCGCTAGATGCATTGTCAACAACTCGCTAGATTTGATAAAATATCAAAATTTTTTCACTCTAGCTACTCAATTTCTTTTGACTCAAGACTGGAACATTGGGAGCCGTGGTATATATCACGGCTCAGCAGGGTGACGCCAGGGACTTCGGAGAGGTTATACTGTAACGTTTCATCATCCTTAGTGCACATTGACTATTCTACCTTTCCAGCTTTTATAGGTGAGATCTCCAAGGTAAATGCTCTGTGATGTTTCCTAGCAATTGGTTTTTCTATTTCTTCTTTTCGAAAAGGTAAAATGTTTTTTTTGTAATCTTAAAGCAGTTGTGTGTTACCCTGAACCACCCTGTGTTGGTTCTAAAAAATACTCTATCTTGCTTTCCTGTAGGCAGCCTTTGAATAACTGGCCAACTCGTTCGCTGGATACCCAAATGATGTTTACTGAGTTTGCTTCTAAAAGTCTTGATTGCTTCTGTGCATAAGCTTATGCAGTAATTGCAGCTTAGCTATACATAAGAAAGTTAATTCTTGTCATTTAGCGCCTTCTGTTAAACTCTTAAGCTCAGTCTGAAAGAAGATATAGTATTTGCATGGTTCGAAGTTACCGTCTATTTTGAATTTGTCAAAGAAGAATACTGCAAAAGTGATAGACAAAAACTTTTTTCATTCTGGAAGGCAATTTTGTCTTCGTCAAAGATCCAATAAGCATATTGTAGACGATGGTACTAGCTAACATAGCCAATATTATGTGATCGAACTTCAATAAAGTTAGGAAATTTTCAAATTTAGACAATTTTAAAGCCGCTTTGCAAAGTGTTTTAAATTTATGGCTCAAGTACAAAATATCTTACACATATTACCTAGACTAACTGAAATTAAGAAACGCAAATAATCAAGCGCTAAGTGTTACTTCAGTCTGAGGACGGAATAATACTGTATAGGCCTTTCATCAACACCTCTTAGTATATGATGTGGACTGGTTGGGCATTTGGTAAGTTGGCCATTAAAGCATTCGAGCAAAAATATGATGTCTGATAAAGATTGCTATGAATTTAGAAAACTCATCTTCATATGCTGCTTAGAACTGCTACCGACAGAAAGTAGAGATATTAATCGGTTGGGCAAGGATTGGAGCGCTATTGAAGTGCTTTTTAAGCACGAAAATATTGTATTGATTAACTTTGAGTTGTAGTTATTTGAAATTTCTCTTGAAGCTACTTTATTAATTAAAAAAATTAAAGTATTTTGTCAGCTTCCATTTGTAATAGGAAATCCTCCCTCATATATAATAAAATATATATATTATACATATTTAATGTGTGGTGTGAGTCTTGGATACATGAAGGGTTTTTGCAGTTTAAAGACGCTCGCATAGTTTTTATGTAAGTATTATCATGTTTGAAATAAACTTGAATATCACTTGAATATATATGATACAAGGGGTTATTACCAATGCCATATTTTATACAGACTTTCACATAGTCGAAGCATATACCTAAGAGGCGTCGAGTGACGAGGTTAGAATCGATACGATTTTGCGAAATCAATTTAAAAATTTTGAATTTGAACAGCGAGTTTAAATATCACATTAATAAGGAATATTTCATACATATACAGTTGTGTTTTTGTTGTAATTAAATCAACAGCAAAAATTAAGAAAATTAAAAAACAATTCATATGACCATACGACACTGCTTAAAATGAACACATCGGACAAAATATTTGTGTCAATTGATATTTCAAAACATTTATGACAAAAGCATTACAACAACAATTGGGAGTGTTGTAGAATGAAAGAGTGAAAAAGTGAAAACAAATTTATGATAAAACTACTTACATTGTATATAAGAGTAAGTTAAATGTTGCACCGCATGGTTATCACATTTGCGTGCCAATGTTGTTAAGTATGTGCAAGTACATATGTGAATGTGTGTTTGTATGTGTGCAACGTAAATGTAATTGGTTGTACTTCAATTCAATGTTTAGCTGGTGATGTGTTCAACACAAATTGCGCGTTATGCAACACTGCTCACACATACATATACAAATAGGCATGTATGCGTCTGTGACAACAATATGTGAATATAGGATTGTAAATATGTGCGCGTGTACGCTTTGGGGACATAGCTGTGTGGATATTTATTCGGGAGTAGTGATTTAATAGTAATTATTATCACATTGCATGCTCTCGCTGGAGCTCGAATATTGGCTGGTCATCGAATTGGCTTTGCTGATATTATTTATTTCCGCTGTATTGCTGCTTGCATTGCAAAGGTTATTATGTTTGCGCTCCTTACCACCGCCACGATTCATTTTGCCAGACTTTTCGGTGGCTGACGATTGTTGTTGTTGCAGTGAGCGATTGCTGCGCGTCTTCGTCGGCTTTGGTTGTTGTTGTTGTTGTTGTTGTTGTGTCAAATGTTGTTGCTGCTGGTGTGCGCTCGCCTTAATCTTATGCGTCTTGCTGCCGCCACCTTTGCTATGCTTCAAACTATGGTGATGGTGCTGTGGCTGATTCTGCGAACGCTGCGGTCCGTTGTCAATTTGATAATTCTGCTCGTTCTGTTGTTGCTGCTGTTGCTGTTGCTGTTGCTGTTGTTGGTAGTGATTCAAGGTGCTATTGCTGTGATAGAGCAAAGCATCGTGCGTGGAGCCATCATTACTGCCGCTGCCGCTACCGCTTGCGGTGCTGCCACGTCCATAAATCTGCGACTTGGATTGACTGCGATACAAATGTAAATTGGCCACACCGTAGGGATCGAGGCTGTCGAAGGTTTGCAAGTAGTGCGGACTAATTTGATTGTAATCACCCATGCAAGCGGCCGCATTCGATGCGCCAGCACCGGCGCTGCGTCGATCCAACGTATTGGTGCGTTGTGCGTGCGCAGGCTCGCGATAATGCGGCTGATGGCCGCCTTGGCTGTGCTTATACTGCGTTTGGTTGCGTTCGCGATAGTCCAAGGAATTGAAGTGATGCGGTGCCACCGGCTGGAATGTCGACAATGAGGTCGAGCAGATGGTCGGCGACAAAGCGGATGCGGCCGTTGCCGATGTGGCGTTTGGCAAAATATTGGAATGATGGCTGTGGTGTGCTAAATAGCCCAGTGTGCTGGTGGTGGTGATGGTATTGTTGGGCGATTCAAGTGTAAGTGGGTGTGGCAAGGGTGCGGGTCTGTCTGTGTGATTGAATTTATGGAGACCAGTGTGATTGTTGGTGGTGGTGGGTTCGTTGCTGCGGCCGCACTTGATCGCTACAAAGGAGGTCGGCAATGGCGGCAGCGGTGGGGTGTTGGAGCGCACAACATTTAAGGTTGCGGGCAATGATGTTGCTGCCGTTGTTGCTGCATTGCACTGACTGTTGTTGCTGTTGCCGCTATTATTGGTGCTATTGTTGGTAGTTGTGGTGGTGGTGTGGTGACTGGTGTGGTTGTTGTTGTTTTTGGTAAGAGTGGTGGTGGTGGTGCAGGTGCTTGACAGGGTTGCCAGTTCGCGCTACGCACCATGATGGTTGCCAAATGTGCGCAGTACGGGCACACTCTTCATGCCATTGCAGACAACAACAATGATCCCCGATACGGTATGAGTTTTGTAGGCGTGTGCATAAAAGGAATTTGGTTTTTTTTTTTTGAAAAAAAAATAATGTTCATAATTGAATTCGTTAACGATTTAAGTGGTTTACTGTTTTTCGAAAGTTAATAAGAGTTTGGAGTTTTTTTCTTTGCAAAAAAGGTAAATAGCAATAGCCATAAGATAAAATAACAATGTAGAAAATTACTATATGTTTTGTAGAAATCAAATATATATTTTATATACGAGTTGTAAAATTTCGTGGATTTTTTGTCTTTTTCCGTTGATTTGAGTTTTATTGTAGTTAAATTTGTTGTTGTAGTTATTGTGATTAAATAGTAGTAGCAAGTAGTTATTATTGTTGCAATAGCTGTAGTAATATCGCTTGGTTTTAAAATTACTGTGAAGCCAAAACAACTAAAAGAATACAATTAAAAGCGTCGAAAAAGTGAAGCTTAGAAAAAAGGGAAACAAATATAAATGATTATGTTTTATACAAAAAAAAAAAAAAAAAAAAAAATACACTAATATACATATGTAGATAAGTTGTGAATGAAGTTGCTGAAAAAAATGTGCATGACTGTCGATTGTTTTGCAAAGTGAGAACACCGTATTACTACATACTTAGTGTTAGGTTTTCCAACTCTACAGTTATGTATATTGAAGGAGAGTGGTGATATTACCGCAAAATCGTTGAGCTACGACTACTATTTACGTTCAGAAATGTAGAAGATGTTCCAAAAAATTAAGGGTATACAAATTTCAAATAATAAGTTAGTAAAAAATGACAATATTTAAAAC
Organism: Bactrocera minax; assembly: GCA_021498325.1. Lineage (NCBI taxonomy): Eukaryota > Metazoa > Arthropoda > Insecta > Diptera > Tephritidae > Bactrocera > Bactrocera minax. The sequence continues at coordinate 14,270 of JAKEEE010000078.1, read as the reverse complement.
ATAAATTTTCACTTACTTTAGGATATAACGGATGATAGGTAGGGGTGACCAGTGATATTACAAATCTACTCTACAATTAAATAGTTATATAATATAATATATAATATAAATGTAGGCTTATTAGTTACTACTACTAACTACTGTTTGTTTAGCAAAGCGCTACCAAGTTACAAATAATATTTAATACAAATTACGTATACACTAAGATAAGTCGAAAAGTTATTATATGAAATATGATTTATGGAATGATTAAACATTTTTCAAATTCGTCAACGAGATTTCAAAATAAGTCAGTGGGTTAGAAATGGAAAAACGTAGAAAGTCCAAAAAATCTCCCTGTAAGCTTAAAGCTTCTCTTCGAAAACATAATTTCGAAAGCTTTCTCGCAAATTGTTTATATTTATTTCCAAAAATTTGTAGACCAAACACTTTTTACTGAGAATTTATACTTGCATTTGCGCCTAAATGATAGAAACAAGCCGAAACAAACTCGAAGTTAAATTTCTGACTGTTATATTTATGAATATATTCTTCAAAATACACATTTTTGAAAACGGAATAATTCTTTCCTGCAAATATATTCTGCAGGTACAGAAGAAATAAGAGAAATATATTTATCCAGCATGCAAACGATGGCATATTCGATTCGCCACTTCTTTGCGTGCTATGTTTCAGTTCAGCGCTCTTATCAAAAAAATTTACGTGTAAAATCAACGACAAAGTCACACAACTCAATTAAACACCAGTTAGTTTTTTAATATTTCAATATGGTAAAGTGGTATAATTGCTTGTTGTTCTTTATATTTGATTAAGCTAGTCTCTTTTATTTACAGCAGTCGTTTGTTCGATTATGCATCTAAATTTGCCAGCACTTTGAATTATTGGAGAAGAAATATATAATTTATATGTTCAGGGCATAAAAAAATAAGTATATGGACTAAAAATCTATGGCTTTTCATTGTTACTGCATTAATTATTATTTACTAAAACAGATTTTATCGAAAATCTTTATATAGAAAAAAACGGAGAGAATACTCTAGCTCAGCTATGGAATGCGATGTGATATAACATATAGGAAGAGCATTAGCCAAATATCAATTTCAGATGTAGCATGAGTTAAGATTAATAATTAAGGTATTTAAAGAATCGTCATTGCAATATAGGTCTTTGGGCCCAAATAAGAAAGACAACGGTTGTGGCTTCTAATCTTTAAATAGTAAGCAGCTGTTATCCAGAAGAGAAATTGTTCCGAAATCATTTCTCGCTTTTTTCTGAAGACCATGATAGTTAATTACATGAAATTAGGGATAAAAGCTTTTCGACTTTTGAGTTTGAGGAAAATTTTTAAATAATTTTCACCTAAAGCTTCGCCAAGAGAGTATACAACCTCATATGGGCTTTTTTGGTAGTTAGTATAATTTTGGGATCCCTTCAATGTGTATAGATAAGAAAATATATGAACGGTACGTGAAAGAGAGGAATTAGTTTTATTGAAAAGTGCTCTGAGAGATCATTACGATTCCTACATTATGAATATTTCTCAGAACGAGAGTTTATGCTTATAAAGTAGGAATCGTAATGGTTATTTCTGCTCTCTCAGCGCATTTCTCGACAAAATGAATTCCTCTCTTATACCATTCGTATATTTTTTTTTTCATAGTGATTGACGGTGTCACTACGGAAAGGTGTTCTACGTTGAGAACATGTTACCGCGAAATTGTGAACTTTATCAAAGTTGGTCAGACGTTATCTAAGAAGATACCTTTTTTGGCAATAAAAATATACATTGAGCTAGAACAGAGATGCTATTGTTTTGAGATCACAAAAGTATGACAATGTCTGCAGGAAAATTGCAAAACATTATGAGAAAAAAAAAAAATTATAATTCAATATGCCTATTTTTGAAAGCAGTTCTGGAGAGTATGGACTTGAGTATTGACGACTAATTAAATATTACTTTTTGTTGTTCTTTTAAACTAGGAGTACATCAGAATCTATTATAAAGTACATTTTTATATTGATATAGCAAATCTACTCAATAATAGAATAAATAAATAAAATATATTATACGCGTATACCATCTAACTACATATGTATGTGTGTAAGTATAGCGCCAACTTGTGTTATAGCTTACCAAATATTACACACCATTACACAAGCAAACTTTTCGCATATGAAAACCTATTAACATTTATAATTAAATGAAATTGACAATTTGTTTCCTTTCTAATTTTTTGTAATAGCATGCGTTTTCGAATACGACTCTGCACGTATATTCCGTTATTACTGAAGAGATACAATATTGTATATAAAAGCATGCTTTGAAAATGGTTTCTACTATTTAACTATAATTCTAGACACTACATAAAATATTTAAAATATATTTACAAATGTATCCAATCCGGCAACACTAGCAAACACACAATTATAGTGCTTCGTGCAAATCTTTCTGCGTTGTGTATAAACATATTAAATATACAGGAGTATATACATATGTAATGCAACCGTTAGATAACTTGACATGCACACACGTGGCTAATTTACTTAAGCGACACACGGAATGTCGCGAGCATTTCCTAAGCTAATTAAACAATTTCAAGGCGAAAAGAAGACGACACACATTAAAATAAGATGAAATAAAAGGAGAAACTCTGGAATATAACATGCGAAAAAGTATGCAGCAATTTCGTTTAGCTGCCAGCAGTGAGCAAAGACAACAACAAGTGAATCTCTGCGTAATTTGATCATGCAGTTCATTTTACGTAGCATCACTTTCAGCCACATGTTGTGCGCAACAACTGTGTGGCGCGAGCCAGTGACGTCGGTAGCATTTGCTGAAAGTGGGAGTTTTGCTATGCCCAAGTTCTCTTTTTGACGCGTGAGCTACAAGCTTTAGTAAAGTCAGGTATCCCTAAAATTGAGAACGTAATTTGAAGTCAAAGCAACAGATAGACGGTTGTGGCTGCTTCGATTTCGCTTACGTTCGCCCATAATTTCTTTAAAATATTTGTCTGGTGCATATTTTCTTTAAAATATGGAGGTCGAAATTATATTTTTTATCTGGAAAATATAAAATATAGAGTAGAGATGGGGCTTATTGGCGGGTTGGTTATACTTGCGGCTATAACTAAAAGAGCACAGATTCCGTTTTCTTCTTGACTACCCTATATGCTATAGCGGCTCCTACTGCTGTTTCTGCCTTGGTTCATTCGTTAACGCTGGTAACCGCGGTGGTTTATTTATTGATTCGTTGGAATATATTATTGAGTGGAGGTTGATTAGGAGATATTGTTGTTGTTGTTGTTGTCTGGACTGACTATATTTAAAGCGGGATTAGGGGATAATTTTGAATTTGATCTGAAGAGGATTTTGTTATAATAAATTCATGAAAAGTATAAAGTAGTAGCGATTAATTAACGTAATGGGTTATTTATTTTCCCGCACCAAATTTTTGACTACGTCACTGTCGCGCGAATTGAGAAAAAAACCAATTAAGTCGCAGCGAACTTTAACTATTTTTTGCATTTAATTTACACCTCTTTATTGCATTCTACTTAAGTAGTCGTAGCTTTTAGCGCGCATAGCAAAGTTTCTCGTATTTAGCATGGCTAACACTGAGACAAACAATTAATGATAGGGGTTATTGGTTGGGTGAATAAATAGGGGTCTTGCTTGCTGCTTGACGCCTTAAGGTGCGCATCTCCTCTCTTCGCAACAACAGTGCAAACACACATTTCGGAAAGCACATATGTGTGTATGTATACCTAGAGCCACTGGGGTTATAGGGTACCGACAGAGCTGTGCATAAGAAGGCGAATAGACATTTGCCTTGCAACGTGGGACAAGAGTTTAAACATTTAGGTATTCGCTACCAGCGGGTTAAAAGCGCTTACAGTAGCAGTTGCAGACATAATGAACTCCACAGAGCGAAGTAGACGGGGGGTGGGCTGTTGTAAGGAGGCAGCACGCACTTACTCCGTAAACTTTAACTTGGTGATGATATTTTGAAATTAAATTCAGTGGAATATAATAAAATTACGCGTGCGTTAAAAGAAGCGTACGAATTGCGAAGTGTGTGTAAAAGATTTTAGTAGCAAGAATGACAGTAAAATAGAATGAATAGAACATGTAGTCACAAGAATTTCAAATAAGCTAAGTAAAATCTTTGCGAAATAACTTGCTCTACGCACAGTTTGCTGCGAGTTAAAATTTGAAAAATGCACATACGCGCCAGATTATTGCAACTGTTGGGAAGGAAGAGAGCAAATAGATGATTGAGAAAATTCGCAGTTATATTTTATGAAGATAGTGACTATACAGAGGATGGACTATATAAAGCTGCTTCGCTAAATGGTACATATACCTATAACTTTATTATCGATATGATATTGGATGAAGTACAGACACTTAAATAAATTAGTATGAATATATGAATTTAAAAACAAGTTTCATTTCTTTTCGAAACATTTTTTAAATCTTTAAATACTTTATTGAACCCCAAGTTGAACCAAACATTTTTTCAATTCGGAATTGATTTGAAGTTATTGGTAAAGAAATATGTTGCACCCGAAAATCCAAAAATATAACCGATTTTAATAGCTTATTTAAAAAGCTATTGGAAACCGAAGTAGTCTCTCTCATGCTATTTCGTATTCACATAGAGAAATATGACCTAATTTTGCACTTTCAACTACCCTCGTAATGAACATTTTTATATTGGGGGAAATGCAAAGAATAATTGCAAGATTTAGGGTCTTTTGCGTGTTAGCAATGATTAATATCTCAGTGTATGAGATTGATGAGTTATTTTTATGAGGACTTTGTGTTATGTAATTGGGCAATAGATTTCGCCATTATTAAAGTTAGTTCATGAGTATTTTTGATATTAAAGCGCTAGTGATAACAGAAGAAGGGGAGGCTTAATTAAGCGATAAATGAAGTAACGTAACCTTGTCGCCAATTCGATCAAAATGTTGACTTGAATTCGAATATAAAATTTAAAGCACGCTCGGAAATATTTTAGGTGCTTTATCTAATAAACGTTAGTGTCACGACACAGTACAGTAAGGTATGATCTTGTTGTATAGCCGAAGCAAATGGAAAAGCTTTTATAACGGTATAAATTAATTCCAAAATAGTTTTGAAGAAACATGCGAAGCGCATTCCATAACGGAATACAACCCTGATATGAAAGTACCAAATAACTGTGAAAACATTCGAACATTTCTACAAACTTCATTAGCTAATGGCGTTCGAAAGATGACTAAGGTAAATTATGAGGTATGCAATGGATATGGAAATGTTGATGTTGATAGAAAAAAGAAGTTAAAGTATAAAATATTTATTGTAGATGCATTCTTATAAAGAATACCATTGCACTATTGTTGCAGACTACACAAGGTTAGTTTCAAATAAAAGTTTTACTTCTGGTCATTTCATATCGACTCACTCCACATTCATTCCAACTGTGTATATATTATTAACTTCAATTTAATTTTGTAGCCAAGCAAAAGAGAAAAATATTTCTATAATTTCAACGCACTATTTATGCTCATGCATCGCGCCGAGACGCAACAGTGCGCTAAAGCGACAACGCTATTTTGATAGTGTTGCCATTTATTGTAACTGTGCAGCCGGTAAGGTGTTTCACGGTCTGCACTGTAAGAACTTCAAAGTAGAGCAGAAAATTAAAATGATTTTATTGTATATGGGTGTGTCTATCAAAAACTTTGCGACATTAATGCCAAAGGAAAAAAAAAACGCATAAAAATGCAACGTTGCAGCAACAATAAAGTGCGAGTATTTAAAGTATGCAACCGCTGCAGCGTTTAAATTCTTCTTTCTCGCATAACGCTCGGGAAGAACTTTTAAAGTGTTTTACTTCAGTTTGCTTTGAATGCTATTTTCTTGACAGTTTCTTTACTCTGCTCTACTTCACTACATAGTACTCATTGCTCAGCTTTGTTGCATGCCACATTCTAGGCATTGTTGCGTTCTTCTACAACCCAACTTCGCGCTATGGTGACTGAGTAGAGGTCATCAATTGTCCACTGGACACTTAACTACACTATTATATATAACTGTGCTCGTCCGGCGTGACTAGGGAATTCAAAGCGTGTTCGTTTGTACGCTGTGAGTTTATTTGGATTTTACAGCGAAATTACGAAACTTTTGCTGTGCAGGAAGTTTGCAACGTTAAAAGCTGGCGGCAGGACATTTCACGGGAAAGTATGTAGCAGTGAACCCAAGGAAAATGTGTAGTGAAGTGGGAAGGAATGCTGTTGATATGCTTATAAATCATTTCTTTTGAGTAATGTAGTTTATCTTTTGCACCGAAGTTTGGCTGCGAGTTGGGATTTGTTTACTTAATATGTCAAGTGATGTAATTTTTATTTAATTATTGCATTTTTACGTTGAATTCTGTTGTTAGCTTGCTATCAAATGCATTTTTGACCTTGTTTAAATTAAAGCGGTGCTAATTACTGCTGGCAAATAGCTCATGCGATAACATTTTTTATTCTTAGGCATGCGTCCACTTTTAAGTAACCAGACTTCTACTTACCACACTTTATTTAAATATTATAATTAATTGCCAAAATTACAAATGTTTTACATTTTCAATGTTACGTATACGCCATTGCACATTGTTTGGCATGCAAGTGAAAGAAAAATATTTACTATTCTAATCTTAATTGGGTGTTTACTTGCTCTTTTGTTAAAAAAAAATTAATATTCTAAATGCCAAAAAAGGAGCATTTTCCCAAAGTAATAATTAATTTGCTTTTAAAAAGGAAATGTAACAAAAACATTTATAACTGTTAATTTTTTTCTGGATGATTATTGAAATTCCAAATTTATTTTTACGAAATTTAATACATTCAGCAAAAAATTTTTGTTATAATAAATATAAAAAAATATGAGCAGCATTCTGAAATGAAATTTTTTTTTTTAACTGCCATTATCACAATTAAGAGAATTTTTAAACGAAACTTTACAGAAATAAATGTCTAACGATTGAAACAAATGCAACAAAAATTGTCTTTTAAAACTGTTAGATGGATAGATTTGATTCTACGAACTTTTTATATAAGAAAGCAGTTAAAATTTTCTTTCCCTTTCGATAATAAAGTTTTTTTATACAAATCTGCCCTCCTTGACTATGCAATTATATGCATTTTAATGAATAATGTATACGAAAAAGAAAAAATATATAACTAATGCTTGTTGCTTTCTCTGTTGCGTTCAATAGTGAACATGTATGTATCTACCCTTAAAAATGGCTAAATTTATTCAAATGTGAAAATTCAACGTGCGGCATTTATGCTTCACTTTGGCGCTTTCAAGCGCATGTTGCGCGCGTCTAAATTTGCCGAATGTGGTATTTTAATAAGGACACTAAAGCAATTATTTGTGGTTGGCTTGCTCTCCTGTATATTGTCATATAGGGTTGCCATTGAACATTTTTCCTTAAAAAAACTTCCCTAATAAAACTTATATGCCTAATTTGGTTATGTTGGTGTAAAAAATCATATTCACTCAAGAGGAGGATAAATTTAAATTTAATTCCTTGAATTTACTTCTTTAAAGAAAATTAATTATTATTATTTTAATATATTTTTTAGTTATATACATTCAAACATATTTATATTTTTCAAAAGATGTGAATTATTATTTAAATGATTGTAAAAGGAATTTATTATTGTATTTGAAATATTTTCATTGTCAAAAAATATTCGATGGACATTTGATAGCCTCTACCCGCAAATTATATTGAATTTTCATTAGCGATTAGGTTGAACGAATAATCTTTACTTGAGCTCCCGTGGTTCAAAACTTATGGTAAATTTCATAATCACAGAAAGGTTATCTCCTACCAGTCGTCGGTTCAATAAGACCCCATATATAATGAGGTTTAAATCTTATTTCAAATGGATTTAGATAAGACTCAAACCATAAATTTGGTCATAAAACTCGGCTAAATAGTTACCAAGGTAAAAGTGCCATGTTATTTTTATTATTATTTTAAAAAATTTGAAGACACACCATGTGAACCATTACCTATATTGACCTAATTATTTTTATCGTGGAAAAGAAATTAGTCAGATATGGCAACTATGTTACTTCATTTCACCAACGAGGGTGGGTTCAAACTGTGTGACCATAAGCGGTTTTCCTCCTGCACACTGGAAATAATAGAACGGAGCTCTAAGGCGGCTTATTTGCTTTTGGTATCCCTCAATGGTTAATGGTTGATGGTGTAATATTTAGACAAAGGAAATTGTACGGCGAGTATTGCACAGTGTGCAGAAGCTTTTATAGCTTTAATGGAGTGAATGGTACGAACATAAGAGAATGTAAAGTTTCGTAAAACAATTTTGATTTAAAATTTTGTGGGTGCTTGGTAATTATTGAGTTTATTTTTTGGTATTTCGTGGTATAAATTTCATTGTTTGAGAACCACATATTTAATTAAAAAGTCAAAGGAATGTAAACAAAATACAACAAGAGAAAAAAAAATATAGGAAAAAAAGTTCTATCAAAATCGGGATGAATTTCTATGAGCAGTTTGGTACTAGGCGAAGAAAATAATTTTCGAAATATAACAAAGAGAAATCAAATTCAGAAAATCTTCTCACTGAACTGGGGTTCATTTTAAAAGAAATCATTGACTGAATTTAGTCAGGAAGATTGCCGCAGCTTTAATAGATGAATAGACCTCTAATTTAGGTTCTAAAATTCTTAATATTTGCAATTTCTACCCCATATTTTCTTATAATATTATCGTTCTTCTATGAACAAAATTTGAAAAGAAGAAATTTGCTTGAGCGAATTGATTGAAGACTTATGTTTTGGTTTTAAATAAAATTTTTTTAGATTTGTTTGATTTTACAGAAACAACGGCCTAAATGCATGTAATTTTTTCGATATTCATTACTTAAGACCAGAAAACGTTGCCTACAATTAGGCTGGTTACTATATACTTCATACTTTTGCGCTGTTTTTCATCGCCATTAGTTGTATTTATTAAGATATTTTTACTTATCCTCAAAAATCAAAATAACCAACTTTTTACCATATAAATAAGTAATAATATTTGTTTATATCAATGGCAAGCCATAATCCTTAAATATTTTATATAAATTAGCTAAGGAAATAAAACAACATATATAACAAATCTGCATCGAAAAAGCTCAGAAGCCTACTGTTCCGACGTAGAAAACAATTTTAGTACTTCTCATAAAAATCACAACACCAACTAAAGCTAAAAGCCAAAGTGTGCGCACTAATTTTCATAACAAATCATTTTCATATACATAAATATTTGCAAGGCACTAAATGGCGCCCTCACTAACACACCAACACTTTGGTATGTGTGTATCTGTTATAAGAGAACCGGAAGCGAGTGTTGTGGAGAAGGCAAAAAACGCGAAAATTATAAAATAACCGCAAACTCGACATTCGCCTCCTTCGACGTTTCTACAGCGCGTTATAGTAAAAGCGTTGAAACAACAACGGCAACAACAAGAATAGCGCACCGTGGCTGTAAGGTCAGTTGGTGTGAAAAATCAGACTAAAGTGTTTGCTAAAATGCAAAAGTTATGAAGGTAATCATTGCAATGCGCAAAGTAAAGCGGAATGGGGCACATAACGTTGGCAATGGCCAGCATATGTATGTATGTATGTAGGTCAATAACTTTATATATACACTTTCCGTCGCGGCTCGTAAAATGATTATACGCATCGTTGCGGATGCCATACGTTTTCATACTGTTGCTTTATGGTAATTTTCTTTTTACGCACATTTTCGTTATTATTTGTTGTTGCTCTTTACAATGACTACGCTCGAAATAGCCCATGTAAATATCTGTTAATCATTTAATTTACGCCAAACTGGCCTTTTGCCCGCTTGCATGCTGGTCCACAAGGTCTTTGCTTCATTTTCTCATTTATTTGCACACACACATACACTCTGATGATGGTGTGTGTGTGTATATGTTGGGTAATTTTCCATTTACGTAAATGACAGCTGGAATTTATTTGCACTCGCTGTACTTAATTTATGAGTGCAGTATATGTCCGTATAGGGCGAATGTCATAAGGGAAAAATACACGTTAAAATTATAGCGTATACTTGAATATAGACATATTTATTTGACATTATGCACAAACTGTATATGCACTTTTCGTTATATGTATGAAAATAAACTTTCAGCAGGGCTGTGGGCAAGGCAAGAAAATCATATTTTCTATAGCCCGTTTTAAAGTCATATTATAAAAATTAAGCACATTCTTTTGGTAATAAACAAGATATTTGTCATACACTCTGTCTCCAACCTATTTGGTGGATACTGGAAAAGGAAAAGTTTTAGCCTAAATATAAGTAATTTCAATATGAGATTATTCACAGTTTATCAAAAATCCATTTCATATTTATTTTCATGTAAAGTGCCAAGTTGATTGGTCACTTTTTTTTATATGTATGTGGCGTATAGGCAGCAAAAGTTTGGTTCGAAAGAGTTTTATTGGATTATTCAAAAATAATGTAATGTAACAAGTATTTAAGCAGTATAATAGCTATCATTACATAAGTCTTCTCCTTTCGTGTGGTTATATTTAAGATATCAATCCCCGTAATTCTAAGTAACACCTGGAGCAGGCGTTTCAAAAGACGTTTGCTGTTTTTGCCAAACGTCCCGTCCGCTTATTGTACTTTGAAATAAGCTATCATTTATTTTTATAGCTGCTAACTTGTATTTTTTATTATTAAAAAACATCAATGTCGGGTGTTAACTAACATTCTTTTAGGTATACACTGCGTATACGTAACTTTTCATGCCAAAAAATCGTCTAATAATACATATAACATAATTTATAAAATTAACTTTACATTATGTGATTATCAAAAAAAGAAGTAAAATTTCTCAAACCCAAAATTGTTAAAAACATTTCAAATTCGTATGCCATGGCGTCTACGTAACAAATAATTCAATATCACATCCGCGATTTTCATACTAAATACTTACCCCTAAATGTATGCCTTAATTTCGAAATTTAAAAGACTTGCAAATGAATAAATATGTAGTTAATTTAAGTAGCATATTTTCTAAGAATAGTTTCGCTATATTTGGCTTTTGACGGTCGCACGTTAAATAAACTTAAATGCAAGAAATAATTAATTATTAGAGTAAATAAAAATAGTGTATTGTTATAGAGGTAAAACAAGAAACAAATTAAAAAAAAATTTACAACGAAGTAATCAAATAATGAAACATTCGTAAATGTTGCAAGAAATTTCAATACACATATATACAACTTACACATTTCTGTAAACTTGTCGTGCAAGTCAAAATGCAACACTATTCACGCAACACACATAGAAAACAAATATATATAGGGAAAGAACAAAACGCTTGTGGCAAATGCACCGAAGAAATGCACATTGAAATTGAAACTTTACTTGAGTCGAACGCAAATTTATTTACCAGATACACCAAAATTACAATTACTTAGGATAATCATATATTTTTATGGTTTTTTGTTTATGTGCTATATATGTATGTGTGCAATTAAAATACTTTGCAAGGAGCTATATTTGTGCAATTGTTGGAAATTATTATACTGTGAACGTATTAGATACGTTAGATTAGATTAGTACGATTTTAGTTGTGTGTTAATTGGGGTTCTTTATAGTGAAAATATTAAAAATTTGTCATAAAATGTGCATATTTGCATGTAAAAATAATATAAGTTCGTCCAAATATATAAAAAGTATTAATAGGCTGAGAATTAATAATTTTTTTTTGAAAAATAAAATTTTTATAATAAATCATTATAATAAAAAAATTGAGTAAATAAATATGATAGAATAAGACAAAATAAAATAAAATAAAATAAAATAAAAGATGAGGTAAATAAAATAAGGTGAAATAAAGTAACATAAAACAAAACAAAATAAAATAAAATAAATTAAAATATAATACAATAAAATGAAATAAAATAAAATAAAATAAAATATAGCAAAATAAAAATAAAACCTTTAGGAAATAAATGAAACAAAATAATAAAACAAAGCGAATAAATTAAGTAAAATAATAATAAATTAAAATGTTATTTGAGAGATAAGATAAATTGAAGTAAATAAAGTAAAGTAAAATAAAAGAAATCATAGTAAAAAGAAAATAAATTGAAATTAAAAAATAATGCAAAAATAAATGAAGAAATTTATTTCCTATCGCAGGTGCAAATCTTTGGTGCTTTTACATAATATTTTATTTAGCATTGAATGTAATTATTTGTAGTTATATACAGTGGATGAAGACACAGTGAATAGAAGTTAATTAAAGTGAACACAAAAAAGACATGTGGATGAGTTGGCTGATGAGTTGAACGGAAAGCGGTTAGTTATTGGCAATTTTCAAGACATATAAATTTACTTAAACAAAAAATCGAAATCGAAATTGTAATAATTGCAAGTGCTATGAAAATATATTTATGCTCTACGAAATAGTTTAAACCTTTATATGTACGCATATTTGAATACTTTGAAAATATTATTTTTCGTACAATAAGTTTAAAATTTTTAACACAATTTTGATTAAGTACAATAAATGTGCATGGTAATATGTTCAATTTGTTATACCTCAAATATATAAATACATAACTGAAAAGTGTTTTCCTCAAACATTTCCATCAACACTAATATAATGTGTAATAGAGAAATTAATGTCTTTTTTATGAAAATAAATTAGAAGTAAAATAAAATAAACAGATTTATAATAATATTAATAACTATTAAAAAATAAATTACTGAAAATTATGACAAACCGCCAATATAGGAGTTTTAATTCATTTTTTGGTATGAGTATGTTATGCTACAATAAACTTTAAGAATGATGATAAATTGATGTGAAGAGCCAAAAATAAAAAAATTGTGTTTTTAAATTTACTCTCTGGCATTATGGAATTTTTAAGGCTTTTTGAATATACATTAAATGCATAATTAAAATAAAAAGTATAAAAAAACGAAATAATCACTAAACTTATAAAAATAATTATAAAAAAAAGGGAAAACATTTTCTTCAGCGAATATAAAATTGGCTTTTAAGAAAAGTAGAAAAAAAATTAATTGAAGCATATATCTTAAAATTTCTACCGACACGAAAATTGATGAATGTAGACACTCCTGGACAGTTTACTTAATGTGCTTCAAGTATATTTTGTTTTCCGCAAAGTTCTTTTATACATATTTTACATTTATTATTGTGTGAATTTACCATTATACCAAAAATTTGTCTTTTCATATTTTTTCTATAAATGTAAGAATCTTATCAGTGTGAATGTGTGTTTTGTTCGTGGCTTGGTGTTATTTATTTTATATAGCAAATGAGAGAATAAAATACTAAAGATTACTCCACATATTGATATGAATGACAGAGAAAGTTTGGTAATTAAACAGCAACTAAGTGTGATTTTATCAAATACTTAAAGATATGACAAAATAATATTTCATGTGTATTTATTTGTGAAAAAAAAGATTAACTACCGTTAATGTAATAGAAGAAGTATTTATAAATAAAAAAATAAAAACAACATTAAATACATACGAATTTAAAAAAAATAATATGTAGTCAAAAAAAAATAAAAAAATTCGGAATGAAATTTAAAAAGGAGGTATTTTTCCTGTTAAAGAGGCAAATTATTATATAGTGGCTTCTTAATGTAGTTTAACAATACAATAAAGAGCTCTTGGCTAGCGAGAGGCTCCTAAATTCGAGTAATTTAGATCAAATACCATAGACCCGAATTTGTAGAGGAGGGTTTGTAGACTCAGTGCTATATATAGCTACATATAAGTATAAGGGTTTCGCTTTCTATTGCGCGCTATGGAGGATATTTAATGAAAAAAGAAATGAAAGTGACAGTTGTCGAGAGTCTTAAAGAGCTTATTTAACCTTAAATTATCACTTTATGTCTTGACTGAGTGTAGACGGCTGATTGTTGCCAAGTGTGCAGTTTATTTCCAAATTATTTATATAAAAACATAAAGCATATGTATGTAGATAACTGTGATCAGGGATCAAAATGGTCAAATGATCAAACACATGATGGAAGGATACGTTCGGAGAATGAATTGAAGAGAACTATTTCTTCGGGAAACTTAATGATCTGTAAGAGCTGAAAACCAATATATGATTTGCTAAAACCATTGGCATTCTATTAATTAATTCAATGTAATGACAAAATTTGTTAACAAAAGGTGTAGGCTTAGC